>CM024514.1:11142854-11709553 GCA_014182375.1 Eucalyptus virginea
TGTACGGTGCTCACTTTAGTTTTTTTTTTTTTTGGATCATTAAGTGCGATTTTTTTTTTTAAAAAAAAAAGATCATTTAATGGTTCAGATTGTCAAAAATCCGATGTGACTAGTCAGTATATAACCCCTAAATGACGTCGTCTAAAAGTTGTAAATAGTTATCATTTAAGTGTCAAATTTTATTTAAAGTGATCACTTCAATCCAGTCGTAGTTAAAAAATGATCACTTCAATGCCAAGCATGCCACATGGAAATGCCACGAGAATTGAATTTTTTAAAAATTTTACCAAGTCATATTATAATTTTAATTATAAATGACACGTAATCAATTTGGCCGGAATTTCTCGTCTTGGCACTAAAGTGATTGTTTTTCTTCCGATTTAGCACTTAAGTGAGCCGGTGAAAACTTTGGCACTAAAGTGAGCGCCATACACAATTTTTGGCACTTCTAGTGTATTTATCCCGAAAATAACATATCATTGATGATGTTACAACATCAATCAATTGAGTATATTTGTTAACTCTTAAATATAATAGTTGTAAGGTGGACATGCACAAAAAAATAACCGGAAGTCAAACATAGAATACTAAAACAAGTTGTCTAACAAACCTATTAGAGCCACGGTGATAGGATAGTAGTAGTAGCTAGCCTGCAAATGTTCTATAAAAGAACTGTGTGGGCAAAGTACCAATGGTTATCTAGTGGCTTTTGCTTCTCTAAGACATCTCCAATGGGAAGATTGAAAATTGTTATATAAAAGAAGATCTTTAAAAGCTAAAATGTCAAAGACGTGTGCATTACAAAACTCTGAGATATGCTAAAAGCTATGTTCGAAGCTAAAAGCTTTTATTCATCTATTAATTTTTGTGATGTATTCTTGCTGCTTTATAATTGTGTAAAAGATCAAGTGTACAAGATTAAGTGTAGTAGCTGAATCCTAATAGTGTGATCTATCATCAGAAAAAGGATTAGTACTTGCCGTTTGTTACTTGTTGAGTATATTACTAGGGCAATCCAACCGGACTTGTGGCTATTAATTATAAGAGTGACACAAATGTTCACTAGATTCACCAAGATAGTAAATGGCCTAGCAAATCAAGGAAACATATACAGTTATGTCGAAAAGGTAAACAAGCTGTTGAGAGCATTGCCAAAGGAATGGAGCAACGTGAAGACTTTAGTATGAGAAACAATGAGGATATGGCCAATCATAAAGGATGAGCTGATTGGAACGTTCATGTTTTATGCAGTAAAATACTTGAATGAGGAAAGCAATTCAAAAGGTAAGAAAGGCATATCATTCAAAGCTAACCATGATGATATAGGAGAACAAATTTTTTATTTGATGGAAAAAAGAATGATGAAAATAAAGCACTATTGACTAGAAGATTCAAGTGCTTCATAAAGAAAGGAGGAAACTTTAGAGGCAAACACCAAATGAACTACTCAAATGATAGAAAGCCATACAAAAGCAAAGAAGAATCCAAAGGTATGGATATAGTATATTATGAAAGTAGGAAATCATGGAATGACACTGAATGCGAATCTTGTGATGAGGAGGAAGCAAATCTTCACCTAATGACCGATTCTAACCATGAAGAAGAAAATGAGGTAAACAATTTCGAAATTACTTATGAAGAGTTGTGGGATATTTTAAAGGGAATGTTTAAGGAACACAAAAGGGCTTAAAAAAGAATTAAGAAAAATGTTCTTGATCTCACTACAGAAAATCTTGCTTAGAAATTGCTCTTGTCAATTTGAAATAGAAACATGATCTCTAAACAAGAGATCTTGAAGCCTCTAAAGTTGAAAATGGCAATCTTAAGGAAAAGATTTCAAAAATCAGCACCAAGTTTTTTTTATCAGTTCAAAGACTTTAAATCAGATTTTCTCGATTCAAATTTTTCAATACAAGAAATGTGATTTGGGAAATGAGGAAAGTGACACTAAGAAGAATCCATTTCCAAAAATCAAAGAAAGATCAAAACAAAAACCTCTTGTACATTTCTATAAGAGTCATTATGCAATACACTTCACAAAATCTATTGACATGCAATTTCTTGAATGCTCAAACTACAATGAAAATGGTCATTTCTAGCAAGATTGTCCAAAGGAGCAGTGGAAGCCCAAAAAGATCCACAATAGATTTAATACTGAATCAAAGCCTAAGAAGAAAGGACCCAAATTTATGTGGATACCAAAGAAAAACATGAGAATTTTCTTGATTGCAAATGATCTTGAAGAAAAATACAAGGTATCAAGATAGTGGCTATTCAAGATACATGACTGGAGATAGCACCAAGTTTGTAAATTTCATTATTGTAGATGAAGACACTATCACCTTCGGAGGAAAGGACAAAGGAAGGGTGATTGGTAAAGGAAACATCAAGTTAAGGAATCCAATCATTGAAGATGTTTCATTTGTTAAAGACTTGAATCACAATGTTATGTAAGTATTGGTTAATTGTGTATCAAGGGATATCAATTTTGAGGAAGGTAAGTACGTTGGCATGAGTCAAGATAAGTCACAATCTTTTATAAATAAAAGGTATGACAACATTTATTTACTCAGTGTAAATCTTGATGAGGACCAATGTCTTATGTCTATGAAAGATGAATGTGATCTCTTGCACAAGTTATTAGGTCACATCAGTGCAAAGCGAATTTCCAATGTCTTCAAAAGACCTAGTCCATGGTCCACCAAAGATCAACAACAACAAATGCAACTCCTACAATGCATGCATTTTTGGAAAGTAGGTTAGATCTTCAATTAGGTTAGTAAATGCCATTGCTATTAATAGATCTTTGTAGCTATTACACATAGACCGGTTTGGATCAACAAAAACCATGAGTTTAGGAGGAAGAAGATATTAGTTGGTGATTGTTGATGATGATTCACGGTTTATAAGAACGATGTTTCTAGCTCACAAACATAATTCGCTCAAAAGATCCATAATGAAAAAGGATACAGCATCACAACAATGAGAACTGACCTTGAAAAATTCGTAAATCTAAGCTTTGTCAAATATTTTGATGAAAATAGACTAGAACATAACTTTTCCACAGCCTACACTCCACAATAAAATGGCGTCGCTGAAAGAAGAAATCATTCACTACAGGAAATGGCAAGAACCATAATAGTTCAAAGTATTGTTCCCACCTACTTCTGGGCAGAAGTTGTTGCTACCGAGTGTTATACATTGAATAGAGTATTGTTAAAACCACTGACGGGAAAGATTCTTTATGAGATCTTCAAAGAAAAGAAGCCCAATATATTATACTTCCTTGTTTTTGAATGCAAATATTTCTTTCTCAACAAGCAAATGATAACATTGGAAAAATTTGACGCAATGGCAAGTAAAGGTAGTTTCCTTAAATACTCAACTATCAATAAAATTTATCGAGCGTTTGATAAAGATTCATAGGAAATAGAAGAGTCCATAAATGTGAAATTCAAGAATAATCAACAAGGAATTTAACTAGATGATTGCTAAGGAATCATACGAATATCTGCACCAACTAGCAATAAACAGCCATAACAACAACAAATTGCTAATTTTTCTCAATAAAATAAATTCCCCAGGGCTGGAGATTCAAGACAGAGCATCTAAAGGAACAAATCATTGGGAAACTAGATGAATTGATCAAGACCAATTTATCACCAATGTATCAATTCAAAGTCGATAAAGTATGGGAATTAGCACTAAGACTCTCATATCAACCTATCATCGATACAAAATGGGTGTTCAAAAACAAACTTGATGACAAAGGTGATGTAATTTGCAACAAAGCGAGATTAGTGGCGAAATGCTACATACAAGGGGAAGGTATTGACTTCAACAAAACATTTGCTCCTATTGCTAGACTGGAAGCAATACGACTTTTACTAACTTATGCCAGTTTCTATGACTTCAAACTTTATTGAATGGATGTTTCTTTTTTTGTCAAAGAAATGAGCTTCATTCATCATTCATAATCAAAAGTTGATAGATGATTTGATTGGGCTTCAAAGCATAATAAATTCCAAGGGGCTTGAGGTGAGTTAGAGACCTAATTAGAAGGGAGGATACTTTGGATTTGGGCTTTGACCACCCAATCCACAACTTTATTTTGGGTCCACGAGCAATGGGCCTCTTGAAGACCTTGAATACTGATAAGAAGCTGGTGGCACTCCTTGATAAAAACATGGACATCCTAGGGTAATTGATCGGCTACTTGAAGTGTTCTTACAAGAGTTAAATAGTCAAACTCCACTATCACTCCAACGAACCCATGGGAGGACGCCCATTTCACCGCTTAGAGTAGTGCGAGGGTTTTAGCATGAGGAACTAAGCGAGCCTAGACAAAGCTAGCATGGCCGTTGGTGAACCTCCCAGTGGAGCCTTGGCACACCCACGAGATGGCGCCAATTGTTTCACCCTTCATGAATAAGCCATCTAAGTTGATTTTATGGGTATTAATGCTTAGTGGAGTCCATGATGCCAGTAAGGTCTTTCCTCTCTTTTCTTTACTAGATGATTTTGAGCCCCAACGAGAAATGTTGTCATTCATGGCAAGGGCTTTGAAGATCACCCATCTCGGATTTGATTTCCTCCCCTAAAGACGAAATCGTTTCATGCCTTCCATATTTGCCATAAGAGCACCATGACAAACTCCAGATCTAGCTGTGCTAATTGTGAGCTTCTATAGTTTAAGATCCACTGTTTAATTCTACTCAATCCATAGCTCGACCCTTTGATGTTTACTTGCAGGTCAAATGAAACTTCATTTGTCCAAGGGCAAAGGAGGAACAAATGTTTAGTCGTTTCACGGTTTTGCGAGCATAGAGGGCATATAGGATCAGGTATGATCTTTCTTTTGAGTAAACTGTTTTTTTGTGGATAGTGCATTCTAGAGCATATTCTCGCTTTGGGGGGGGTATTTATTTGCCAAATGTTTCTCAGAGTTTAGTTGGGGTTTGATAAGAGGAGGATGGTTGTTGTGTATTTGTTGTGGTTGAGGCTGCTCGTAGGAGGTGGTAGCTATCTTTCATTGTATAAATGCCTAACTTTGTCCTTGTCCAAATTAATTTATTTAACTCAATAACAATTGGTAAAGGGATGGAAAGTATCTCCTTCACCATACTATCATTGAACCGGTGACGGATTAATTGTTCATCCTATGATGAGCCCTGTTTATTTGTGACATCTACGACAAATCTTGGCTCATCAATATTTTATGGGCATCCTATCACTCCTAATGAAATCCATTTTATCTTCTATGATTGTTATCGATTCCCCATTGCTAACTAACCATAAAGCCGACTTTGAAATAGCTTCCCTTTAGGTGAGTAAACTTTGCCAGCCCCAAGATGGTCTATTTCCTCTCCATGCATGCCAAAAATCTTTCAATGTTTTACTCCAAAGAGCTGTAAGAGTTGAAAAACTCACCAAGCTTGCTTGCTTAGCATAGCTCTATTGATTGTAAAGTCCCTAAAACCTAGTTCCCCTCTATCATTTCTAGTCTTGAGCGAATCCTAACTTCTCCAATGAATACCTGCCTTTGACTCCCCATTTTTCCACTAAAAATCTGCAATTTTCTCTTCTATAGCTCAGCATATGGAAAAGGGATTTTGAAAATTGACATATGTAGCTTGGACCATAGCTTTTAGAAGGATTTCTTTCCTTGCCTTTGATAACAAATTTTATTTCCACCCTTGTAACTTCTTATCCACTCTAGTTAGGATCCATGCAAACATTTCTTTCTTTGAAACACCCCAATCCCACGAAATGCCAAGATACTTCTCTCTTTTGTCTATTTCCAAGACATGCAACTCTCGGACCATGTTTTGTCTCAAACTCTCGATCATAGGACTTCTGCATGGCAAGCTTCAAAATGGCTTGGAATTTTTTCTTTCTCTTCTTGATACGACGCTGTTGTAACACTTCTTGTACCACCAATATGTAGTCTTGAATTTGCCTCCCAGCAATAGAAGCACTTTGCTCCTCCTCAATCAGTTGGGGCAACCAAGGTTTCAAGCAATTGGCTAGAACTTTCAAGATAGTCTTGTATGCAAAGATGCAAACACTACTAGGATGGTATTAGGAAAGGTTCTCTAGGTTTGGGACCCTAGGAACGAGGGTGATGAGGGTCTTGTTCAATTCAAGAAGTAAGGCACCAATAACTCATGAAGTTTTTAATAAGCTATAGCAAATTTGATTGGTTATCTCCCCAGTGATGCTAATTAAAAAAGTCCATTAATCCCACCTGGTCCGAGGGCTTTCGACACACCCAATTGAAAGACAACATCCTCAATTTCTTGGAGGGTGACTTTTGCTACCAACTATTCATTCATGTCCTCTCCAACAACATTTAGACACTGCTCTAAAATAGGTCGGTAGCCTATTGACTTGTAGAGCTCCTTGAATTTATGTGAAGAGTACATTTTTAGATGGATATATCAAGGAAAACATTTTTTTGTTGAGCAACTCCTAGGTTTTGAAGACCCAAATAAACCTGAAGGTGTTCATCAATTGAAGAAGGCATTCAAGAGACTCAAACAAGCACCAATAGCCTAGTATAATAGGATAAACATATTTATGGTCAAACATGATTTCAAGAAAGATAAGGTATATATAACTCTTATAAAAAAAAAAAAAAAAGAGAGAGTAAGGATCTACTACTTATTTAAATTTATGTTGATGATGACAAGATATTTGGATCCACTAATGAATTTTTGTGCAAGGACTTTGCAAGCATCATGAAAAGCAAACTCAAAATGAACTTAATTGGAAAACTCATCTTATTGGTTCACGAATCAAGCAAACAAAGGTGGACACTTTCATTCACCAAGAAAAGTATGTCAAAAAATTAGAAAAGAAATTTGGATTGGAATATAGCAAAAAGGTTGAAACACCAGTGTCCTCTACCATCAAGCTTGATAAGGATGAAAATGGTATATCTATTAACTCCAAGTTGTATAGAAGTATGATTGGGTCATTACTATACTTAATAGCATCTAAACCCGATATTTTGTTTGGAACATGTCTGTGTGCATGTTTTCAGTCTAATACGAAAGTGATAACTCAAATGATAATTTGGTAAATTAAAAAAAACTAAATAAATATTGGTAAGCAACTCAAATGAGTTTAATAACTAAAAGCTAAATGGTAACTTATTAAGAGAGAATTGATAAGTACCACGGAAAGGTTGGTAATTCAATTTAATGGGTAAACTTAAAACATTGCTATAAAAGGTAAATAAAAGTCCATACAAAGAGAATTTTTTTTTTTTTTTTTTTTTTTTTTTTTGCTAAAGTAAGAGAAGTTGGTAATCTAAAGTTAGAAAACCAAATAGGCTTTGATAAATAACTATAATAAGAGTTGGGTAACTGTTTAGTGAAAAGTTGATAATTACTCTATTGAGATTGTTAATGACTAAAGAGAGTCTATATATGAAAAACTAATAACTAAGGCCTATAAAAATGGCAACTTGATAAGAAAATAGTAAATTTTAGAAAATAACTAAATGCTAGTAAGCAACTGAAACGAGAGTTGGTAAGTCAAAATTAATTGGTGATTCAATTGGAAAAAATTTTATAAGTCATAATAGATAAAGATTGATAATTTAGCAAATATAAGCCGTTGCAAGAAATGTAAATAAAATTTGGTAAATTATAAGAGAATTTAGTATCTTTAAAATAACAAAATAAATAGCCGTAAGTAACTCAAATAGGAGTTCAAAATGCTAAATTAGTTGATAATTTAATTGTGAATAGCTAGAAATTACTTTAATTGAGTTTGATAATAATTTAAAAGAGTTTGTTGAAAGGGGTAGTATGAACACCTATAGGGGGATGAATAGGTATGAACACAATTTTTCGCAACAAACAATAGAAATAGTTTACTTTTAGAAAATGACAAACTATGAACGAATTCAGATTATGGCAGTTAGATATAACTATGAACAAAATATAGGAGTTCAGGGAAAAGAATAAGAACACAAGATTGATAGTGGTTCGGCTTAGATCAAGCCTACGTCCACTTTCCTGCTCTGACAACCCATTGGCTGAATTTCACTAAGAAACAAAAGAGATTTTACAGTGTTGTGATCTCGACTTCACAGTGAAGAGTCTCTACTGGTCTCTCACAAAGTCTCGCTATGAGTTTCTCTCTTTTGTATACAACTTTGAGCTCAGTGAATAAAATAACAAGGAACTAGGAAGTTTCAGACTTTGAAATTTTTCTTTCACGCACTGTCACGCCTCAATCCTCCAAGCACGTGCCCATCCCTCATTGGTCGATTAATTAATGACGTCCTAGGATGCATCGCCAACCCATTCTTTTTAATGCACATGTGGAAGCAAATAAATAAATCCCCAGACAACAACATAATGGGATAAAAAAGCAAGACCACCAATTATCAGAAACCAAACTACACCTTTATACATATCAGACTAATTCATTTACATTACTAGCCGATATTTACAAAGTCTACAAAAAGGTTGATTCTCAAAACTAGTTGTCCTATGACTAACTATTCAGACTCATTTGCTGATCCTTCAGAGCCCACGGGATCCGGGCGAGACGACGAGTCCTCCACTACACCATCAGGAGGGTTTGGTGGATCCTCATCCCAAGCAGCATCAATCACCTCAGCAGGGATATCAAAACCCCTAAGGGGACCTAGCCTAACACCATAGGGAGTGGTACGAAACCAAGCTCAGAATCGATTGGGTATCTCCTGGTGTGGGACCTCTTCAACCCAGACTATGGTTACAACTAGCTCATAAATCTAAACACCTCTGGGATCAGGGAAAATAGAGACCTGCTCGATCACTCTCACAGGACGACCAAGATGCTCCTAGGGAATCGACATCTACGAACATGAAAATGTTATCCCATAACGGGGTGAGACGACGTCTCAGCAAGTTCAACCCCTAAGATCCGACCAGGAAGAAAATATGCCATGAGGGCTGCCTATGCACAAACACGAGATAGAGGACTTACCTTAGCCTCGAATTTCCTTCCTGTAAGTCAATACAATTCACAATATCATCGAGTCATACCAACCAATCAATTCATTCAATCAAATCGAATCAACAATCAATCGACTCAGTCGATTCCATGTCATCACGACCTTCCCTTGGCTGGTATACTCAATATTAATTATAAGGTCCTATCAAATCAGGACTGTTCACCCAAAGTTGAAGATAGATAGTATAGCTCACCCAAAACTGATAATATAGTATACTGCTCGCTCAAAACTAATATATTAGGGCCCCCAAGCCAATATAGTCTACTAATAATGCTCACCCAAAGCTGATAATTTATTGTTCGCCCAAAACTTATAATATAGTATACCACTCGCCCAAAGTTGATATATCGAGGCCTATAGGCGGATATGATATACTAATGACGCTCACCAGAAGCTGATCCCAAGATATACCATTTGCCCAAAGCTAACATATCAAAGCCTGTAGGTTGATATAATATACCATGCCGATTATCTAATCAATACCTAATAAAAATAGCCATGTGTGGGTACACGGTCGGCCTTGGCCAAAATAAAATATTTTCATTTTAGAACATCCCACTAGTTTATATGGTCCACCAAAATATTTTTGGCGTTATAAACCGACGCTCGGTTATTTTCCAATTAATAACTGAAATTAAATAAAATTTGGGATAAAATATCCCCAACCACAAATCACCTTTAATTTTCACAAACTAGCAGTCAATTAAATAAATGGAATGCACCACTGCAATTAGCACGAAATTCCAATCATCCGCTATCCCGGTCTAATTTCCGGAAAATAAATAATTAACTAAATAATTACGAAAATTAATTAATAAATGCAATAAATAGCAACTTAGGCCCGTAAAACCTAATTAAATGCCAAGACAGACCCGGAAAATTTTCGAATCACTCTAGATAAATACTAGAGTTTGTCTAGGCTCTAATTGCACTAACTATCCACCTAACGTGCATCAGTATTTAATTAAATTCACTAATCTAATCTAACTAACCACTCAATCTATGTTTAACCCAAACTAATCAACCTTTAAGCATCATTAACCTACTAAGCGATGATTAGTGAGTTAAACTCACCTAATTAATGATCCGCTCGGATCAAAACGACGGGGTCGCGGTGAGGAACGATAACCTCCAAAGCGGGACCGCTAAGTGGGGCTGGGACGAGCTCGAAAACGACTACACAAGGCCCATAACCCTTGCTAGAAATTGCTTCAGAAATTGGGCCCAAAGTGCTGCAACGGGGGCTGATTCGGGCACGGCTTGGGCTAGAATTGACCACCGTGAGTGGGGGTGCGGGCTACGGCTGAAATAGCCATGAACCGAGCTGAGTTGAAGCTGTTGGATGGGCTGGAACGGGCTGCTGAATTTGCTAGAACAGGCTGTTGAATGGGCTTCGAAAGCAGGCCAAAGTATACGGATAAAAGCAGCTCAGGTGGAGCGAAGGCGGGCCAATTTCTTCGTGGCCGAAAGGAGGAGATTCGACGAGTGCACGTGAGGAAGATAGCAACAATCAGGCGAGGGTTTTTGTGGGGCAGCAGACATGCAATGAACAAAGATGAAAGCAACAAACCAAAAGAGATAGGGGAGGGGAAATTGTCGATGCCAACAGGGCCAGAGAGAAGACCACCGAAGACATAAAAGCAGAAATTCAAAGATAAGAATAAGCCAAAGTCAAAGGGAAAAGGCTAAAAGAAGACCAACAGCAGTGCTTGGTCGGCTGAGAGGGAAAAAGAAAAGGTGTGTGTGTGTGTGTGTGCGATTAGAGAGAGAGAGAGAGAAAAGGGGAACATGTGGCCGAAGGGGGGGGTGTGTGTGTGTGGAGGGCGTGGGACC
Organism: Eucalyptus virginea; assembly: GCA_014182375.1. Classification (NCBI taxonomy): domain Eukaryota; kingdom Viridiplantae; phylum Streptophyta; class Magnoliopsida; order Myrtales; family Myrtaceae; genus Eucalyptus; species Eucalyptus virginea. Next base: position 11,153,704 of record CM024514.1, read on the forward strand.
AAGAGAGCAAAAAAGAAAATAGAATAAAACCAAAATTATAATCTTGATCAACTTCAAAACAACTTTATCAATTGGTCATCCTAGGACCAATTTCTTCACCAACTTGCACAATTTGAAGTCCAATTGACTATCAAAATAAACTAGTCCCTCATACCTCCAAATTTCCCTCAATTTCGAATTCTATTTTTTTTTCTTGTAGTCCAATTTTTGGACAAATTTCTCCGATTGAGGTCCGATTTGATGCGGAAAAAGCCCACGAAATTTCCTGTCACTAATTCACTCATGCCAGATATCAAAAATCCCTTCAAATTGACCAATCCGAATTTCCGTTTGTTTTCCGAAACGTCCAAAATGATTTTCTGTAAAAATCCCGAACTTGCCGGAAATTCCTCGAAAGATGAGTCGATGCTCCTAAAATGACTTATGACACGACAGAACTTTCAATTTCTGAAATTGAATTCAAATTAGCAATTAATTTCAATCAAATGCGATTTTAGTGTGACCTAACCTACCGGGTAGTTTTTAGGAATTTTTGGTGCAATTGACTTGAGATCGATTTTTTTCGAACCACACATACCTCTTCGACACATTGGCGATTCTCGGTGGTCGTGAAAATCTTGAGTTTTCAAATGCGAACATAGGGTACCCAAAACGAAAGAAAATCGATCTAGTACCGATCAACGAGAATTTTGCAATCATGTGGAATCACCCACACTTTGATCACACTTCTCAGTCGAATCGACCTATCTCCGGTCTCTGATCGATTTTTAATTGTGCTGTAATGACCATTGTAGACTAGCACAGTCAAGCGGTCGGTTCCTGGTCGAATTCTCAAGTCTATTGCATTAAAATCTCTTAACGGCTTCACCTAATAAGTCGGTTATCTCATGAGTGGCCATCTCAGAGAAAAGCACTATAGTCGCGTTGATGAAAGGCCCAACTTATCCAATCGAAATCAGAATCTGAAATTCAGGATGTCACATGCACTCTCTCGAACAACTGGAGAGTCTGTCTTAAATACTACTTCATGCCTTCTCGACCGTTGGCACTTTCCAAATGATATCTTCCAATCTACCTGTTGGACAGAATCAATCAAGGGGATCTCGAGTCGTTTGAAGAACCTTCCAAGTTTGCTTGCCTTCCAAAAGATTTGAATATCGGAATTGATTCCAATAAAGATAGTCAATCATATATGTGTTGTATCCAACCAAAAGGTCATCCATATGCCATACAAATTGAATCTTTGAAGAAATAAAGATAATCTTGCATCTGGATAAGACTTCATTCTTTAGTGGCGTTCAGTTTGGAATCTGTCAGTCTGTGCAGACTTTAAACCTAAAGTCTGGCGGTCTTCAGACTTTGACACTAAATCTAGAAGTCTTCAGACTAGACTTTGGAAAGATTTTGTCAACTTCAAAATAGTAAAGGAATTTTCTCTAACAATCTCCCCATTTTTTTATGGTGACAAAACTTTCCTATAGATTTAAGAACTTTTGATCTACAAAACAACTTTTAAACAGTCCATGATATCTTATATAAAAAATTGATTAGGATCTGGATAGTATCGATTCTGTAACCATAGAAAACATATTAATCTTGAAAAGATAAGAGAAATATCAAGAATTAAACAACTATCCATCCATAATCACCACATCATCACCACAAAAGTAAGTTGTTACAAGCGTCAATGTCAAACAAAGTCAAACAGAATAATAGTTCAACAAGGTTCAACATAAAAGTTTAAAAGATTAGTCAAAAGATAAGTCAAACAAAAGTTAAATCTGTACATTCTCCTCCTTTTTGTCAGCAACAAAAAGTGGAGAAGGATAAAAGTTCAAAGAAATCAAGAGTGTTTGGGAACGCAAACGAACTGGAAATTCCCCATAGACTGAGCTGTCTCCTCCAGATTTCTCATTAACTCCTTCAGCTTCTCAATTTCTTCACCCTTGGCAGTCTCTTGAACTTGAAGCTTAAGGTCCCATACCTGCTTGTGAAGACAAACTGAAGTAGATTTCAAAGCAAATTGGAGGTTCTGAATTTCACACTCCATGCCATATTGCTTGGCTTTCAACTTTAGAAGGAGCTCTGGCAACCTTTGAAAATCTGCAGAAGTTGTTGTTTGAGCACTAGCCTCAGCACATTCAGTTTGTGGAGTGTTGATAGATGATGGAACTTAAGCTTGTTGAACACCATGACTAGGAGAGGATTCCTCAATGTCAACTTCAGGAAACTGTGAAGCATAAACATCCTCTAGATCGGCAGGAGATCTACTGACATCGTCACCGGTAAAGTGCTTAAAAGAAGTCCCCGTGTCCACACAAACTCCCCCTATTTTGATGCCTACAGATGGAGAAGGGATTTCTCCTTCTTGTTCCTTCTTAGTTTCAGCACTAGAGTGATATGCTTTTTTTGTTCGATCTCCAACGGTTCCACTCCTTGTCTTCTCTAAATCCTCAAATAAGGAAATTGCAAAAGTTGGTTCAATAGATTTATCCTGACCCTCTTCCTCTTCAGTTGTTCTTCCTTCTTCTCTGGCTTCTTTTCTTTCACTATCTTCTCTTCCTTCTTTTCTCTGCTCTGTTTCTCATGTTTCTCTTTCTTCTCTGTCTTGTTCCTGCTTAAAACTGACAAAACTCTGAAGATTTTTCAAGGCAAATGCAGAGAGAGTAAGATCATCCTCATCCTATTCATCTTGTAGGATAAGAGATCTTCTCTTCTTTATAGGTTCACGCATAGGTCCCTTGGATTTCCTTTTCTTTGCAGTAGAGTCTTGTTTGGTTTTGCTGGGGGACTTTTCCTTCAAGTGCTCCAAGGCCTTGTTCAGTTCCTTTAACCTCATATTGTACACCATCTTCAATCCTATAACCATAGGAGCAATAGTTCTAACATAGAGAGAGGCTAGAAACTGATTATTAAAGTGTTTGAACAATTGAGTGACCAGTGCTGAGTAAGGGAGATGTCCCTTATCTTTCACAACAGTCCTGTACATGTACATCAGGATTGTATGTGGCAGAAAGCACTTCATTCCATTACTAATAGCAAACATCAGTTTAGCTTCAGAATGAGAGACACCCGCTTTTGAGGTTGACTTTGGTCGAATGCTTTTGATCACGACTTTGTGCAGCAAAATGTTTGAGGCTGACATTTTGGAATAGGTAATGCTTCCTTCAGAAAGTTTGTCCCTAACAAGAAAACTTGTTGAATGATCAAGATACACATTTATTGGTTGAAAACCACCTCTTTCCACACCAATAACATCGGCCAATGTGTCTACTCCACAACATACTCTTTTTCCCTCACAGTAAAACGAAATCTATTCGTATCAAGAAAAGACAAGTTCAAATAGAAATATGCAGTTAACTCAGGATAAGCAACAAAAGTCTCTAAGCAAAAATTTTCAAGTTGAAGGAGAGTCAGCTTCTCCCTCAGGTTCACCTGTATTAAATCCAAGAAATCAAAGTCGACCGTTCGAGGTTCATCACCCCTCTTTTCAGCAATTTCGAGTAAGTCTTCTTGTGATCCTTAAAACGAAACAAACTCGTTCCATCACCACGCACTTCAATAGCAATGCCCATTCTAGGCTAAAAATTCGTGTACATTCTCTCATCATCATCCTTGACCTCCAGCTGATTAAAAGAACTAAAATGAGGATCAACTGGAAAGTTAGCAAACATCTTGTCTACCGTTCCGTCAGGTGCTATGCCTAACCTTTCCATTGATCGTAAAAGCAGAGTCTCATACTTGTAACCTCTTTATTTCAGAAATTCATCAATAAAGGTCATAGCAGTACCACCCTGCTTCAACTGATTGTAGAGTTTAAAAAGAAACTGGGGTTTTAACATCCTTACAGGTTCGACATCTTCCACGATTTCCTCTTCTACTCATTGGCGTGGAGGGTTTTAAGTGGCACGCTGTGGAGAATGTTGTTTGGAGAATCTTCTTCCTCGGTCAAGTCAAAATGTGTAAGACCCTCAGGCATATTCTGTGGTCCCCTACTTGAGATCCAATACGACTTCCTTTGGAAAAACATCTTCATAGTCGAGGAGGATTTCTCAAACACGTTCGAGTGAAAAAGATGAAAACTTGGAGAGTAAACTTGAGAGTAGAAATGAGAGAGTAGAGATTATGTATTCTAGGATTTGAGAAATCGTAAATGAAGAAGAAAAACTCGACGATATTTAAAGAAAGTAAAACAGGGTAAACGAACCGTCATAAGGAAAAAGGAAAACTACCTTTTTCAAAAAATAAAAACTGCCAAAAATTCAAAAATTCGAAAAAGATTATTTTAAAATAGGCAAGCAATGATTCAAATATCAACATACCTTTTCGAATTCTTCATACTAAAATTAAATTACCTGTATTAAAGAGATATTAACTTACTAAAGTAATTTCTGGACATTATGAGTCTACCAACTTCAGACTTTAATCGGTAGGAGATATAATATTCAGTCTGGTGCGAATAGACTCAAATAGATTTTTCTCCAATGGCTTTATAAATATGTCTGCTAACTGATTCTTCGATTCAATGAACTAAATCATAATTTCTCCATTTTGAACATGATCTTTTATGAAATGATGTCGAATCTCTATATGCTTTGCCCGTGAATGAAGAATTGGGTTCTTCATGAGATTAATGGCACTGGTGTTGTCACATTTAATCTTGATGCACGATTCTTCAATTCCAAAATTTCTTAGCTATTATCTTATCCACAAAATTTGGGAACAACAGCTCCCAAGAGTCACATACTTTGCTTCTGCTGTTGATAGAGTTATAGTACTTTGCTTCCTTAAGAACCAAGACACCAGCATGCTGCCCGCAAGTTGACAAGTACCTGAAGTACTCTTTCTATCGACTTTACAACCTACTAAGTCTGCGTCTGAATATCCAAGAAGAGTAAAGTCTCATCTTTTGGGATACCACAAACCTAGCTTTGGAGTAGTTGCAACATATTTGATGATGCGTTTTGTAACACTTAAATGAGATTCTTTGGGATTTGATTGGAATCTAGCACATATGCAAACACTAAACAAAACGTTAGGTCTAGATGCAGTAAGGTAAAGAAGTGAATCAATAATGCTCTTATAAAGCTTCTGGTCTACTTTCTTTCCTCCTCCATCTTTGTCCAACTTCGAAGAACTTGACATTGGTGTCTTTGTCTTTTTGCAATTCTCCAATCCGAATTTCTTGATAAGATCTTTTACATACTTCTCTTGGTGAACAAAGATACCTTTCTTCGATTGTCTAACTTGTAATCTTAGAAAAAAAGTTAACTCACTCATCATACTCATCTCGAATTCATCATGCATACATCTAGAGAATTTCTTACATAGATTTTCATTAGGAGATCCAAAGATAATATCATCAATATAAATTTGAACTAGCAGAAAATCTTTGCCTTCTCTTTTTATGAACAAAGTAGCATTTACCTTTCCTTTAACAAAACCATTTTGGGTTAGGAATTTACTTAACCTTTCATACGAGGCTTGAGGTGCTTGCTTCAATCCATACAAGGCCTTTTTCAGTCTGTAGACTGAGTCTCGCTTTCTTGGATCTTCAAATCTTGGTGGTTGTTCCACATAGACTTCTTCTTGGATGAATCCATTTAGGAAGGCACTCTTTACATCCATTTGGAATAACCTAAAATCTTTATAGCAAGCAAAAGCAAGTAATAATCTAATTACTTCTAACCTCGCTATTGGTGCATAGATTTTGTCATAATCTATCCATTCTTTTTGCGTATATCCTTTTGCCATGAGTCTTGCTTTGTTCCTGACCACTTTACCTTTCTCGTCCACCTTGTTCCTGAAAACCCATTTAGTCCCGATAATAGACTTACCTTTAGGTTTAGAAATTAGCTCCCAAACATCGTTGATGCTGAACTATCTGAGCTCTTCTTGCATAGCTTAGATCCAGCTTTCATCAGACAGGGCTTCTTCTACACTTTTGGGTTCTATCTCAGAAACAAGTGCTAAAGCACTAGACTCTTCTCACCTTTTGGATCAGGTGCGAATTCCTTCATCAATGTTGCCAATGATGAGTTCATTAGGATGACTTGACTTATGCTTACAGTTGCTAGTTGGTCTGAAAGTCTACTGATTATCTGCTTCAGTTGAATATTCTAGTTCTGCTTGTTGCTAATCTCCAAAAGTCTGAACCACTTCGGGGGAAGTAGACTTTATAAAGTTTGGAACAGGTTCAGATTCTTCACGTTAAGTCTGATCTAGTTGATTCTGCATAGAATCTTGAAACTTGACGTTCATAGATTCTTTCACAGATTGAATCTTCTTGTTGAAAACTTTGTATGCTTTGCTTGAGATTGAGTAGCCAAGGAAAATTCCTTCGTCTGATTTTTCTTCAAACTTCCCAGTTCGATCATTTGCATTTTTTAAAACATAACACTTACAGCCAAACACATGGAAGTAAGAAACATTTGGCTTCTTCCCTTTAAACACTTTATAAGGAGTTTTCTCTAGAATGGGCCTCAAGAACACTCTGTTGATGATATAGCAAGCTATAGAGACTGCTTCAGCCCAAAATCAAGAGGAAATTTTGCTCTCAATTAAGAGGGTTCTTGCCATTTCCTACAAGGATCTATTCTTTCTTTTCACAACCCCATTTTGTTCTAGAGTGTATGGAGAAGAAAAAACATGCTGGAAACCAAATTCATCATAGAACTTCGCAAAGTCTTGATTTTCGAACACTCGTGCATGATCTGTTCATATGCTCAAAATAGCATCGCCTTTTTCATTTTGAACCTTCTTGGTAAACTTTGAGAAGTGAGAGAAGGCTTCAGACTTATTTGCTAGAAAATAAACCCAAGTAAAGTGAGAGTAATCATCCACAATTACTAAGCAGTATCTCTTCCCACCAATACTTTAAGTTATGGTTAGTCCAAAGAGGTCCATGTGTAGAAGCTGCAAAGCTCGATTAGTAGAAACTTGATTTATAGATATAAAGGAACTTCTAAGATGTTTTCCCAAAACACATGGAGTGCATTTTTCAAACTTTTGATAAGTCAGGTTAGGAAGACCACGAAAAAGCTTCTTTGAAGAAATCTTGGCAATCTGCTTCATGTTAACATGGCCAAGTTTTTGATACCAAATATTTGCTTCATCTTGAATGGATATAAGACACTGAGAGCTTTCTGGTTTTATATCCATAAGGTAAATATCCTCATGCCTTTGTCTAGTGAAAGATTGAGAGAGATCTTTACTCGTTCCCGAACAAATGCCTTCTTGGAAATTTATTTTGAATCTAGTATCGCAAAGTTGACTTATGCTGAGTAGATTGTAATTCAGACTTTCCACCAAGAAGACATTGTGGATAGTCAAGCGTCCAACTTCACAGTTCCACAACCTACAATTCTTCATTTGATGTTCCCACCAAAAGAAACTTTTCCACCATTCATTTGAACAAGTTTTGTAAAGCAACTTGAATCTCTTATCATGTGCCCCGATGTGCCTTGATCAACTACTATCCAAATACCATTTGATCTTCTTCTTAATAGTGACCTGTAATCAAAAGAAGAACTCAAGCTTTCTTTGGTACCCATATTTTCTTAGGTCCGGGAGAGTTAGTGTTGAAAATAGTCTTTACCCAATCCTTCCTAACAGGTCTCCAGACATTGGGACATTCCTTCTCAAAATGTTCTGAGCTGTTACACTTTGAGCATTTGATAGCACTTCAACCAACAGATTTTACAAAAACCTTTTGAAAATGATTTTTGTAAAATGCCTTTGTAGGTCTTTGTTTAATTCTTTCTTTAACTTTGGAAAAATCAATTAAAGGAATAGTTTCTGAAGTCATACCCAAACCAGATTTATTAAAATAAGGTCTTTATACAGAAAGAATTTTCTCCAACTTCTCAAATCCTTTTGAAAAAAATTTTGTGATATTTGAAATATCTTCTTTCAAAAAAGCATTTTCCTTAGAAAGAAAATTAGAATTTACTTTCAAGTCAACAAAACTCTTATCTAGACTTTCAAACTTTTCTCTCCAAGAAGTTTCCTGTTGCCTCAGGTTGGAATTCTCCATTTTTAGTTCGGAAATCCTTTTAAGAGAAGTCTTGAGACTAAGACAGACTTCATCTATATATTTTGAGACTTTAATAGGAATTTTTAAATTGCTAACCTCAACTTCTTTGTCTAAGTCTAAATCAGAATTTGTTTCAAAATCCGAGTCTGATTTTGAATTGGCCATCAGACATATGTTGTCATATTCTTCATCACTTTCCTCGAACTCGGTATCGCTCCAAGTTTCTGCTTTTAGAACCTTTTCGTATTTCTCTGTTCTTCATTTCTTTTTCTTCAATAGAGGGCAGCTAGGTTTGATGTGTCTCTTTTTCTTGCATTCAAAGCATATCGATTCTTTGTTGGTTTCATTGTCCTCAGTTGGTTTGTTCTAGAATCTTTGAGTGCTCTACTTCTTCCATTTGAATCTTCTTCCCTTCCTGTTCAACTCTCTGAACTTCTTAATCATAAGTGCTAGCTCCTCATCATCCATGTCATCTTCTGAATCTGTATCATCAGAATCATCGTTAGATTTTAAAGCTATTGATTTCTTACCTTTAGGATCTTCTTCCTCATTGATCTGCTCCACTTCATATGATTGAAGTGTGCCAACAAGTTCATCTATTGAAAGAGGCATGATCCTCTAGGTTTCTCTAATCAATGTCTTCATGTGATTCCAGTCTTTGGAGAGTCCACACAGTAGTTTATTGACCTTCATTGGTCCTAAGATTGGTTGTCCTTGATATGCCAAACTATTTACAATCTCTATGAAGCGACTAAACATATCGGTGATGGATTCTCCAGGCTTCATCTTGAAGGCTTCGTATTGTCTGAGTAGAATGTTGATTTCCGTTTCTTTTACTCGATCAATTCCTTCATAGGTAACGTGCGGTTTGTCCCAAACTTCTTTCACTGTTTCACAAGAAGAAATTCAGTTATACTCAGTAGGAAATAAGGCATGGTATAAAGAATATATAGTTTTAGCATTAAGAGCTTGTCTCTTGGTTATTTATTCTTGTGTCATTTCGCCAACATCTATAACTTCCTTTCCTTTCTCTGTAGCTTTGGGATTAATCCATTTTTCTACCACATCTCATTCTAGGGGATCTTTCGATCTCAGTAATGCCTTCATCTTGGTTTTCCACACATTGTACTCCTTCCCATCAAAGTAAAGAGGTCTGGTATTGCTTTGGCCTTCAACCAAACCTAGAGCCAAAATACTAGCCATAGATCTTTAGCTTAGAAGTAAAAACACTTCAATAAAATGAGCACACAAGCTCTTATATCAATTGAAATGGCTAGTATGAACACCTAGAGGGGGTTGAATAGGTGTGAAGACAATTTTTCACAATGAACAGTAGAAATAGTTTGCTTTTAGAAAATGACAAACTATGAACGAATTCAAATTGGCAGTTAGATAAAACTATGAACAGAATAAAGGAGTTCAGAAAAGAGAATAAGAACATAAAGTTTATAGTGATTCAGCTTAGATCAAGCCTATATACACTCTCCCGCTCTGACAGTCTACTAGCTGGATTTCACTAAGAAACAAAAGAGATTTTACAGTCTTGCGATTTCGACTTCACAATGAAGAGTCTCTACTGATCTCTCACAAAGTCTCACTATGAGTTTCTCTCTTTTGTATACAACTTTGAGCTCAGTGAATGAAATAACAAGGAATTATGAAGCTTCAGACTTTGAAATTTTTCTTTCACGCACTCTCTCGAACAACTGGAGAGTCCACCTTAAATACTTCTTCACGCCTTCTCGACCGTTGGCACTTTTCAAATGAATTCTTCCAATCTACCCGTTGGACAAAATCAATCAAAGGGATCTTGGGTCGTTTAAAGATTTGTGATGAAATCCCGTCAATCATGTTCGTCCATACAATCAGGATCTTGGTTTCCATAAGTAAAACCTTCCAAGTTTGCTTGCTTTCCAAAAGATTTGAATATCGGAATTGATTTCAATAAAGATAGTCAATCATATAGGTGTTATGTCCAACCAGAAGGTCATCCATATGCCATACGAATCGAATCCTTGAAGAAATAAAGATAATCTTGCATTTGGATAAGTCTTCATTCTTCAATGGCGTTTAGTCTAGAATCTGTCGGTCTGGGCAGACTTTGAACCTAAAGTCTGCCGGTCTTCAGACTTTGACACTAAAGTTTGGAAGTTTTCAAACTAGACTTTGGAAAAGTTTTGTCAACTTCAAAACAGTAAAGGAATTTTTCCAACATTTGTAACTTTAAAAAGTTGGAAAGAAAGGCAAATAAAAGTGGTAACTCTATAGAAAAGTTTTTAAATTAGAAAAAGAGATGGTAATAAGCAACTCAAAAGAGTAACCCAAAACTATTTCTATACTTAATTAAAGAAAAGTGCTAAGTAACTCAAATAAAGGTTGGTAATTTCATATAATGGTCAAAACATTTAGGGTGCCAGTGAAAATGTAAGAATAAAAAGTTTGTCAATGATAAGTGAAGTTTTTTATTTATTAAAAATAAGAAAAATAATTATTTAGAAAAAAATAGATAATTGTCAATAATTATGTCTAATAGTAAGAGTTTGTAATGCAAAACTTGTTGGTAACCTAACGGGTTAAATTTGGTAATACTTCAATTTAGGTTGGTAACTTCTAAAAAGAGTTGGTAATTTTAGCTGGTTGGTAAGCAATACAAATAATAGTGGGTAAATCAACAAAAAGTTGGTAAAGCTTGAAGAATCCTAATAGATTTTGATAAGCTACTCAAAGAGACTTGGAAAACTAAAATTAGTTGGTAATCTAATGAGGAAAGAATAATAAGTTGCGCAAATATATATTGATAAATTCATATAAGAGTTAATAACCCAACTGATTACTAATTTAATTTGGAAAAACGTTGGTAATAAAATTTAATAAATTCGTAGGAGTTGTTAAGTTTAAGATGTTAGTAAGTAACCTGTTAAAAAGTTAGTTATTTCATAAATGTTGCCTTAAGTTACCAACAAATGTCGGAAAATCAAGTAACCAATGATATTTTTTTCGTATTTTTTTAATGGTAATTTTTTTTTCAGCCGCCAGTCTATTGACAGTTTTCACCTCTCTAATACCGGCATGGAAAAATCCGTTTTTTTTCAATGAAATACAAGTATTGTCCCGCCAATGTCTGATTTTTATGCTCGGTTTCTCACCAAACAGTGTACACAATACATGGAATACTATTTCCGTGAAGGTTTGGCCCAAGCTTATTAGCCATCAACCGAAGTGGTACCTGCAGAACACTACATCCCCTTACGAAATTAAGATGGTTATACTTAAAAGTAATCTTAGCGCACATTTAGATATGATAATCAAAATAACCTTGTTCCTAAAATTCCCATAAATCAACCCAAAGCACACTACTAGTAATTGAACTACTATTAAATAATATTCATCGAGGTTTAAATAGCCAAGTATGACTAGATTGTGATACGATTTTACGTGGTTTTTCAGTCATTATTAATTAGAAAGGTTTTTATAAAATAGCGAGTATAGCTAGGAACTGACCTGACATTGGAGATTTGAGGGTTATGGGAGACTTTTGAGGAAAAAAAATGGATACAAGATAAATTTTTCTTGCACACATCACCTCCATTGCTATTAAAATGGATAATTAAGGTTAACTGTCCAAAATTAATGGTGCTAAAGGTGACTTATGTACAAATAAATTAGTTGTGTATCGTGTATACAAGCCAATTCGAGACTGCCATAGGTAAAAATTAGTCTAATCCAAAAGCTTAAATAGTCATTGGAGAGAGGGAGACTATATCTTTATAAAGCCTAGACAAACCCCATAAACTAGCAACATGAGATGCTTTGACATCTACCATCTAGAAGTTAACTCGCGATATACAGTTTAAGGAACAGCAGTGCTAAGTAAAATAATTGCCTGATAGCAAGGAAAATACATCATCAAATAACATCTAGACTATCATTCTAAAACTTTTAAGATCACATTTTTGTCTCAATTAGTTGATGTGGGGGCAGCTCAGCTTTCCCCTTTTTTTTTTTAAATGGCCTCCGACAGAAAAGCCCCCCAACGAAAATTGTCTATTTTCTTCAAAATGTTTCCTGCCATTATGTCTTTCATTTTGGCAGATAATGATACGACCCAGACAATTCCAATCTTGAACAGCTGTTGAGCACTCATTACATGAACTATCATGACAAGCATGACTTAGCTTGCGTCTTTGTTTGTTGCATTCTAGCAGCAGTAAAAATTGCCAAGAATCATCACTGAACAAATTTTGTCCTGACTATGCGCTAAAAACCCTTTCTTGGCTACTACAACTCATTCTATCCTCGAACATTTTAATTACAATTGTTGCATCCCTGCCTCTTCTTTTCTGCAGCTCTCGCCTTCATATCAGAGCAAAAAGGAAGCAAAAGAGAAAGAGAGAGAAGATCACAGATTGTTCGAGCGTAATTAATCTTCTTGTTCGTCACTCCATTTCTTGATAGCTTGCAACACTGCCTGCTTCACCACTTGAGCATCAATGTTGTCATGCCCATCTTCCTGCAAAAGTACCCGGTAATTTGCACTTAACATTCACAAAGAAAGATAAAAATATACTCTTGCAAGTAAACAAAATGAATTTCGATGTGTGCATCTTGAGCAACTAATTCAGTGTTAATTTTTTTTTTTGGGTTGACACTGGGACGCACTATGGTGTAGGTAATCACACCGCGCCATCAGAAACCGCATTGCATGTGAACTAGAAAAGGAGTGTGGTCGCAAGGGGGAAATAAGACGTGAAGTCAATTTGATCAGTAGACATGTCTATATATCTCAATGATTATTATAGAGAACACCTCCAGGGTAAGGCATGTTTCACGAGGAGTCAACTCCACGTGTGCATTATTAAGTTTATATAAGTGACTGTCCATCTTATAGCAAATGCATTTTTCATGAGATCAAGCACTTCTGCAGACAAATTTTTCCACCACCATTGTATACTACGGAGAAGTCAATTTCAGTGCAAGTTTTCGTCTATGGAGTGATTGAACATTAAGTCATGAATAAATGAAGACACTAAAATTTGGACACAAATAAATGAAGACACTAAGATTTGGAAGTAGTCTATTTCTTACTTCTCCTCCAACTGCTTCTAAATGGAAATTGTCAGCACAAGAAACCCTAGCATCCAAAACGTTGAGCCCCAGCTCCTCAAAGGCTTCAAGTATGGAAACGAGCAAACCTGGACAGTTCTTTTCCGAATACACGTTTATTCGGAACCCCCTCTCTAGGCTTTCCACATTAACCTCCTGAAAAACTCACAACCCAATCCACATATATTACAATTTCAACCATAAGTATGTAAGATTCTTAAGAACCCGATAGTATTTTAGATCCATTTATAGCAGAGGAAAGAACCTTCCAATTAGCACAGTAGAAATGTATGACATGGATTTAGCAATTAAGGTCGTTACAGTAATCGAGTTTTCTATCGTGTCACAAGACTATTAAGGGCTTGCGTAAAAGGTTCTCTCCGTGTGAGTAAACCTAATAAAGGTCCGCTACTATTGCAATATGTGTTTCGCATTATTTCGAGCATGTCATCGACTATAAATACAAACGCATACCATGGGTAGATCTTGATCTGTTGAAGTTCCGAGCTCTTCGTTTAGCTTGTCTATCTTTTCCTTCAACTCCTCTATGTACTTGGCTGCATCCACAATGATTGAAGTTTTATTCACCTGCCAAATAAGTCCGCTGTTCTTTAGTCAACGAATAGACATGCAAATAACGAGTATCATCTACGCGATCGATTTCCCCAAAGAAAAACATCGAACAAATGGGCAATTTTCCATGGGAAGGCGCTTCTCGTATTTAAAGCAAAGAACTTATAGAACTTTATGCATCTGATAATTCTTTTCTTTCTGGAGGATTCTTTCACTTGTGCAGTGCTTTACAGGAAATATGGATGACAAATTCAACTCCTTACCGCACTGGAGTTGGTGACGGCGCGCAGTTGCTGCAACTTCTCATAGAGAGCCGCTCTCCTTTGCTCGCGAGAAGACATGGCTTGGAAGCTCCAAAACTGGTCTCGGCTACAGGGGTTTTTTCTCTTTCGGTGCTGTTTCCAATCGAAGGGAGCATCAAGAGATGAGCCATTTTAAATAGCGTGTGTGAGCTCACGAATAACCTAACCTATCTCGTCATTTGTTTGTTTTTTGCACGAGGGCCTCCGTTTCTTTATAATCTAATACGCCACATTGACACCCAATGAGATCCTTGCATATCTATCAGAGTGAAATTACTTGTTGCCCCCACATTCCATCCAGATAGGTTATGTGGGGGAACTCTATTTTTATTCTTTCTTTGTTTCCTGAATAATGAATGGAAGATGAGAGCCGCCCCGGGGGGCGGCCCGCCGGGGGGGAGACAGAGAGGGAGAGGATTAATTATAAAGAACATAAAAATTAGAATTACCTTCTTACTTTGGTGGTATTTAATTATAAATCTAGTCATAATCTGATAGTATGAGCAAATTATGTACTAACCATAAAGAGCATAAATCTAGAAATCAAGTCATCTTACTAAAACGGAAAAAAATAGTCACTATTTAGTCCCCTTGCCATTTCCCTCAAATGAAAGAAGATCTATTCCATCGCCATCTCCAGCGCACCCGACTAATTTGCATCGGTTGTGGCAATCCTCCCATAATTACCCAGGCACATAAGTTTATCTTCTTTAGGGTAATCCGAGAGAATACACAAGTGTAGTGATTTGGAAATAGAATGGCTTTGAATTATATAAATGGCAAGTGGAATCAACGAGTAACCTAACCAATTTTAATACGTCCCATGCTAAAATTTCACAGTCAATTACCTAGGAAACTTAAGCATGTAGAGCATCTTGCCAATTGGGATGGTTGCACAAACTAAAATTCCACTGGCAATCTCGAACAATGGCTCATCCTGCATCGATCCCAATAGAACCCAATTTGTCTCTTTGATAATTACACAACACGGTTTCTTATTCACATGTGGAAACAACCTCCCGACCGTCGGGCTACAAATCACATGTAGATTTCCCTCTTGTCCATTGTGGACCATTATGCATCATTCCCATTAAAAAAATTTCTAAGTAATTGTGATTAGGTAAACGTAGTAGGATTGTTTAGGTAATGAGATTCGATGATTAAGGGCCACTAAGAAGGTGATTCGACCATTATTTCTCCACTAGATGCTCACATGAGCTACTTAGTTAACAACTTCGAAATAGACCTTGCCATATTCCTCATCCCTATATCAAACTGGGGTTTAAATAAATAGTAAGATTCTATATAAAAATAAACCTCAGCTTGGTTGTAAGTTCGGTTTTCGGAGAAAGCAACTCTTGTAGTAAATATCGTAGACTTGGCCCGGTTGGTACGGCCTGCAGCAACAGTTACAGCCAGGAAAAAGGGTGCCGCAGCTTTTATAAGGTTTTCGGTAAACTCCCGATGGCAGCAACAACTTATACAGCCATTTTTTAGGAAACCGCCTCGCCCAACTTTGTGATACTAAAATTCGAAAACATGTATTATCAAGCGCATAAGTTTGCAATGCTTCCATAAACGGTCACAATGCGACGGCGTTACAATACAGCCACAGCTACCAAACATACGTTAAGTTATTGCCATTCTTGCTCATCCTAATTCGTTGCCCTTGGCAGCAAGGACCACAAATGCACTACGGACTTTGATTACGTTGGCATATTGCTAGTTGGGCTATGCACCCATCAGGAGGAGTTAACGTGAGTGTCGAAAAGCTTTTTAAAAAAACAAACCCTAAAGTCGTTATCTAGTGAAGGTCTATCGACTCAGATTAGGGAGAAATTAAATGCAGGTAAGGTGGACCGACTCTGCCTTCCTTAACACGGAATGAAATATAAAATTGCCTATTGTGAGCGTTTGGAAGGTATATCTAGCTATCCTCCGTCGTCAATGGAGGATAGAAGTAGTTTTACTTGGGCCATTCCATCTCGAGAGGATTGCCAACTGATCTCGCGCTTCCTCCTCTACCGGTCCACCTAAAAGGCTGGCAAATATTCATTTAATTGGAAGTTTGATTTTCCGTAATCTAGAGAACATGGGTGTGGAAACTCGGTCACCTTGAGGTTCGCAAAACATGTTACAAATCTCATAAACCAGGTAAGCTCAAACATCTGGCTTGTGCAGGAAGCCCTGTCCAGAGCAATAGGGATTCAATTAATTGATTTTAAACCGTGTGACCTCCAGTTTTTTGAGTTGGAAATCCCTTAACGTCCTGACCTCACGCCAACCCTCTTGGATGCCCATACGAAATTGTAGGTCACTAAATAAGGGAAAATTTTCATTGGATACTATTACAACAAGGAAATTAAATAGGAGGGACGAGAAACTCCAATTTTAGACGTGTGGGGGAATGTTAAGTTTGTGAAGTGACATTTTGCATTCGGCCAAAACAACAGAGAAAACAAAAATAAGTGATATTTTGCATGGCTAACATATGTGAGTGAGAGAGAGAGAGAGAGAGAGAGAGAGATGAGCCCGTGAGAGGTTTTTGGAGGGATTGACAGCTAAACACCATTTGACGCTTCCTTAGCAATGCCCCTCTTCCATGTCCTATCTCACGACAGATTCCTCCACCCACAATACGCGTCCTCTCGGAAAAGAATGTCTCCTTTTCCATTTCACATTCCAACTTGTATTTTGCCACCTTCGCCATCCACGTCCAACACCTCCGTTTTGGAAATTTCAAACACGATGCAACACTACAGTAGGAACCAATAATGGTGCTCGTATATTCATGAAAATCGTGCAATTGTGAGAAATTTAACGATTGATGTCCTACATAATTGAGGTCTCTTAAACCTAGGGGCGAATTTCGAAATAGAGATTGAAACCAGCACCGCAAGTAGGACTTCATAGCCCACATTATTAATATGCAAATTCCATGTCCTAATTACCACAATTAGGCTAATTCCCCCCTCCCCTCTCGCCCCAGCCACAGTGGAGGCCGCCACTCCGATCTGCGGTTGTGCGTCAAATCGAAGGTTGTCAACCTCAAGCGATCCAGATCAAAAGTCTCCTAAAATCAGGAGACCTCTAATTCACAAGGGATTTTTACGCGAGGATGAACAACATTTACTTTGACCTTTGAATTCATCCCTACACATCACATGGATAGAGAGGGATAAGTAAGGTGGCCATGGTGCTGAGGTGACGGAGGGGCAATTATCTAGAGGACGACTAGAGAGAGGGTGCAACAACTTAGGTTTTTGCGTTGGACTTTCTTACTCGGTATCGGAGCCGGCGGATTTTTCCCCTAACTTATTTCGCATCTTTTTCTCGCTAAGCCAGTGAACATCTAGTGCCAAAATCCCCACTTGTCCCCACATGGACAAATCAAACGCACGCGCTGCATCACTTGTTGACATTACTTCCTCCTTTCCTGTCGTGTCCCAAAGATGGACAATTGACGATCACCATATAACACGAAAAGCAAGAATGTAATTGATGGTAGAATCCCAACGATTTTGATGCTTGAAGCATGCAAGCGCTTGTCTGGAAACTGATCTCGTGACAACCTAAACCGCGTCCGCTATTCCTCCTTCTGGACACGCGAATGCACCCATCATCAAATACTTAATATTGCAGACAGGTGCACGTGTGATTTGTTGATCTTGGAATTTTGCAAGATGGCAAGTGTCCGAGGCCGAATGGTAATCGAGACCGAAGGGTCCTTTTCAATATGTCAAGGGCCTAACAGTTCACGTGTATTTCGAGAGGCGGCTTGAGTACACATAATCCAAGCATCTTTTTTCTTTCCCTACGTGTTGTAATTGGAGTATTTTCAATTTTCGAATTGCCGGATTCTGATTCATGTTTATTGTGTAAGGCTTCATTTGTAAGACGATTAAAGCAGTGTCATGTCCAACACGAGAACACCGCTTGAATTGGAGTATTCCATACATCGTTGGTCTAAGCCTAACAGAACAAGTATGGTACATCCCATGCCGAAGCTCTATAGGGTCAAGCGACCTTGCCATTGGTAAGCAACGCCTCAGCAAGGGTCGCAATACTCACTATTTATAGTGGATGGGATGTCGGAACCCACGTCAAAGCAAGGATCTCCTGAGGAACTTATCAATGGACTTGAGGGTCGTAAACCACCCCTCCCCTCTCTCCCATTTCTTCCCAAAATAATCTTCTCTCTTTCTTTGATTTGTCGACACGGTGGCGATGTTATTAATTTAAGAGAAAATAGTAGATGACGGCTCCGTTAGTCTCACAAGAGTGACGGAGACTAACGGAACCTCATTCACCTCTTATTTTATGCTGAAAATTTGGAAACTTCTTTACCCACTTTCCAATGAATTTCTCATTTTTGCTTGAGCCATTGTACATACTGCAGCTACCTCTCCAACCGGTGGCTTAGGTTGTGCTTGTTTAAAATTGTTTCTATTCCCCGGAACACAAATTTTTGTTCTTTTATTCCGAGGAACAAAAAAAGAACAGAAACGCGTTTGTTTACACTTTTGTTCCCGAGAACAAAAAATATATTTTTTTGTTCCCGGAAACAGATTTGGAACAGAAACAAGAAGTAGAAAAAACTTGTTCTTATTCTCGGGAACACTTCTGAAAAAACACTTTTTTTCTTCTTCTTTTTTCGCTTTCTTTTCTTCTTATTTTCTTCTTCCTTTTGCCGGTCACCAGCTTTGGCCATGGCCATGGCCATCGTTGGCAACCGGCCAAACGAGGGCCGGCGACCTCGCCAGAGTGTCACCGGCCCCTGAAGAGGCCAAGCCACGGCAAGGCCGAGTTTCACCGATAGCTGAGCGAGC
Organism: Eucalyptus virginea; assembly: GCA_014182375.1. Classification (NCBI taxonomy): domain Eukaryota; kingdom Viridiplantae; phylum Streptophyta; class Magnoliopsida; order Myrtales; family Myrtaceae; genus Eucalyptus; species Eucalyptus virginea. Next base: position 11,172,546 of record CM024514.1, read on the forward strand.
TCGGCCTCGCCAAATTTGGGTGAGGTCGGCCTCACCCAACCCAGGCGAGGCCAAGCCTCACGCAGCCACAGCGAGGCTCAGCCTCCCCAGCCAACGTGAAGCCGAGCCTTGCCGATGGCCTAGCGAGGCTCCGACGAGCTCGCCAGACATTCGCCGAGCCGGTCGCCGGCCACAACGGTGGCCGTCGACCGACCGCAAAGAGAAAAAAGAAAAGAGAGAGAAAAAGGAAAAAGAAAATAAAAATATTTAAAAATTAAAAAAAAAAAACAAAAAACAAAAAAATTATACAAGTTTACTAAACGTATTTCTGTTCTTTTTCTATTCCATGAACAAAAATTTTGTGCAGTTACCAAAATGGGTTCTTCTGTTCAAAAATTTTTCCCGGAACAGAAATAGAAAAAATTATTTCTATTCCTAAGAACAATTATTGAACAGAAACGTTACCAAACGCGTCCTTAGCTTACGAGAAATGAAACGTGTGGCCATGGTTGCACCATTCACCCATAAAAAGTAACGGTGTGGTTATCCTGACAAGGCTCTCAATTTAATGTTGCTAGAAATCGTAGATGACGGGAAAGCGGACTTGATTTAAAAAATCGAGAAACATAAGGGACTCAATTGAGCAATAAAAGAAAATAATAGAGAACCAAATTACACAAATAACGATATCACAAATAAGAACTGCAGTTTTACCCTATTTACATCGAAACAAGCCTAGCCAAAGTATTCGAACTTTTTGAATCATTGTGCCCCAACGTTTTCCGGCAGTGAATCGATGGATTTGAGTGATGTTTTTCATTACCTACCAATCACCAAACTAAAAAATTACGTGTCCTAAGAGACCAAACATTCATACTATGAATGTAATCATGACCCTTTTGGCACGTTATAAGTGACCAAAAAATGGTTAGGAGTTGCTGTCACCGTGGGGTCACATTTTGCAAGCTCATGTCCATGAGAACTGATGAGAACTGACGTTGATAATCAAGAGACACCCTTGCCACCCAAACCTTGCATCGGGCGACATCAAGGATCACGGGCAGAGTTCAAGTAGCGAAACAAACAACGTGTCATCCCAAATCCGTAGACATCATGCAGCAAGAGACAAACAAGATCATTGCAAAAAAACGAGAACCCTCATCGAGAAGAACGCAGAGTCAGGTGTCCTTGTCCCGTTTCCTCACATGTTGGATAGCAGCAAAATTCCAGCGAGGGATACAACGATGGAGTTATCCAAGGCACGTCGCTAGTAAACGAAATCTGCTACGCGACATGGAGCAGTGCTTTGGGACCCGCTGGAGAGCTAAAAGTTTATTGCCTCGAGCTCCTTGCACGTTCGATTTCCCCCCACATGATTGGAAATAAGAGGGTCCTTCGATTGTAGGCATGTGACAAGTGAACGCATAGGCCTGAGTAGAATTCGAGGCAGTATCGTTTTAGCATCTGAGGTATGTTCGTCATTATGCACGTACATGTCCATTGAAAAATGACATCTTTGTTTCTTAATGTGATGTATTACAAGGGACTAGACCTCGCTAGGACGAGATGCTTTTTCCGTACACGATTGACGTTTCTTTCTATTATTTCAGATGGAGGACGCGTCAAGATAGAATTACATTTTGATGTAGGATAGCTGGTAAATGTTTATGCAGAAACCTTTGAGCGTCATAATAACGAGTGGCCCCAACCACATCATGAATGATGGGTCACCTTCAAATGATCACAAGTTTTTATTCGGGAGGAGTTATGACGCATATTAAATCAAAGAGGATTTCAAGATTCTTGAAACTGCAAATGGGTTATGCTAATTTGGCCGGAAAAAGTACATTAGAAGTGCTTAAAGTTTCGTACGACACTCATTTTAGTACCAAAAGTTTATTTTAGATTACTTAAGTGCCAAAATTTAAATAAATAAAAAAACAATCATTCCAGTGCCAACGCTAATCTGATTGATCGAAAATCCAACATAACACTTTTTTATTAATTTTTGAAGTCGATGTGGCTCGCTGAAAAGTACAGTCAACATTAATTGTCCAAAACGACATCTTTTATATGTTTGCCCCAATTATAAACCATAATTTTATTTGCAATTTAGGGTTTTTGTCCAAATTAGGTTTTCTTCTTTTCAATTTGCAAAAGATTAAAGAAGGAAAGTAGAAGATGATGAGGGATGAAGATGATGAAGGTGGTTGCTTCAGTCGTGACCATGCTCCGTCGCCGCTATCATCGTCGTGGGGGAAGAGATGCTTCGTCACTGCAGCCATTGTAACTGAGTGGTCTCGCTTGCCTCTACCTTGAAAATGCTCAGATATGGAACCTCAAGCCATTAAGAACAAGATGTCCCAACCCGCATGCCAAATCGAGCTCCAAGCCCAAGCTTTCCTCCACAAAGACAATTTTTAGGTGTTTGTACACTAGACCAGTGCGAGGATGAAGAAAAACATGTGAAGGTCTTGACCGAGCTCGAGGAAGGACTATCCCGAGGCTCCGACAAAGATTACCAAGAACTAATCTGAAGGCCAAGTTGTTTCAGTTTCTTGAATCGATACTTTGCGACAACATTTGTTCAAGAACCATAAGAGAGCACACGACTCAAGTGACAATAGCTCTTATTCGATTCAATTGGAACGTGTTCATAGGGTTGGTATTGATGGGTTTGACTCTTGAAGCATTGATTTCGATGGGCTCGTGCCGTTCCATCGAGTTGCTCACTTCGCCAATAACACTTATGCAAAGCCCTCTGATTGACGAGATCAGATTGCTCAAGTGTGCAAATTGGGATATCAATCAAAGCTGTCGAGGTCGAGCATCACTGAGAATCCGAGATCTTTTGCGGCTTCCTCAAGCTAATCTCTCTCTTTCTCTCTTCTTGGCTTCGATTCGGTTCAGCCATTTTCATTTTATCTTCTTCAATCTCCCTCTTTTCTACTTTCCCTCTCTTTTGCCTTCTCTCTACAAATTTTCTTGGAAAATGGAAGAGCACATTGAACGATTCTTTCTCATATGGCATCGTTTATGAAGAGTATAGCCATGTCATCATCCATGTTGGACTTGTTTTTTAAATAACAATGACCTATCAAATTATACATTATATTTTAAAAGCCACATAATATTTTAGCTGGAATTTATTGCCAAATGTTACATGATCATTTTTTTCTCAGATTTTGCACTCATGTGAGCTAACAAAAACTTTTTGTACCAAAGTGAGTATTGTACACAACTTTTGGCACTTCTAGTATACTTACTCCCAGTTTGGTAAATGTTTGATCTCCAAATTCACACATTTTCCTTGATTTCTGGGCCATCAAAGATTTCATAAATGCTTTGCAAATTTTCAAACACATTTTGAAGACTTTCTGCTCTATCAATATTTTTTTCCTGGAAGAAGTACAGCCCAAATGCTAAAACTTGGCACGATGGGACACTTAAGTTTCACTTTTTTTGAAAAGTGGGATACTTAACTATCACCTCCGGCGTACCCCGCCGGAAATCCTACGTGTCAATTTTTTATTAATTTTGCTGGCCTACATGGCTCGCCGAAGAGCTGACTTAGCCCTAACTCACCCTAAACGATGCTGTTTCCATAGTTGGCCAAAATAAAAGCTCTAAATCTGCCAAAACGATGTCATCTCCCAAATTGCCTTAAATCTAAAACCCTAAATCGGTCAAAATCCCTATTGAAGTGCTCAAATCCTAGTCCCAACCCTAATTTTGATTTGCCCAAAATTCAATCGTCGAATATTGGAAATGGAGAGTAGGACTCTCAGCAACGCCTTCAATTTCTCTCGTCGAAGCGAAGGAAAAGGCCAAAGTTTCTATTTTTGTGGGTTACCGAGTCCAAGAAGAACATTGTGAACTCGAATGAATCTTGGAAGAAGATTTTATAGATGCACTGATATAAAGAAGGGTCGAAGTGCAAATACTTCAAATGAGTCAATGCGAAATTCTCTCACTAAGCCACAGAAGTGATATTGGATCTACTTGATGAACGACATCGATCTCCATCTATGCTCATGGACGACTTGGATGATGTTGACTTAATGCAAACTCAAACATTTTCGGCTAAACTTTTGAAGAATGAAATTTCAATGATGAAAATTGAACGGAAGTGTTACCAAGCATTTATTACCGTGTTGTTTTATTGTCTATCCTACTTTATGATGAAATGTAAAGCACTTGAAGATGAAAAAAAAATTCTCCGACTGCCATAGTTAAAAATGAGTAGACAAATGTAATTGTTTTGAATTAAATGTAGGTTTTTTTTTTTTTTGAAGATGAGAAGAAGTTTGTGTTGTTCCACAAGATCGTTGTGCCTTTGTTGTTGTTTGTGATGTCATATATATTGTGGGTTACTTCTTGTGTTTGGCGGGAGGTCAAGGAAAGCGAATGAGTGAATTAGATGCTACTTGTACTGTGTTTTTACTTGTTCTTGAATATAACCAGCAATAATGGATGTGTATTGGGTCAATGTGTTGTGGTGGCTTTTTTACTTGAGCTAAATATAAACATAAACCAACAGCAAACATTGAATTGAATGGAATTGCCATAAGTTGAACTTCCATAAGCTTATATGTTTTGCTTCAAACCAACATATACACAAGACAAACACGAGTGATTATTTGAGTGCCAAAAGTTGTATTTAGTGATCACTTAAGTGCTAGTCGCGATGAAAAAATGATTATTTAAGTGTCAAGTTATTATTAAAGTGATCACTTAAGTGTCACTTGTAGTTAAAAGTGAACACTTAAATGCTAAAATCTTTTAGAATGCGATCAATTAAGTGTCAATTTTTGTAGGCTTTCTCTAAAATCATGCTAACCACCTCCACCAGCCACCACCACTAGCGACACTAGGCACCACAGCCACCACCATGTAAAAGGTACTAGTGTAAGCTGAGCTTGCACCAAAACACCTGGTGTAAGATGTGCACACTGCACACTTGTACCAGCTGCAGCATAAGCCTCCAACCCCCACCACAAACCCACAACCACCAGGCATCACCAGCCACCACCACCAGCCACATCAACACCATAGCCACCACACCAACACACGACCACCACCATGGACCCACCACCCGGTAGCCACTATGCTGGTGGTGGGTCTGTTGCAGAAGGTGTTGGTGCAAGATATGCACACCGCACACTTGAACTAGATGCAACACGAGCCCTCAACCAAATCCCTACAACAAACCCACTACCACCAAGCATCACCATCCACCACCACCAACCACACTAGCACTCCAGCTACCACCACAAACCCAACACCAACAACAACAAGAAAAAACAGAATCCACATCTTACAAAAAGCAAAAGAATTTGATAAGCAGCAAAATCATTCCATTGATATTGAAATTAAGTCTCACAAACTCAATGACAAATTTAAAAAAAAAAAAAAAAAAACATCCATAGCAAGTTATTATAAGCAAAATTGACTCTTAAGCTCCACAAACCATTCTTGCACAACGCCCCATGTTCGTGCTCCTTTTAATAGATCTTTCACTTGATTCATAATCCTTGCACTCTTTATAACTGTACGTACAACTTCTTCTTCAACCTTCTCAGTATGCACTAATTTAGATGGAGCTGTAAATGTCCTAGGCTGAATTGATTTAGAATGAGTTGCAACTGTCCTAAGCTGAATTGATTCAGATGGACTTGCAACTGGATTCTTGTTCTTCTTTCTTGTTGGCGCAACTGATGTTTTCTTCTTTGTTGGCGAAGCCATTGATTCTTGAGTTAGGCCTTGAGAGATAAGAATCTCTAAACTTCTCCCAAGCTACAAAAAGATAATTAAATTGTCAACAAAAATATGTAGCATAAATTAAATTACATGCAGCTAATAAAACTTACATTCAGGACCACCGGCCGTTGCAGCGTGGATGGTAGATCCTTTGTCCTCCACCGAGGAGGCCAAGGTTCGAAGCCCCTGCGAAGCAAGGAGGCTGAAGCGCTGTGTGATGACTTAAGCGTGGCGTCGGGGTGGTGGTTTCCCCGCTAGCGACACCTGGGGGTTTACGTGGTGGCTGTCGGCCAAAGCGGTTCCTCTAGCATCAAAAAAAAAAAAAAGACTTACATTCAAAATGACTGTTCCAGTATGCTCATCTATATAAAGGCCATAGCCATATTATCTTAGCATCTTCCTAAGTGCCCCTCTTGTTTGAAGAGGGGCATCACTTTCAAGAACTTGTAATTTTTTAGCTCTTCTTCTTGCCTGTGATTTATTAGGCCATTCTTTTAGCCCTTCAGCTATAGCCGGGGCTTCTTCGACCAATTCTTCAGCTAGCGTATTCTAGATAGCTTTTTGTAGTTACCCCTTAACTTGGCCTTCTTTTAGTTGTTCTTCCATGTAGCCATTCAGTTTCAGTGACACCTTCGGTTAGCCCTTCTAGTGGTACTTGTGGTGACCTTTGTAGTGATTATTCCGGTGGCCCATGTGGTGACCCTTGTGGTGGCTCTTATGGTGGCCCTTCAGTTAGCAGTTGAGCTCGAACTTACCTTCTTCAAACTTGAGAAAGAGGCAAAATACACCATAAATATAACATCGAGCCATCTAATAATATAAAGGAAAACTAAATACAAATTGTTGAATTTAATGGGTATTTCTTTCTATGCTAAAGAACAGTCAACTAAACTAACCCTTTAGCTGCTTAGGCCAATCCTTCAATTGGCCATCTTCTACCTTGCCATCTTTAAACAGGCCCTTTAATTTGAAGTACAGTAGGGGTTTTGGCCAATCATTTACGTGTTCTTCTTGTGACCTGATAAAGACATTACATACAAAGCCAAATAAGATTATGTAAATATTTATGATAAACCACAAAACAATATAAACACAAATTTCATGACTTACTAGGGTTCTAGTTGTTGATTGAAGAACAGTCAACTCACTTGGCCCTTCTATTTGCCTTTCTCCAAATGTCTCTTCACTAAGCCCTTCAGCTGACCTCAACTGTTTTTGTTGCTTCCTCAATTGACAACCTTTAGTATTGTGCCTGCTATGTGGCAATAAGCACGTCATTTTTGCACATGTCCTACTCATTCTTTGCGGACCCGAAAATTCTCCCTCTGCCATTCTTCATCTTCGTTTGGCCTTCCCATTTTCTTTTTCAATGGCAAAGGTTGAGATGCATCACGATCCATCGGCTCCTAGAAGTTGCTACTTCTGATTGGTCGCATCATGAATTGGTACGAAGTAAGGTATTTCGATTTTTGTACCAATCATCAATGTAATCCTCTACATATGGCCCTTCAATTAGATAGCACATATGGCATGTGCACAAAGAATTCAACTTAGTTGTCATGCTCTACATGAACATTTTCTCATACCTAGATGGACAACATACTTATCGAAACCCTTCATTATCTCATATTTGTCATCCCTATTTCAAATGGGATGACAATACCTACTTGCAGCAAAGTTCTCATCCAATTTCTTGGCAATCCAAGGACCACATTGTCTAATCCACTTTGCAGCCTCATCTCTTTGTTTGTGAAACTAAGTCATGACCATAGCTCGTATATCTTCAAGTATTGAGATGATTGGTTTGTATCTAAGATATATTATCTTCCATTAAAATGGTTCACATATGTTGTTGTTGATATTATCGCACTCGAATTCTTCATTGAAGAATGCTATGCACCAATGCTTCGATTCTTTTTGGGATAATGTAGCACAACCTTCATTTGTCAACTGAAGCAGTCCTTCTTTGGCTATCCTAAAGTCAGTCATGTTCGTGTTATTTGCTAACCACCAAAATTATGACTGCAGCTTATCCCCTTTATAGGTCTTTGCCCAATTTCCATATATGTGCCGCGCACACATTTGATGTTCGACATGGGGCAACAACTCGGCTACTGCCGAAACTAGTCCCTGCAATAATTCAAAGCAAGAAATGTAGGCAAATAACATGTTGATATCATAAAGCAAACAATTGACTAAATTTTTCAAAAAGTAAGCATTACCTTTTATTGGTCGCTCATGAACGTCAACCCTTCCTCATTTGTTATCAGCCATCAGATTTTTCAAGAACCAAGACCAATTGTCCTTGTTCTCAACCCTTACAACAGCCTAAGCTAGTGAAAACATTTGGTTATTTGCTTATCTTCCAATCATAGCTAACAATTCTTTTCCACAAGCCCTTCAAGAAATAGCTGTCCAATCCTATAATCCGTCTACAACTAGCTAAAAATCCCCATCTGCATACATTGAAAGCACACATAGAATTTATCGAATTTGGTCCCACTATAGGAAGCAGCCTCTCCACCACCTCTATATACACTATACTTAAAAAGTTTTGCAGCCTACACTCCCCAGCATAATTCCACACCTACCTATATTTCTTGCCATACTGACTAATAAGTATCCTCATCACATTTTACTTCGATCTTTTGCACTGATTTCTAGATACATTGATGCATACACGCTCCTTCACCAGCATCCTAAAGTCAGTATTTTTCATCTTGGGCATCAGCTTGTTAAGATTAAAAAAAGTGCTTGTACAACCATGCACTTGTTACTCTTTTGTTTTGAAAATTAATGGAACAAGTATGTTCATCTTAGTAGACTCTAATCTGGAAAGACTTACTCCTCCTAACAAATGTGCCATAGATCTTCCATGGACAATTTTGCTTTGAACGCCAAGTTCTTACAAAGTTCCTAGTGTTTCTAATGAAGTCAATATTTCTTTGTGCACTAATGAAGTTCTTTAGTATAGCTTCCCTAAATTGTTTCGCATCTTGGAATTTCATACCTACCGACAAAGTAGGAGAGACAACGGATGGATCATAGGAAAGAAACTCACTTTTCCTTCTAAGCATAGCTCCTTGATCTTCTTCAAGCTCGTCTTGGGAAGTAGCATTCTCGACGCTTTCTTCATAATCAATCTATCAGCCAACAACACCAGCATTTGCAAGGCCTTCGTCTCTATTTGGAACTTCATCAGTTACTTGCAAAGCTACAAATTTATCTGACAAAAACTCCCTTTGTTTTTTCCTTGACTATGTAAGCTCCCCGTCGTCATCGTCACTTAAGAAATTTTCAGCAGGCAACCATTCATCGTCATTATCACCATCAATGGATTCAGCTACTTCCAAATCTAATTCGGTGATTGTGACATCACATATGTCATCATAACTATGGTGAATAATATCCGCACCCCTCTCCTCCCCGTCCTATCTATCATGCCTCCTTCATCCCTAAATCTAGTACTAGCTTGAATATCATCTCTTCCTTCTCCTACTTGGTTGCTATCTCCATCATCATCTTCATCCTCACCATCATTATATGTCTCGAGTTTAAGCCCGAAGCGAAAAGCCGAATTTTGAAATAAATTGAAATAAAGAAAGATTGGTGTATTTGGAAGTTTGGCTTGAAATAGAAAAGTCCAAACATGGACTTGGACTTGGACGTCTGAACCAAGACAAAAGATAAAAAAGGGAGGGGTTCTTTACCTGCAGCGTCCGTCACCAAAGAAGGAATCAATCGGTGGGGCCAAGGTCAAACCTTTGACCGTGGGGGCACACACACACACGTGTATGAAAGGAATTTTTTGCAGGTCTTCTCCCTTCTTCTGAAACACGCGGCCGAAACCCTACGTAGAAGTCGCAGAAGGGAGCCACGAAAGAGGTCTTCTTCTCGAGGTGTTGTTGCTGCACCCGTACGAGAGAAAAGGAGGAGCCGCATGTCTTCAAGCTGAAGCACAATCAAGAAAATGAGTTCTTTCTCAGTGTTTGTTTTGAGCTTGTGTGATAATTTTTGTGCCGTGACTTGGGTTTGGATTAAATTGGGGTTTGGGAAACACCGAAAAAGTGTTTGAGTGACTTGAGTGTGTAATCTCCTTGTATCGCTTGATCTATAGTGAAATTCGCTGCTGCTCTCCCTATGGACGTAAGTCTTTACGACTGAACCACGTAAATCTGGTGTCCAATTTATTTTTCTTCTTCCGTCTATATTTTGTTCAATTGCTCGCCCTATTGCAACAATTATTGTCCTCAACGTATACTTTTGCTTCTTCACCATGAAGATAATAATATAAGACATCCCTAAAACCATTATCTCTTCTAAATTTCTCAAATTATCTCTCAAGCCTTTCCTAGGAATACAATCAGCAATTTTTGTAATTTAAAGGCAAATATGTTACTATATCCCTAACAAATTTAATATAAGATGCCTTTTTTATATCTACAAAGATAGTGACATCATTTCCCCCCTCATACTCCCACTCATCCTCCCCAATCATGAAAGGCCCATCGTAGCAAACAATGACAGCAACATAGTCTTTATCATAAGCCATTTCTACAATCAATGAGAAAAAAAAATTAACTTTTGGGATCACATATATAAAGGACAACAGACAATTGCATATGGAGATTCCTACACTCTCATATACTTTATTAAAGAAAAGAAGAAAAATGGAAGAGATGCACAGGTCAGACGAGATTTACTAGAAAGATACCCTCAGGACAAATAAAAGTCCCCACACGACAGCCACTTTAATCATGTCGCCTTCCCTTAAAATATTGTCCAACAAAAAGAGGTCCCCAAGATAAGCACGGGTCCTCATGATACTCATTTCAACGCTTCAATTTAAAAAAAAAACAAAATGCCCAGAGGTCCCCACGACAACTACTTCGAACCCTAAAAATCATGATCACACGTCACATTTCACAATTGACCCCTAAAAATTACTCTTACACATCACAATACCACATCCGAGCTCTAAATCATGTATCACAATAGCATAAGACCCTTAATTTTCCCCCCGCCAAGCCCTACATTTGTTGGCCGAGCCCTAAACTGCCAATCTAAACTCACATTAAGGTTCTAGCACCACATCTGAGCCCTAAATCTCACATCAAAATACCATCCAAGCCTTACATTTCCCAACCGAGCCCCAAATTTGCAGTTGAAGCCCTAATAGACGAGTTTGAGCCCTAATTTCACCACAGGGGAGAGGAAGAAGAGAACAAACCTGAGCAAGCGATGACGGCAAGTGACGATGACAAGTGATGATGGCGAGCGACGATGATGAGCGATGACCGCCTCAGTAAGCATGAACAACGACTTGTGAACAGTGATGGAAAGAAAGACGTCAAATCTGGTGTGAACGTGAGCGTGAATAAAGAGGAGCGGCAACGGCCAGATTTGGTTAAACCCAAAATAAGCTAAACGACGTCGTTTATCCTTTGAAATCATTTTCTAATCATATCTTCCTCTGCGTCATTTGGTAACAAAGTAGGTCTCTCTTGTGACAATGATTAATAACGCCAATGAAAATCTCCCAATAGCTAAGGGCCATGAAAACAAGTATATTACACAAGCTAAGTTCAATCACTTTGTGGAGCAAACCGAATTGGAATTTTGAGACTTGCTTGTCGCCATCCGACATCTGTCCACCAACCCCATACTTGGTAATCTTTTGGTTGAATGTGCTTAGGCCATTCAAGTCGTGGATGTACCTATGGAACATGGGGCTAATCCTCAATAGATGCCATAAATTAATGTCGAGGAATCTAAAGAAGAAGAAGAAGAAGAGCTCTTAAACGAGCCTGTTCATGGACACCACCACAATTGGGGAAATCAACGAGACCTCGAGCAATATCAATTAAAGGTTAACCTCCCAACCTTCAATGCCAACTTGAATGTCGAAAACTTTTTAAAATGGCTCTAGAAAGTTGAGAAGTTCTCCAATGCTGTGAAGATCAAAGAGGACCGCTAAGTAAAACTGGTGCCAAACAAGATGAAGGGCGACATTTCAGCCTAATGGGGGTAGACACAACAAACCCGACGTCGACTAGGAAAAGCTCTCATCCAAACATGAAATCGGATGAAGCAAATGTAGAAAATCAAGTTCCTCCCAGCTGATTATGAACAATTATTGTTTCGACAATCTAGAATTGTACGCAGCTAAACTTATCAATCTAAGCCTACTCCCTCAACATTCAAGATTATGTTGCACTACACCATTTGTTTGTCTGCCTGAGTCGGAGGAACAACGGACCATCAGGTACATCAATGGCTTATGACTCAACATTCAAGATCATGCTTCATTATACCGTTTGTTTTTTATTGAGGATGCCCAAGAAAAGGCCCGAAAGTTCAAGATGTAATTGAAGAAAACTAGCCCCACTAATCAAGCTAACAGTTATTCTGCTCGAGGATCTTTTGGAAGGAGGAGACAACCGGATCTTCCAGAATCCTCCAACTAGCAAACCAACATTATGAATCAAACTTTAGAGAGTATTGCTAGGGCACTTAAGAAACCAGCCACTACAAACAACTATAATATCAATTAGAATGCCCAAAACCCATACGGTAAGTCACAACCAATTAAATGCTACAACTGTAACAAACAGAGCCATCATTCAAGCGATTGCCCATGGTGGAATATAACCAATGTTGTCAAGTACGATGGTGGCATATACGAAGATGATTAGGTGGATGAAGAAGTGGAGGACGAAAAGGGTGAGCATGTCAACTATGTCGCATTAGGCAATTGTTGATTGCTCGACAAAAAGAGGACATTTAGCAAAATAGTCTTTTTCGTGCCCCTTATACTGTCAATGACAAAGTATGCATATGTCATCATCAATAGTGGTAGTTGTAAAAACATAGTATCCTAGGCCTCGTGGATAATTTACAGCTAAAGATAAAGTCACATCCCTTCCCTATATAATCAAGTGGATTTGTAAAGCAGCTGAACTCAAGATAACATAGTTATATTGTTTACCAATTTCAATTGGAAAGTACTATAGGGACACCATTATTTGTGATGTGTTAGAGATAGATGCATGCCATATCCTACTTGGACAACCATGACCATCCAACATTAACATCATCCACCAAGCCCAAGAGAACACATACTCCTTTGTGTGCGAAAAGCAAAGATTACTTTGAAATTGAAGAGTAACACTCCCTAAGTCCCAAAGAAGCAAAGTACGGGCATTATGTTAAACAACCATAAACGTGAAAATATGTACATGATTATGGAGAAAGGTGACCAACAAGCTGTTATTCCCAATCCTAAAGCTCTTAAATCCTTGTTAAAAGGATTCAGCGATGTCATTTCAAAGAATCTACCTATTGGATTACCTCCCTTGGGGGATATTCAACATGAGATTGACTTTCTTCCAAGAGCAAGCCTACCTAATTTGCCGCACTACCGGATGAATCTGAAGGAGAACCAAATCTTACAAGACCAAATGTGAGAACTCTTCAAAAAAGCTTCTTGCACGAGAGCATGAGCCCTGTGTGCAACCCCCACACTCCTCACTCCAAAGAAAGACAGGAGCTTATGTATGTACATTGATAGCCAGGCAATTTTGAAATACTGTCAAGTACCAATTCTCAATCTCTCGCCTGGATGACATGCACAACTAGCTTGCTGGATTAAAGGTCATTACAAAGATTGATATACGTAACTGATACCACCAAGTTCGCATCCACCATGACAACGAATGGAAGATAGTCTTTAAAACAAGTAAAGGTTTGTGCGAATGACTTGTCATGTCGTTTGGCCTCACCAACACACCTAGCACATTTATGCATTTGATAGCTTGAGTCCTTAAACCTTTCATTGGTAAGTTTGTGGTTGTCTACTTCGATGACATCCTCATATACAATCCAAATGACCAAAATCATATCGAGCATATTTTTGTCAACCTTGTAGACAAATCAATTGTACATTAATCTGAACAAATATAGTTTCATGACAGACCGACTCCTCTTCTTGGAGTATATTGTTGGAGTAGAAGGCCTTTAAGTTGATGTAGAGAAAGTAGCTACCATTTGCAACTAGCCAACTCTCCCAACCATTGGGGAGGCGTGCAACTTTCGTGGGATCGTGACATTCTACCAACTCTTTATCCAAAATTTTAGTACCATTATGGCCCTAATCAATAAGTGCTTGAATAAGGGAGAATTTCATTAGGGTGACGAAGCAGAAGCTAGCTTTACTCTCATCGAAGAAAAACTTTACATGGCACCAATATTGATGCTCCTAGATTTTGAAAAGGTACTCGAACTGGTCTGTGATGCCTTAGGAATAGGCATTGGCTCTATTCTCTCCTAGGAAGGTAAGCCTATTGCATATTTTAGCAAGAAACTTAATGATCTCTTTAGGCAATGGTCTACCCATGAGCAAGAGAACTTTGATATAGTACAAGCCATCAAGCATCGATAACTTTATCTTTATCAACATGAGTTTGCCCTTAGCGCTAACCACCAGGCACTCAAGTATATCTAGAGTCAGAATCATCTTAATCGAATGCATGGACATTGGGTCTCTCTTTTGGAGCAATTCAACTTCGTGCTTCGACATAAGGCAGGCCACTTGAACAAAGTCACTAATGCATTTAGTTATCATACTGAAACATTTATCGCCATGTGCACCAACGCTTTGGGCTTTGAACACCTCTATGCCTTTATGTCAAGGATGATGACTTTCAAGGCATTTGGGAGAAATGTTTTGTAGTAGGCTCTCATGTCGACATGATCATTCAAGACAAATTATTGTTTTTTGGCAATAGGTTATGCATCCCTTGCAACTCTTTGCAGGAGCAACTTATTCAAGAGCTCCATGGTGGCACCCTCAAAGGACATCTAGGGTGAGACAAAACCATTACCTTGATTGAAGAGCGGTATTATTAGCCTCAACTAAAACGAGACATTGGACGATTTGTTAAAAAGTTTTACATCTGCCAGACTACCATAGGCCACTCTCATAACACTACTCTTTACACACCTCTACTTATTCCTTCTAAACCTTGGGTAGAAATTTCAATGGATTTTGTGTTGGGCCTTCCCCAAACCCAACAACCTATAGATTTTGTTTTTATGGTGGTGGACAGGTTTACAAAAATGGCACACTCCATTCCTTGCTAAAAGAATTCTAATTGGCTAACTTATTTTTTCGAGTAGTAGTCCATTGCATGGTGTGCCCAAAACTATCACCTCCAATCATGACACCAAGTTCCTTAATCATTTTTGAGGACCCTGTGGCACTTATTTGGGACAGATCTACAATATAGTAGCTCCTTTCATCCCCAAACTAACAATCAAACTCAAGTCATCAACCTTACTATGGCAAATATCATTCGGTGCCTCTGTGGTGACATGCCAAAACAATAGGTCTTCAGCAACACCATGTTGACAATTAATTTTTAGTCAACACGTTAATAAAGGTAAGAAATTCCAATTTACGATTTCCAATCATGACAAAGCCTATTTCTCTAACAAAAAGCGCTGTTTTTCTTTCTTTCTTTCTTTTTTGGCCTATCATTTTTAAGTAATTTCCTATTTATTTGCACCAAAAATTCGAAAAAAATAAAGTCAAATGGTTGATTTTTGTGTTGACATTTTTTCAATCCTTTAACCAAAAATCAATCCCAAGTCAAAAATTGACTTTTTACATAATAAAAAAAAAAAGATTCATTTTAGCCTCAATATCACTTTTGCCACATTAATTTTCAAAAAAAAAAAAAAAATCAAAGATTTGATCACAAAATCAAAAAAAAAAGTCAATTAAAAGGTCGACTTTTGATCAAATCTTTAACAAAAAAAAATCAAGAATATAAAAATCCACAAATCACTTCATTTTAGCTTCAATTTCACTTTAGCATAAAAATTATGTGAAAATCAATTACGAACCTCCTTTTTTGAATTTTTCGGATTTAGGTTTAAAATTGACTGAAAATAAAATTACTTCTATTCGATTCATATTTTAACTTAGTTTCATTTACAACATTTGATCTAGAGGTCATTACCCATTCACTCATGCAGCTAATTCTGACATTTGACATATAGGATTGCAAATTGTCATTTTTAGCCCTAATTAAGGGTTTAAGTCAATTTTTCGTGACTTGTGTACCAACACCTCCATTCTACTCATTTCTTGAATTAACTCCAAATCTAGGGTCAATTTTGGTGAATTCACTAGAGAACTTATCAATTTGATAGACTTAGCTTACTTGAACTTAAGAAATCCAAGCTAATGAGCTCTAATTAGTGCAATTCAAGTTGACCCATTCTAATATAAAGTTTAATTTGGTAGGTTGAAGTCCGATTTCGACATTGGTCCTCGATTTATTTTTTATGTGAAGGTCACACGCTTGTTCTAATGTCAATTTGAATGCAATAGGCCTTGTAGACAAGGGCAATTGAATTAATCGATGTCTCGTTGTACTAATTGAGTTCAACTTTGTCCAACTTGTTTTTTGAATTAAGCAATCATGTGAATTTGCCCATTTTAGTACATAATTGAGCCAAGATTCTTTTTAATGGGACTAAAATGCACGAGAGAGAAATAGAGAGAGAGAGAGAGAAATTTAAAGGCTAGATCGAACCAATCAAGTTGATTTGGACCAACCCAATTAGTCCAACCAGCCACTAATGAAAAGTGGCCGATTTGGCCCTTCTCCGATCAGCTCTCAATGGCTGACAACCACCACGAGGCAGTTCATCTCATGGCCAACATGTTAGCGTCCTCACTTTTCAAAATTACACAATTGTCTTTGAATTTGTAGAATTACAAAAATGCCCCTAATTATGTAGTAATTTCAAATTTAGCCCAAAAATTGATCGTCACTATTCATTGAGGATTCATCATGACCATTCAAGTTAACATGTGTGTAATTAAAGAGTTAATCAAGGTTGTTAGACTAGGGAGATTGATCTTGATCCAAGGGCTAGAATCACATCTTACCCTAGATTATATAACTAATTTTCCCTCCAAAATGTAAGAGGAGGCCACACCCTCTCTCTCTCTCTCTCTCTCTCTCTCTCTCTCTCTCTCTCTCTCTCTCTCTCTCTCTCTCTCTCTCTCTCTCACTTGCTCACTCGCACGTGTGCGAGTGCTCTTCAGCCTCCGTCGTTCGCCACCCTTCGTCGATGCCACACCAATGATGCACTACCAGCCTTCCCTCTCACCCTCGCAATTGCCAATCATCTCCTCCGGCGCTGACAAGCTTCAATCAAAGCTATTTCTCTTCAGTGTTAAAGACCGACACACATGTGACATCATGAATGTCCGACCCTATAAATGTAATCGGACCGTTATGAGCTTAGACTATTGAAAGCGGACCAGAGAATAAGCCCAATGGACCGTAAGGAAACTGTGGGCTTAAGAAGTTAACGGGTTATGTTAAGATAACAAGCACGAGCTTGATCAGCCAAAAGATGGGCTATGGACCTGGGCCTGACCTGGAATGGGCCAAGAGTTGGGTTCGTTAAGGTTATAAATTAAGCCTAGTGGACTATGGGATGAGCCCAATGGGCCAGAGACATGTATTTGGGCTTGAGAACTTTAATTTTCGATTAAGATTATAAAAATTAGTAGAACACGAGATTTAATCAGAATCTTATTAAAATTTATAAGCGACTATAATTTTCTAGTGGAACACTAACTTTAATATTTTTTTTCTCGTGATTATTCATCATTTGCGATAGTAGATTAACGTCAAGACATTAGCACGTTGATTTGACTCATGCGAATTCATAGACCTTTGTAGTTATGAAAGGATCGAAAATCTACAGGTTCGGAACAAAATTAAGCGAAAAACATTAGGAACAAGTGGACTAATTACGACAAGAATTAAGACTTAACTCTAAGCCCTCCTCGAGTGCCAAATGTCAACCATGAAGGGAATGCATGCAAGGAACTGCAATCCCCCATCTCCTAATGGTTTCTCTCAATCTGAAACCTACATAAGAGACATCATCATTATTTTTCCTAATGATTTCTTTTCTTGGGATTTAAAACAAATATCTGCACACATATCTTGATCTCCTCAACATCCATGCCTTCTCCCTCTCCCAAAACCAACCCATCTCTCTCTATTTCCTCTCCCTCTCTTCTTCTTCCGTGGCTTGAGCGAAACTAGAGTCTCTCACCTTCAGCAATCTTTTCTTCTTCGAGCATGAGCTTGAGAGCGGATTCTTGGAGAGGATTGAACCACGAGCGATGCCAGAGCACCAGGTAAGGAAATGATGAGGTGCTAAACTCAAATTTATCCATCGTTTGTCGAGAGAATTCGTGGAGCACACTGGATAGTGGCAAGATGGGATTCAATGCTTCTATTTTAGGCTTAAACAGGCTAAATGGGAGTTCAAATGAAGTCATGAGCCCTTCCATGTGAGGATCGGGGTCAGATGGGTGAAGAACCGAGTGCAAGGAAGCTGTGGGTGTCGAGATGGTTGAGTAGGAGACTGTTTAGGGGTAGATGTGTGCTACATGTTGATCTTGGGTGGTCGTGAGGCGAGTTTGGGTTCAAGTTTAGACAGTAGGTTTGTTACACGAATTTTGCGGGTACACGGGATTGTTTTGGGTTCTGTAAGTACAGTGTCAAAGTCCTAAAGGAAACCGTAGATCAAATAAAAGGCTTGTGGTGATAGTAGATAGAATCTAGAACTCGTAGATGGCCAGTTCGGAAGAGAGACACGACAAAAGCTGGTTTAGGTGTCGTTGGGTTAAAATGAGTTGTCTTGGTAACAAACTAGCTTTCCTAAGTGTGCGCTAAAGAATTTAGGTTTCGACGTATCATTTAAGAGTTTTTTCTTGTGTAAACTAGCTGGTGTGTACTTATTTCCCATAGAACAGCAAGTTGACCGGTGAGAAACCGAAGTACCTAGGGACGACCCGAGAATTTTCTGCACTTTTCAGGATCTAGTTGGAACTTATACCCTTCACGAAAGTCATAGAGCACGTTCTTAGGGACAACATCAAAATTTGAGAACAAACGGTCGAGATTTTGATAGTGAAACGATCTTTTTCTTTAGTAGGTGCTTAATTTGGAAAATTGCTACAAAATTCAGGGGTTAGTACAGCAACTTAATACTCTCTATATGGTGAGAAATAGGCTTAAGTTCCTTGATAGAAAATATTAATCTATGCCTCTTCTATAACATACTAATATTTCATAATTTTTTGACAAGATGTGATACACTTTTCGCTTCTATATTTGAAACTGCTCGAAACAGTCTGTATTCTGTCTTGGTCCGAGATTGTGCACTAGATGGTAACCCTCTTGTTTATATTTTTGTGGCTTTTGGGAGCTAATGGTCTCTCAATCTTGGTTAGTCGGTGTATAAACGTGTCTCTTCTATATTTGAAGTGTGACCATTTGAATGGTTGTAATTTGTGTTCCATGAGTGCAATGAGTGCGGCATGTTGAGATGTTGTGTGTGAGCATTGAATTCTTCTTTGAAGTGGCTGTGTGCACTTGAATAGATATGCATGCTATTGAGATGATGTAATTCAAATGTGTGATGCGTGAAATGTGTGAATAAAATGAGTTAAGAGATTTTCATCAGTCTTGAGATACTAGTGATGCCCCGGGGAGTGGGATGCCCATGCTGTGTGATCTTGGATATCTCGGTTGAGTGAGATATCGAGATGCCTTGGAGTGAGATGCTCCTACATTGTGATCATGGGATGCCTCAGTTTGTGATACCGGGATACCTCGGAGTGAGATGCCCATAATAGTGATATCGTGAAAGTTCGAATGTGTGATTCTGGAATGACTCGATTGAGCCGACTTGTGATCCGATGGGTAAACTGATCGAGGGTTGATTTAATATACACACTATAAAATAATTCCACTTGACATATGAGTTTGCCTATTGTTGTTGCATCTCATCTTAGTTTTGTTAGTAACATAAAGCATGTATGCACATTTAGCGTGTTTAGTATGAAGTGGTCAATTATGCGACATCATAGTGTCTATTTAGTCATACCTATGATGATTATGTCTTAGCATCTATGAGCTCTTTAGTTGTGTATCTTACATTCTTTGGTGACTGTGGATTGTTTAGTTTAGGACCTTATTATTTCTTTACTATGCATTGCTTATTCCTTTCTAATTTTCATATCGTTAGTATGGACATACCACCAATCGCATGACACAGGTTGATAACCTACATAAACGTTTCCTTCCATGACATGTATAACCCCAATATCAAGCTAACTTACACACATTATGAAGCTACACTCTAGATGGATAGCAGAAGGGTAGATTGGATTATGATGAAATTGGTGGCATGGTTTATAAACCATGAAGGGGAGCTGTTTAGTCCTCTTCAGTTTGATGCTAGAGGACTTGGAGTTGCAGCGGGGTGCTTAGGCACCAAGTTCGTGATGAAGCCGAAGAAAACTTCTTTTGTTTTTTTGATAGAGTTAGGCTATTTTAGGGGTAGTGAAGTTAGGAAGCCCTTTTATTCCTTTCAATGTTTTTTTGTAAGTATTCCAAGTCGATGCATGTAAGCTTGAAATATTTCAACAAGAAAGGTGATGAAGTCCTTCATGATCTTTGTATGTGTTCTTAGTTGGATTGACTAATGCTAAGAGATAGGACCGATACAGGATGATCATATTTTAGAACAATACCAAATCATGTAATAGGGATGCTAACTAATTAGGTCGAAATACTTTAGTTCGATAATTAATTTAAATAGATCTTGTCACAATACTAATCTATATAGTTTCCACTTACGCTTAGTATATGACGCTGTCGGGACATCACAACACATGCCAGTCTTTGTCTCAACAAGTTCAATCGAGATCCGATGGTTCTCCGATGGTCCTCAGCCTCTTGTGGTGTCTGGTGGTTGTTCTTCCCCTCCAACGACTTATGACAATGTCCTCAAAGTCCGTCGGTCCTTGATCGAGGCTGATCAAGCTCAATTCGAAGAAATCAAAAAGGTAACTATCTAACGCTCGAATCCCATGAAGCAAGGTCAAGATAGTCGACCGAGGTTAGGATTTTAAAGTTTATGAGCCTTTACATGCTTGAAATCATTGATTATAAATGCCGTAATTGATTATGGCTAATATACATGTTGATTTTGTTCATGTGCTTTTGCTGAAAATTCTTATGTTTGACATATTGAATTTCTGTTATAACAAATACATCGAAATCTCGATTTTAGATGTTCTAGACTTTCAATCTACGTTTAACAAACTTCGCTTTGATATATTATGGTCTCCAAACGAATGTCATTTGATACCTGAAATCCACTTCAAAAGTTCATTGATATATTCTGGAAATTGAGTTGAATTATATGATGATCTAGATTTTTTAGCGTTTTGCGTGTTAGCTGATTTTTTTTTCCGAATTTTATGCTTAGATTCAGAGGTTGGTGTCTTCATGATAGTTACTCAAATGTCCTTGGCTACAACATATATTTTTTCCAGATTTTTTGAAGTTGATTTGGTTTAAAAAATCTCTAATAAATCGTCCTTATGGTGCTTTGCCCTATTTGTAACCCGATTAATATTTATCTTAAAACAAACTAGTAAACATATTCAATTAGTCTCGAGTCCTTCACGAGATTTGTAGTGCGTCTCATAATATTTTCAGCAGTGTATAGATTGTGCCGATTGGCCGTCGTTTACTTGGTTAATTGCATGATTGAAGATAGATTCAGTTCTACAATTTTGTACAATATGATGATTTGACCTTTTCTGCCAATTTTATATGATTTTTTGTGAATCAAATTAGGCTAAGGTGTCTTTATGAAACTTAAACCTGGCATCTAGACCTAATAGCACATGTATTTTTCTCCTGTCTTTTAAAGATGATAATGCATGATTTGTTCGGGACGTTGCTGATGTGATTACTGCAGATTAGACCTTTTAATAGAAATGTCTTTAATCATGAGTGTTAACATGCTCAATTACCTTCAATGTGTTTCAGACATTTGTAAAGGACGTTTCAAGCTTCAAAATGACATACAGCATGCCTCAATAGCTCCCCGTTTGCGATATTTACTATTTTTGCTAAATCGAGTATAAATTTAACGATTAGGTTGAACTAAAGTGCTGTCCTATTTCTATGATCCAATCCGTTTGATTATTTTGTGTGAATTTCTATGGATTGATTTTGAAGTAGAGTCCTCAATGAAGTTTGTGCATAACACTTTGGTCTATCACATGTCAAAATTTGAGAACTTTTACATTGGCCGTAGAACTTGTGCTTTGCTGCTACCCTGTTTCATTTCTGATTGACATGTTCTCATTCTTGAATTTTTGGAATATCATATGTGATGAATTAGGTATTGATGTCTTTTCAAAAATTGATTGTAAATTGCTGTACTTTGTTGCTATAAATTTGCATAAAATAAAGTGGTTTGGTACTTTTACCATCCATTCGAAAGTCTAGTCCCGAATGTTTTGAAATCCGGATTTCCCAACATAGTTTTGAAACCATCTGAAGTTTTGATGGCCCACGTGATGCCCATAGGAAAATTCTTTTGGCATTTTTCAAACTATGATTTGACATGACCTTATTAAACTCTTGATTCATGTTTAGGACGTTTGTGATGCTTAATCAATTGTGCCATCGATACACCCAAACTCACATTAATGACTAGACATGATTCTTGATTCGATAAAATCATGTCCCTATTCAATGCTTTCTTTAGAAATCATGATTTAACATAAAACTTATCAAAATTTGGATCTTATTTAGAATGTCTACGATGCTTTCTTTAGCTAACTTTGATGGCTAAATGTGTTCCATAGCATTGATGAGGTTATGTCCTTTTTTCATCAAATCCTTTTGAAACAACGTCTTCTCTTGCCAATTATCTCATAAATCACATATTGATTGTCTTTCTTGACATAAAATGCATGTGGTTGTGTTTGGCACGTGATGACTGAATAAGTAATACATTATTGTCTCACTCAATTAAATGATTGATTGAGAAATAAGGTCAAATGGCCTACGTGCATGTCTTTCTTATACGCTTTGCATGTGATTTTTAGATATATGATTTAGGTGCGATGCATAATCACATGGGGTCACTTTGAGATGACACTAGAACCCGTGTTTAAGGACTTTTAGCGTTAGCCACAATGCGTGGACACAAATGATGGCTAGTAGCTATAAGTCATATTAAAATGAATTGGGTAGGCGTCCTATGTGGGTCGTTACATGAACTTCAAAGGCCGACCCAGAGGCCATGTTTTATTAGCTAATACTTTGATTTGGTTCTTTGATTGTGATTGTTCCTACCTATTTGGTACTTTTGTATTCCCTTTATTTGCATTGTTGGTATATTAGTTTTAGCCATAGTATAAAGTTAGGATAAGCCCTTCGAGATGGCGATTCCGAAGACTCGAAGACGACGAATAGTCGACGTCCAATTTGACCTCTAATTTGTAATATGTGTTCCCCGTGTTGGAGAAATCTTGCCAGAATATTTTGAAGCCGACAAAACGTTTCTTTCGGTCTAGTCCGGATTATTACGACTTTCGGTTTAGAGTCCGAAGACAAACTTGGACATCAAGACTCAAGACTCAAGACTTAAAGATATTCTCATTGACAGTTTTCTAATCCAAAGTGTCGAAAGGCTATCCGTAACCTAGGTGTTTGGTTAAGAAGTTAGTCCTATTCTCTGGAGAAGATATCTTGGTCAAGTTAAGCTAACGGATTCTTTCTATTCAAGATCCGATGATTGACGAAGTAATCTTGGAAAGTTCTATTCTTGGAAACCAAGATCCTGGTTGTATGGGCGAACAGTTGATGGGCTATCGTCAAGTTCCTTTAATAGCTCGAAAGATCTCCTTAATTGATTCCGTCCAACGGGTAGATTGGAGGAATTCCTTTGGTAAGTGCCAACGGGTATGATGGCATGAAGGAGTATAAAAGGAAGTCGTTCAAGTTATTTTAGTGCATGCTCGATAGACAAATTCCAGAGTCTGAAGTTCCTTGATATTCAGTCTATTCATTCTGAGCAAAATTGTATACACAAAAGAGTGTTTATACTTTGTGATATCTTGAGCAAGTGTGGTAGATCATCTACATCACTGAATCAAGGAAGAACAACGCTGTAACTCTTCTTTGTTCATAGTGGAATCCAGCCAATAGGCCGTCATCGGTGCGAAGAGTGGACGTAGGCTTAAACAAAAGCCGAACCACTATAACCATTGTGTTCAATTCTCTTTTCCCTTCTCTCGCCTTTCGATTGTCGTTTATTTCCATCGATTGTCTAGTGTTGTGTGATTTAAGTGAAAAATCGTTTGTATACCTATTCACCCCCTCTAGGTACTTTCGTTCTAGCTATATCAATTGGTATCGAGCACATGTACTCACTTTATTTGAAGTGTTTTACTTCAGTAAAAGATCCATGGCTAGTATGTTAGCACCAGGGCTGGTGGAAGGGCAAAGCAATACCAGACCTCCCTACTTTGATGGAAAGGATTACAACATCTGGAAGAACAAGATGAAAGCTTTTCTACGATCAAAGGATCCTCTGGAATGGGACGTTGTAGAAAAAAGGAATCATTCCTAAAGTTGCAGCTATCTCGAAAGAGGAAAAGAAGTCATGGGAAGCTAGCGGAATGTCTCAGAAGAAATAATCAAGAGACAAACTCTTGATGCAAAAGCAATATATTCTTTATATTGTGCTTTATCACCTACCGAATATAACAGAATATCTTCTTGTGATACAGCAAAAGAAGTGGGATAAGTTACATATCACCTATGAAGGAACTGATCGAGTGAAAGAGACCAAATCAATATTCTTCTCGGTCAATATGAAGCCTTCAAAATGAGATCTGGAGAATCAATAACTGACATGTTTAGTCGTTTTACGAAATTGTGAATGGTCTACAAAATCAAGGTCAACCAATTTCGATTCCATGAAGGTTAACAAGCTTCTGCGTGGACTCTCAAAGGATTGGAATCACATAAAGACTTCAATAAGAGAGACGCAAAGAATCATGCCACTATCTGTCGATGAGCTGGTTGGAACTCTTCAGTCTTATGAAGTGGAACGAATAAACGAAGACGAAGATCCAAAAGGTAAGAAATCCATTGCATTAAAATCAAATGATGATTCTGATGTTACAGATTCTGAAGACGATATGAACGATGAGGAGCTTGCCCTAATGATAAGAAGATTCAGAAAGTTGAATAGAAAAGGAAGAAGATTCAACTCCAAGAGACAAGGCTTTCAAAGACAACAGACCAAGACTCGTTGATGATAATGAAGCAAATAAAGATGTTGTTTGCTTTGAGTGTAAGAAAAGGGACACATCGTAGACCCAACCTGTCCTCTTCTAAAGAAGAAGAAAGGAAAGGCTGAAAAGTCTCGAAAGGCTCTCAAAGCTGAAACCCGGAGTGATACGAGTGTGAAGAAAGTGATGATGAATATGCCAACTTGTGTCGATGGCGCAATCGGACTCGACTCAAACTCGAATCGACTCGGACAGCGAATTTGAAGTAAGTAATCTCAAAATTCCTGTCAAGGTTTCTAAGTATATTGATGAGCTGTGTTTAAGTCTTAAGACTTCTCTTAAAAGAATTTCTGAACTTAAAAGGGAAAACTCAGCTTTAAAACAAATAGGAAAATATTTTGAAAGAAAAAGTTAAATGTTTAGACATAAATGTTTCTACTCTTAAAGAAAATGAAGAAAATCTTTTGAAAGAAAATTCTCGTTTAAAATTGACTCATCGAATATTTCAAAGAAATTTTCAATAGGGTCTCGAGAAACTTGAAAAATTCTTTCAAAAAGATAGAGACCTTATTTCAATAAGTCTGGTTTAGGTATGACAAGAAACTATTCCCTTAATTGATTTTCCTAAAGTAAAAGAAAGAATTAAGCAAAGACCTTCAAAAGAAGCTTATAAAAATCATTTCAAAAAGGTTTTTGTAAAGTCTGTAGGTCGAGATGCTCTCAGGTGTTCTAAGTGCAAAAGTCCAGATCATTTTGAAAAAGAATGTCCTATGGTTTGGAGACCTGTTAAGAAAACTTGGGCTAGTACTGTTTATCTTACTAACACAAAAGGACCCAAGAAAATGTGGGTACCAAAGAAAGCTTGAGATATTTCTTTGAATGCAGGTATCTATCAAGAGAAAGGTAAAGTGGTATCTAGACAAAGTGGATGTTCAAGACATATGACAGAGACTCAAAATGCTTTATAAAGCTTGTTCAAGTAAATGGTGGAAAAGTCTCATTTGGAGGAAATAGCAAAGGAAGAATTGTGGGTTTTGGAACCGTGAAAATTGGAAATCTTTCAATAAGCAATGTTTCTCTAGTGGAAGGACTCAATTACAATCTTCTCAAAGATCAGTCAACTATGTGATACTGGTTTTAAGATCTTCTTTCAAGAAGGAATATGTTCCGGAACCAAAGAAAGACTCTACTCGTCTTTCTTGGGTAGAAGGCATGGAAATATCTATCTTCCTCGGACGTGAAACCAGAAGAATCGCAATGCTTGATTTCAATACAAGACGAAGCAAGTCTCGTGGCACGTAAAGCTTGGGCATATTAATATGAAGCAATTAGCCAAAATCTCATCAAAGCAGCTTGTTCGTGGTCTACCCAAATTGCCTTATCAAAAGACCGAACTGTACTCCATGTATTCTGGGAAAGGGTAAGAAATTCATATAAGTCTATAAATCATGTCTCAACTAATCATGTACTGCAGCTACTTCATATGGATCTCTTCGGACCAACCAGAACCCAGAGTATTGGAGGTAAGAAATATTGCTTAGTAATCGTAGATGATTACTCTCGCTTTACTTGGGTATTTTTTCTATCAAGTAAATCCGAAACCTTTTCATATTTTGAAAAATTTGCTAAAAAGGTTCAAAATGAAAAGGGATGTGTTATTTCAAGCATAAGAACAGATCATGGTGGTGAATTTGAAAATCAAGATTTTACAAAATTCTGTGATGAATCTAGCTTTAAGCATATGTTCTCTTCTCCATATACTCCTCAGCAAAATGGAGTTGTGGAAAGGAAGAATAGATCTCTTCAAGAAATGGCAAGAACTCTTCTAATTGAAAGCAAAATTTCTTCTCGATTTTGGGCTGAAGTCGTTTCAACAGCTTGCTATATCATTAAGAGTCTTTTTAAGACCTATTTTAAAGAAAACCCCTATGAATTATTCAAAGGTAAGAAGCCTATTGTTTCATACTTTCATGTATTCGGTTGCAAATGCTTTATATTGAAAAATGCAAAAGATTATGTTGGTAAGTTTGAAGAAAGATCGATGAAGGCATCTTCCTTGGATATTCTTCATCAAGCAAAGCCTACGAGTCTATAACAAGAAGAGTCAAACCGTGGAGGAGTCAATGAATGTCAAATTTCAAGACTCGCCAAGATGAATCCAATCGACTCATCATGAAGAGTCCGATCTTGCTCCAACCTCTCCAAAGTCTTCAACACAAGAGGCGTCACGATTCGGAAGACCAAAGATCAAGCCATTTGTGAAGATTCGTGCAAAGAAAGGGATCATCAGCCCGGATAAATCAACTAGCAACCGGAAGCATAAGTCCAAATATCCCAAAGATCTAATTATTGGCGATCTTAATGAAGGAATTCGCACTGATCCAAAAGGCGTGAAGAGTCTAGTGCCGTAGCTCTCATTTCTGAAATTGAACCAAAAAGTATAGAAGAAGCTTTGTCTCGACGAAAGCTGGATTGAAGCCATGCAAGATGAGCTCGGACAGGTTTATCATTAATGATGTCCGGGAATTGACACCTAAACCAAAAGGTAAAACCGTTATTGGAGCCAAATGGGTGTTCGAAACAAGATGAATGAGAAAGGTAAAGTCGTACGAAACAAGGCCGACTCGTAGCCAAAGGATATACGCAAGAAGAAGGGATAGACTATGATGAGACTTACGCACCGTAGCAAGGTTAGAGGCTATTCGATTATTGCTTGCTTTTGCTTGTTATAAAGATTTCAGGTTATTCCAAATGGACGTCAAAAGTGCTTTTCGAATGGATTTATCCATGAGGAAGTCTATGTGGAACAACCACCGGGTTTGAAGACCCAAAGAAGCCGGACTCGCCTTGGACCGAAAAGGCCTTATATGGTTTAAAACAAGCACCTCGAGCGTGGTATGACAGACTCAGTAAGTTTCTAATACAGAATGGATTTGTTAAAGGTAAAGTTGATACTACTTTATTTATCAAAAAGGAAAACAAAAGTTTTTTACTTGTTCAAATATATGTAGATGACATTATTTTTGGATCATCTAATGAAAGTCTCAGGCAAGAAATTTTCTAAGTCTATGCGGGATGAGTTTGAAATGAGTATGATGGGAGAGTTAACATTCTTTCTTGGACTTCAAATTAAACAATTGAAGGAAGGAACTTTCATTTGTCAAGAAAAATATGCTAATGATCTTGTCAAAAGATTTGGGCTTGAAAAGTGCAAAAAGACAGACATACCAATGTCTTGTTCCTTGAAGATAGACAAAGATGAAG
Source organism: Eucalyptus virginea (assembly GCA_014182375.1). Classification (NCBI taxonomy): domain Eukaryota; kingdom Viridiplantae; phylum Streptophyta; class Magnoliopsida; order Myrtales; family Myrtaceae; genus Eucalyptus; species Eucalyptus virginea. Next base: position 11,200,762 of record CM024514.1, read on the forward strand.
AAGGGAAGAAAGTTGATCAAAAATTATACAGGAGTATCATCGGTTCACTTCTTTATCTTACCGCTTCTAGACCTGATATTTTGTTAAGTGTTTGCATCTCGTGCTAGGTTTCAATCGGACCCTAGAGAATCTCATCTCAAAGTCTTTGCGAAACGTATTATCAAATACGTTGCTTCATCTTCAAGCATTGGTCTCTGGTATCCTAAGAAGGGAGACTTTAATCTTCCGGGATATTCGACGCAGATCTAGCAAAGGTTGCGAGTTGATAGAAAGAGTACTTCGTGTCGTGCCAGTTACTTGGAAACAGGACAGTATCTTGGTTTTCAAGGAAGCAGAGTACTGTGGCTCTCTCAACAACAGAAGCAGAGTATGTAGCTCTTGGCAGCTGCTGTTCGCAAATTCTGTGGATTAAGCAACAGCTTCAAGACTTCGGAATTGAAGACTCATGCACAGAAATCAGATGCGACAAAGACTAGTGCAATAAATCTCACAAAAATCCAATTCTTCACTCAAGAGCAAAGCATATAGAGATTCGACATCACTCCATCGAGATCATGTTCAAAATGGAGAAATCTCGATTCAATTTGTTGATTCAAAAAGTCAACTGGCGGATATATTCACAAAGCCTTTGGAGAAAAATCAATTTGATTTTATTCGCTCCGTCTCAACATTTTGAAGCTTGAGGAAGTTAAAGTCTAGAGACTCTCGGACTTTCGTGACTCTCGGACTCGTCTCATGGGTATTAACTTGTAAGTTGTTATTTTATTCTGTCTCGAAAAGGTATGATTATTTAACCAATTTATAATTACCGAGAAAAAGAGAATCGTGTCTTTTCAAAAATATAACTTCTATTAAAAATGGCAGTTATTGATTTTAAAAGAATTCGTCGGTTCACTTTCCTTCGTACCAATTGGTTTTTCCATTTTGAAACAGAGTTATATATATACAGTTTTTCTTCTCTCTATCTTCTAAACCCTCGAAAAGCATTCTTCTCTCAATCTCGTTTCCATTTTGTGTTCAAACTTGAGAAAGGTGTCAACTTTTCTTGGGAAAACGATTAAAGAAATCTCTCAGTGTCAAAGAAAGATGTCTTCTTCAAGGAAATCCTCAAGAATAGCAAGCAGGGGACCACAAAGAGCAAGAGAGGGTCCTACCCATGTTGATCTCACCGAAGAAGATGAGTTATCAAGTCAGCAACAGAGCCCGATTCGCTCTCCAAAGACGTGATTCTTCTTCATCTACCCCACAAAGTGCGGGTCACCATCGAGAGGATGAGATAATCGAGGAAGCGAGCCTCGTAAGAATACAAAAACCCTTTTTATCTATAAACTCTATCGTGCTTTGAAAAGCATAGGAACTCCGTTGAACCACGTGAATGAGTTTCTCAAAAGTAAGAACTATGGGAATGAATATCTTTTCTGCGACAAATGGAGGAGTTGGGAATTGCTCCTAGAGGAAGGGCGAGGAAGCACTTGCTAGTATTCCTAGTGATCCTCGTGTGGCTGGACAGACTCCTACCGATGGAAATGACGATGATAAAATGTTCTATGATTTTCAACCGAGATTGGGTGTTGCCGCAAAGGTGAAAGGAAAGAGGGTGGATTTGTTTAAATCCAAAGATCGGAGAATTTGTTTTTCAGGCTGTTGAAAAGAGGGGTGATAAACCCTAGAAGCGTTGATTTTGATTTTCTGGATGCTATTCATGTGAACTTAAGGGAGAAGTTCGATCTACTGCAACTTGAGCAATTTTGCTCGACACTACCAAGGATATGCTCAATCGACTGCATATTTCTATTCGAATCTTAGCTTTTGGATGCGAATAGAATGTCCTTTAGTGTTCGAGACCAAGACTACATAGTAGATGTGAACATGTTGGCTGATATCATTGGAGTAGAGAGAGGATCATATCAACCGATTAAAGTTTCCAAAGCTCGTCTTATGCTGGATCTTGTGAAAGGCAACAAGATGAAGGGAAAATTGTCTACACGAGAATGCGTGCTATCAACATTTTGCTGCACAAAATTGTCATCAACTGTCTTAGGCCGAAATCGACATCAAAGACAAGATGTGTCAAATTCAGAGGCAAAATTGATGTATGCAATCATCAAAGGGAAGAAATTCTCTCTTCCTCACATCATTCTCTTTCACATGTATAGAGCAATGGTGAAGGACAAGGGACAACTGCCTTATGCAAGTCTTGTGACCAAGATCTTCGACACTTAAACATTGAGCCCCACAATCTCTCGTGTGTTCGAACATGCGATAAAATGGTGGTGGGTCTGCGAATGGTGACAAAAATGCGTCTCGAAAGAACTTGAAAAGGAAATGGAGCAGTTCAAAATGAAATCTCCAAGTACCTTCAAAGATCCAAAAGGAAAGGAAAGGAGCAAATCAATCCACCATCCAAAAAGCAAAAGAGGAGACTCTTGGTGGATGAAGAAGTTGAAGAAGAAGAAGAAGAAGAAGAAGAAGAGGAAGATTGCACCATTTCGCATTAATAAGGAGAAGACGTTCAGATCCGAATCAACTAACGTCGGAGAAGGAAAAAGAAGCGAGAGGAAAAACAGAGAGAAGAAGAGAGACAAGAAAGAGCAGAGCAAGAAGAGAAAGAGAGAGAAGCAAATGAGAGAAAGAAGAAGCAGAGAAAGAAGTCAAGAAGAAGAAGAGGCCAAAGAAAAGTCTGCAGATGAAGATGAAGTTTTTCAAGACGCCGCAGAGATTGACCCTCATTCTTTCCCCTCCGAGGCTTTAGAAACATGGGGAGAAGTAGGGGAAGGAGTTGAGCACAGAAGACTACATCTTTCCTTGTGAAGATGTGAGTCGCTCTAAAGCAAACCTTAAGATTTTCGGGCTTCTCAAATGCCCGGAGAAGGACATGATACATCAACATCGAAACTGCGCGATTACACGTAAGATCCATCGTCTGCGTTTACTCCATCGACCGAGCAAATGTCGGTATCGGACGGATAATTCGGCAGATTTTTGTCGCATACTTGATATCCTTCGGAAATGCGTGGTCAAATCTATGCTTTGACTGTGAAATTCAAGTCCTCGTGTGAATCTTCGGAAAGCATCTTCTGTTTCCCTTCAAGATCGATCAAAGATCTCTCTCTTCAAATTGAAGCCAATGCCAAAGGAGAAGAGGTAGCTCATCTAAAGGAAGACTTGAAGAGGCTGGAAGGATTAGTTCAATCCATGGGAGATTTCCGGATCGTTCGCATTCCCAAGCGAGAATTGACTACTTTCTCACCTTTTTAATGATGACAAAAAGGGGGAGAAAATGCCAGCTTTGAACTCTGAATCTTTGAACTCTGAACTTTGAACCTTTTGAACTCTGAACCTTTTGAACTTTCAACTTTAAATTTTATCTCTTTTATGTGTTTTGATTTGGGTATGAGCTTGAACTTGAACTTAGTCTCGTAGTGTGGATTTTGATATCCGAATGCTTGCGCTTACATCAAGTATTGTTATATGGTTTTACTTGTGAAGGACTAACCAATCTTCTTGTGGATGCAGAGTCTGGTTGTTCTTTATTAATTGTTATGAGATAGCCATATTACTTGAGTAATATTTTGCAGGTCAAAGTTGTTCAAATCTACAAGAAAGTTTTGTCACCATCAAAAAGGGGGAGATTGTTGGAGAAATCTTGCCGAATATTTTGAAGCCGACAAAACGTTTCTTTCGATCTAGTCGGATTATTACAGACTTTCGGTTTAGAGTCCGAAGACAAACTTGGACATCAAGACTCAAGACTCAAGACTTAAAGATATTCTCATTGACAGTTTTCTAATCCAAGTGTCGAAAGGCTATCCGTAACCTAGGTGTTTGGTTAAGAAGTTAGTCCTATTCTCCGGAGAAGATATCTTGGTGGGTTAAGCTAACGGATTCTTTCTATTCAAGATCCGATGATTGACGAAGTAATCTTGGAAAGTTCTATTCTTGGAAACCAAGATCCTGGTTGTATGGGCGAACGATTGATGGGCTATCGTCAAGTTCCTTTAATAGCTCGAAAGATCTCCTTAATTGATTCCGTCCAACGGGTAGATTGGAGGAATTCCTTTGGTAAGTGCCAACGGGTATGATGGCATGAAGGAGTATAAAAGGAAGTCGTTCAAGTTATTTTAGTGCATGCTCGATAGACAAATTCCAGTAGTCCAAGTTCCTTGATATTCGGTCTATTCATTCTCGAGCAAAATTGTATACACAAAAGAGTGTTTATACTTTGTGATATCTTGAGCAAGTGTGGTAGATCATCTACATCACCGAATCAAGGAAGAACAACGCCGTAACTCTTCTTTGTTCATAGTGGAATCCAGCCAATAGGGCAGTCGGTGCGAAGAGTGGACGTAGGCTTAAACAAAAGCCGAACCACTATAACCATTGTGTTCAATTCTCTTTTCCCTTCTCTCGCCTTTCGATTGTCGTTTATTTCCATCGATTGTCTAGTGTTGTGTGATTTAAGTGAAAAATCGTTTGTATACCTATTCACCCCCCTCTAGGTACTCGTTCTAGCTATATCACCCCGACATATGTCTCAAGTTTCTTGTACATTGTATAAATGCCCAACGAGTTACGAGTTTAACTTTTTGCACTTAGAATAGTATGAATAGACTTTAATCGCTTTCCCTAAACTACCTTGATTGTTTACTTTTACACACTATTTTTTCATTAATTGTTTATTTTGTACTTGTTCCAATTTAAATCAAGTAGAATGGCACGAACAAACCATCCATGCATGATGACTTTTACCTCTCAAACTTGCACAAAAAAGTAAAAAGAGATGTATGATCACGTTATATAGCGTATTGACTATTAGGTATCGAAAGGGTGCTAAAGGGCGCTAATAATAATATTAGCATAATCCAAGTTCTTGAACCTTAGATATCCAATTGCATAGATATCGAGGGATTAGTTCCAATCCTCAATTGGGCACTATAGTCAACTCCCAAAAATGAGACTAGTGGCAATTCCTAAATGTCATCTAGGTTGTCTTAAACAACTCCTAGATAATAAATGAACCCATCGTGGGGGGTATGAACCTTTGGAAAAGGTTGGTGATCATGATTTAGCATACTCATGTGGTCAATCCCAAAAGATGAAGTAATGACATCTTTTGAAGTAGGGTACAGTGAGAGGGCTATCATGATTGAAATGCCCTTAAACTCATACGTCCAGTTTCTTTTCGACCTTAAAACTATCAAGCAAGACCTGCCATAACATCAAGGTAGAGTCATGACAAATTCCGCTATCACACGAGGTGCGAGCTTTGGAGAGATCGCGACCATAACCAAGTGACCTCCTAGCGTCAATTCCAAAGGATGAAATCCTTGGAGTTAAATGCCGTGAGGGAACTCTTATGGTTAACTATCTCTGAACCCTACCTTTACGCCCATTTGCTCGCCGATTCATGGGCATCGAGGTCGAGTCGTGACACACCATCAATCGCTTCATAGGCAAGTCTCCATTTGAGGCTATCAATGGGTGAACTCCACAATATACATTGGACCTCGTGCTCTTGCCCAAAGTCCCAAGATATACTATTGTAGCTAAGAACTTAGCAACAAAATTGTAGAAGATGTAAAAGAGTGTGAAGTAACAACTAGAAGATTCTCCCGCTGTCTACAAAGCTATTGCAAATAAACAACGCCGCCCTAAAGTATTTGTTATGGGTGACGAAGTGATGGTCTATTTCCGTGAGGAATGCTTTCCTCTTTGGTACATGGCCCCTGCCGAATAGTGAAGGAGATCAATGACAATGCCTATGTTGTCAATCTTCCGTGTGACCTCAACATTTCCCTAACATTCACTGTGATGGTCTCCTTTAAGTATCATTCTCTAGGTACTCCCCTTTATTTTGACAATAACTAGGGGTCAAGTTCTTCTAAAGTGGATGAGACTAATATAAAACAGCTGACAAATGCTTACATGGAAATCTTCAAGCATCATCTGAAGAGGTGGTCTCACCCACACCATAAATGATGGGTCAACTTCAAACGATCATAACTTTTGATCTAAGAGGAGTTATGAAGCATATCAAATCAAGAAGGATTGCAAGATCTTCAAAACTACAAACAGGGAGCACTGATTTGGGCAATGCTTGATCTCCAAATTTACGCATTTTCCTTGATTTCCATGCTGCGAAAATTTCTGACATGTTTCGTAGATTTTGGAATGTTTTTTTGAAGACTTTCCCCTTTATTAATATTTTTTTCCTTAACTCTATTATTTGATTTTAACTATTTGATTGTTTCCTAAAGGGCGACCTCCCCATAAATAGATACTTAAGACAATGTGAACAGTACTTTATTATTAAAAATATATATATTATCCTTTGAAATCCTTTTCCAAGCATATTTTCCTTCGCATCACATTTTTGCTTGTTGTAGGCTATTTGGGTTTGGAATACATTGTGTATGGTTTAGCATCACTTGGCGCTTTTATTTTTGCTTTTTTCCAACTTCATTTTTTTTTTTTTTTATTGTTTGACCCAACAGGTTGATCTATTAAGCTTTGCCACGGAGAGAACTTTAAAATGCTTCTTTTTACCTTGGTAATATTGATAAACCCAGATAAAATTTCTATCCCTATATCGGAGTCTCTTTCTTTAACGGGAGTCGTGTCTTTTCTTTGACATGTTCATGTCTGCCTAAATTAATAATCGAGAGAGACTTCTAGTGCGGTCATGTTATTTAAGTTTTTTACCTTCATTATTATCAAAAGTAATGGCAATCATCTGGGGATTCTTCTCATTAAAGAGGCATGGCATTTGAACTATTGTAGGATGGGAAGTACGTTCTTTATATGAGACATTCATGATCCTCTTATAGTATCTTTTTGCTCATTTTTAAATATATATACTGTTTTGTAAGGAGAAAAGAAAGTTCTTACTTGTGTCCATAAAAATGTAATATTACATTGATAAAAATATTGCTATGAATTTACCAGTCACCGGTTTTGAGTTCAAGTCCATGGCCTTCAATATGATGGTTTTTCTTGAGGAAGCAATTTGTCGTGCCGTGAGAAAACTGGGAAAACTCCAACGGGCCCGATAGAACCAGCAAAATAGCCAATTGGGTTGCAAAGGCCCATAGAAAGAAGGCCAACCCCAAAATTGGGATTTCTATCTCCACAAGCCCTCTAGGACTTATTGTGTTTTGAAACTTTTTTGAGGTGTTCTTATGTTTTTCCTTAAAAAATAATGAAATAGACTTATTACCAAACTGAAAAAAAAAAAATGGGAAATAACACAAGTGGTCCATGAAATTTGATTCAATGTGTAATATCATCCTTAATTTTTAATTTGTTCGACGTGATTTTTGAATTTTGGTCGAATGTATAATGTTCTCCTTATGAATTTTTAATTTATTCAACACCATCCCCGAATTCGTAAATATTTTCACATAATTTAGGGATTACACTGAACATAAATCAATAGTTAATGGACCACACTAAATAAATTAAAAGTTTAAGGACGATATTACACATTAAATCAAAATTTATGAATCATTGCATATTATACCAAAATTTAGGAATCACATTGCATAAATTAAAAGTTTATGAAAGACATTACACATTAAACCAAAGTTTAAATTATTATCTGTGCTATTATCCCAAAAAATTTAGGACTAGAAGAGCAAGAGATACCCTGCTAGACATGAAGGAAATTTTGTTTTGGTTAATCAAATTATACAGAGAACAATCATCATCGGTTACTATACCATGGCCCATACGCCCCGGATTAGGCCAAGTCTCCTTCCCATTTGCCATATAAGATTCAAGTTGCTTGTTTTACAATGTGTTTTTACATCACTGGGTTAGGATCATTCATAGACATTAAGGTCTAATTGGATTCAAAATTCCCACCAGCTCCTGACCAAACTCGACAAAGATTGCCGAGCTAGAATGTGAAATACAGCTTGGGAGTCAATATCCAGCATGACCCAAAACTGGGGCCATGGAAAATAGCCCAATGTCTAACCTAGCTCCCCAGACTTCTACTTTTGGCCCAAAAGACAGCATGAAAAATGGACCAATTATAGGGCAGCGTGCGGCATAACGATGGAGTTAGAAAGATCGTGTCGGAATGGCCGATTCAGTCCAATCAAGAACACTGTAATGACGACGCACCCTCCTCGGATTCTCCACAAATAGGTACAACTTAAAGCTCGGTAGTTCAAAGGAAAAACTCCGCGACGACGAGATCATCAACAATCGCCTTTGAAATTTGGTACCAAGAGATCACATTTCCTCTTGTCTATTGAGCTTCAGCAATATCCAAAAAAACAATCACCATGCCCATCAAAAGAATCTTGTCAAAGGTAAGGCCTCTCTACACAATGTCGACACAAAATGAAAACCAAAGAACCAAATAACAAAAATAAAAATAAAAGGAAAAAATAGAAAAAAAAATGCCCTTTGTCAATGAACAAACATTTTCCTATATGCCTTCTGATTTGTGAGTAAAAAAAAAAAAAAAGAGGAAAAAGCACCGGCAGTCGATCAAGAGCCGTTCCGAGCTCCCGACGCCCTCTTCCGCCTCTTCCGAATCAAATAATACATGAGCCCGCCGACGACCGCTGCCAGCACCAATCCATCCACCACGCCCACCAAAACCAAAGCCCATCTCTTCAAACCCGACCGGCCGCGCCTCCCGCGGCTCCCTTTCGGCACCTTCACCAGGTAACTCAGCCCGCTCCCCCGCGCCACCTGCTTGATCCCGATCACGATCCCGTAGATGTAGCATTCCCGCAGGTCCGACGAGTACAGTGCGGCCGCGCAGTCGCAGTCCCCCGAGCACAGGCTCGTGCAGTCCTCCTTGCTGATGTTGGCCCGTCTCGGGCCATCCTTGATCACGCTGTCCACCCCATCCAGCTCCATCATCTCCATCGCCGGCCGGCCCGCCCCGCAGAACCCGCCCGAGATCGCCCCGCCGCAGTCCAGGCCGGTCCCATCCAGCTTCCTCGTCAGGCGGATGCACGAGCAGGCGCTCGAGAGGGTGCAAATGCCATACGGCGGGCAGGACATTGGGAGGTCGCACGTCGCGTTGAGCGCCAGGAACGACGCCGCGAACTTGGCCTCGCCAGGGGAGTAATAGTAGAGCCCCATGTTGCCGGTCCGGTTGTCGAGCGCCAGGAACCGGGGCGGCTCGGACCGCGGAGCCGTGATGCGCGCGATCTTTTTGTACTTGTAGTTGAACAGCTCCAGGCCCTTGGTGCCCAACTTGACGAACGTTATGTTCCGGCTCAGGGAAGGGGCGAAATCCCAGTAGGAGTACTTGGAACTGCCATGGTTCAAGTACAGAGCGACCCTGTCGTGTTCGATCTCGAAGGAGTAGAATGACGTCGAGTTCGCCGGGTACGACGTCAGCCGGGTCGCCCCGCTGAGCCGTTGGCCCCAAAGCATCACGTCGGTCGGGAAATTGAAGCTCTGCCACTTGATGCGGTCCGACGCGTCCACCAAAGCCAGATTGCCCGTGCTCTGTATCTGCAACCTCTGCATTGCATTTCAGATGGCAATGTGAATCCGCCGTCGGAATTTACCTCGTTTTGCGCTGAATTACGACGAACGCGATCCGATCTACTACAACCGGAGGATCATGACACGGAGGACATGGTGCTACAGGGCACCATAGATGGATTTTCGAATTCAATCGATTACATTTATCGTATTGATTTGAAGCGAATCAATGGTTGTAAACAAAACTTAGTAAAATTTATAATGTTTGGAATGTGAGCTGACAAAGGCTCTCTAGTAATGACTGTATTTCAGAAGGATTGACTGCATTAATTGAGAAATCATTGCTATGGAAAATTCCATCCAATTTTTTTGGAACGGCACATTACCTCGACCGCCTGACCGGTTGTCCCGCTCCGCCACCCGACCTTCTCATCGGGACCCTTCAACTGCAGGTCGCCGTCCGCGGTGAGCTCAAGCGCGCACCGGTCCGCCACGTAGAACCGCGAGGAGTGACCCGAGTTCCACACCTTGACGTCCCCAAGGAAGACCTCCAGCGAGCACGAGTAGTTCCTCCCGCCGCCGCTCGCCTCCACGCTCAGCGCGACCTTGAAATTGGGCGGCGCGGCGCCGTCGGCCTCCATCAGGTAGGCCCGGCCGATGAAGCCGGGGTTGTACACCGGGGGGATCGCGATGGTGACCTGGTAGCCGGTCCGGATGTCGGCTTCCGACGGCCCGAGGGAGAGCAAGACGGCGGCGAGGAAAACGAGGTGGCAGCGGTGGCGGCGGTGATTAATCATGGGTTGGTTTGGGAGGTTGAGGGTTTCATGTCGAAGGTTTTAGCGCTGCTCTTCTGAGTATTTTCCGGCGAGAATAGAGAGACAGAGAGAAGGAGGGGGGGCATGAGTGCGAGAACCATGCATTGTCCCCCTCCTAACACTCTCTCTCTCTTCCCAAAAGGGCTTGGTCTTTTGCATCTTTGAACTTAATTTATGTTCTGCATGTTTTCTCTCTCTTCTTTTCTTTTCTTTTCTTTTTTGGCTCTTAAAGTGGAGACTGGAGAAACGATTATTTTTCTCCATTATTCATTTCGTCTTTTAACTAGGGTTTCTTTCCCCGGGATCTCTAAGATTCGTAGAGTATTTCACAAATCTGAAATTCACCTAACCATCTGAGGCGAATCTGGTCGAGAGGTCATTTATATAACTTCAGGAGTATTTCGGCCATTTTTTTTAAAATAGCGATTTTTAAGGTGAGTGCTTTCTTCACCAGATTCCTTACGTGGAATGTAATTAAGCTTCTTCGGATTAAGATTAATTGAATGTTTTAAATAGGTGTACCAGAAGCAAAAAGAAAAAGAAAAAGCGGAAGGGATCCAGTAGTTATGCTGATTAGCTGTTAACGAGAGAATGGATCCAAAAAAGCACGCATTACGACCTGAGTATCCCTCATTGTGCTTAACATTAGAGTGGAAAAAATCTACTTGTTAACACACCAATCCCACCTAATCCCTCCGCATCTGGTCAGGCTCGAAGCAATTCTTAAAAAATCCAACGCAAAACTAGCTCACAGTCTCTCTTCTGATCCAACACGAGCCCTATCTTTTCAAGTCCTTTCCCTTTTCCCCAAGGTTAAGTGCAAGTTAATAGCCAAACGTACTGATTGACTCCCACGCCCTGCAAGAGGCAGGGCAAAAGTCTGAGAGTGAATGTAGAGTAGGAATAGAGTAGGACTGACAAAAAAAAAAAACTATCCTGCAGTACGCCTGCGGTACGGTACGAGTACACAGCATTTGCTCCTTTTTCCCTAATAAGAGTGGCGTAATCATGGCATTATGGCCAAGCAGCATTAACTACGCTCGTTCTTATACACGGAAAAGGTCGCCATAACTTCCTTGTGTACTCTTAAGACTAGAGCAGTAGTTGGAGTCCAGGCTGTTCCATGTGACATTGTTTAAGAGGAATTTCGCACGGCTGCTCGGGATTTCCGCTTAAAGCAAAGCGAAATCGCGTATGTGCCGCCACTAGACCGCTCGACCACCTTTTTCGAAAGTGGCAAGAACCCTCCGAGGGTTTCTGGTAGGCCCCCGCGATTCATTCGACCGTGGTTGAGCGAAATGAGTGCGCTGCGCAGGTGTGTTTTTATTTCTATGAGCATATGATGGTGAAAGCGAAGCAGTGCTTGCCCACTCCTCCTGTGACCCTTTTGAAAAGGACGTGTTATTATAGTATTCCGGGGCATGCCTTGCTGCTAAAGATAGGGTTGCGCATAATGCGTGACACGGCTCGGACGTCGGCGTGACGTGTTTCGGTCGGATGGAGGTCGTCTACCGTCTCTTATTGTTGTCCCAATTCGAGGATCGATGCTTTTTAAAAGTCTAGGTGATATCTTAATTGTATGTCGCCAATTGAATCTAGAATTTTGTCCCACTAAGTGCACTTCACGAGTTGATATATTCTCTTTTTGAATCACTTAATAGCATTTCCCATGGGATTGGTTAGTTCATAGTCTAGTCCGCTCCCACCTAAAAACCGGGAGCCGAACTAGTAGAATTGATTCCTAATTTATAGAACTAAGAATTGGACCATCTAATCTTAGAACCGGACAGGACCAAGTGGTCCAATGGAACAGGTGGAGAGAGAGGACTTTTTTTTGCATAGGGTGTATATGCTCTCCAAAATTCATTGTTCAACTAAACAAAACAGACGCTTATATATGGAGAGGGAAACTAGAGAAAGACTAAATTTTGTTATGGTGTCATCTCCGCGTACGTTTGATTCCCTTCAATTTGCTTCGCCAATGCGCTCCTTTTTGCTTTACGTGACGTGAAGGGGAGAGAGAGAGAGCTGACTTTTTTTTTTTTTGAAATAGTGACATGGGCTTTCCTTTTGTTGTGGGCTTACATTCTCTAGGCTCAATTTTTTTGTCTTTCGAGTGAGCTATTATTCATCTGGGCTCATCTAGGCATTGAGCTCATAGGGAACTTTTGATATCGGTCAGAGGCGGATTGGTGCCCACCCTAAAACTGGTAACCGAACTGGCACCATCAGAACTAGCTGATCCGGGCGGTTCCCCTTGCACATCCCTAAATATTAAACTTAGCGCACTAGCCCACTTGTGACATGGGTAATGGAGGCTACCTAATCATGTGCAGGCCTGGACCGGCTCGGGCCCAGAGGCAATCCTAATTTGTCGTCTTGCTAAGAAAGTAGGTCTTAAGTAGAGCCAGATTTGCACGACCAAACGACCTTTTCCATGATAGGTTATCGATCGATTGCCTTTTTAGACCAGTAGATGCATAATCTTCTATATTTCAATACATAGTACGGCGGTATTCTACACATACCACTATTGAATCATGAAACCGTCGAAGTGGTACATAGAAGCAAACGAAAGGAGGAAGAGATGATTATTTGCGTCGTCGTCCGAATTTATTCACTGATTGTCTGACGGACAGAGGAACGGAACATACGAAGTCCAGAAGGACATTTTTAGTCGAGACCTTGCATCTTCCTGAACATGACCAGGAACTCGTAGACCTTTTCCGGGTCGGGAAGGACCTTGCGCACGCTCTCCCTCTGCTTGCACCTCTTGATCCAGCCCGACAGCTTGGGACAGTGATCCTCGACCTTGAAGCCCCCGAACTTCTCGTACGCAGGGAACCACGAGGCCATTCCAATGGCGATGATGTCCACGAACCCGAATGCATCTCCCTCTCCCCCAAAGTAGTTTCTCTCCCCAAGGGCTTCCTCTAGTTGCTTCAATATCTCTATGAAGTCCCTCGTTCCCACCTCCCTCTCCTCTCCGTTGGTCCTCCATATCTGGGCCCCCGCATCATGCAGCTGCTCCAAAGCAATCATAATAATTAGGAGGTCAAATATGGACTCATTATCTGGATGACATAGACTCATTATCTGGATGACATAACGGACAGAGACAGAAGATGTTCGAAAGATGTTTAGTTAGGAGATCAAATATGGATCCTACTAATTAGTTTGATATGGTAGAGTGACTTTAGGAATGTGAACGAAGGGTAACTTTGCTTTAACTGCCTTTTTGAGTTGCGAGTATTTTGTGTTCCAAAATTTTGTTACTTCGATTCTAGAAATGGGAAAAAAGGTTAACTTTGCTTTAACTACCTATTTGAGCTGCGAGTATTTTGTGATTCAAAGTTTCATTACTTCGGCTTTCTCTCTCTCTCTCCCAATTAAAGAAAGAAGGCTATGATGGAATCAAACCCTAACCTTTTTATCGATGAAATCCGCCCAAAACCTGGCCTTGGCGCGCCCATACGCACAACTCGGGAGCAAAGGTGGTGAAGCCCATGTCTCATCAATGTACCCAACTATGATGGTGGACTCAGACAAGGGCTTCCCATAGTGCAAGAGCACCGGCACTTTCTTATGGATCGGATTCGAGTTGAGCAACAACTCACTCTTGCCTCCGAACAAATCCTCCTCTCTGTCCTCATACTCGATGCCCTTCTCGTTCAACGCAATCTTCACTCTCATGCAAAATGGGCTCACCCAGCAACCCAATAGCACCACCTCCTCTTCAGACATCTTCTTGGCTTTAATCTTTGTAAGATTCTGTTGCCTCACACTCTTGTGCTCAACCAGAGAGGTCGTGAGCGACTTATATACAAGAGATCATGGCCTTGTGCGATGAAGCATTATGACCATAGTGTTTGTTCTTGTTGCACCGTTTTCTGGCTATATCACTCTACGAGACAATGTGGCCTCGTGATCATCTTTACATTGTCGCTCTATGACCCTAACCTTATCTTCTTGTTTTGAATGTGGATCAAGAGTCTTTATTAAGCCTTTGGATTGGTGTGAGACTTGTCTCTTCCCACTTCGATTTTATCGACAAGAAGGGGACCCAAGAATCCATCTTTTACCGTTAACGTAGTATAGTTCTTTCCCCCTCATTCTATTGTCCCCAACCTAAGAAGAGTCGAAGATCCATGCGATTTTGGAATTTAGTTGGTTTAAATTCGATATCGGTGATAGATCTGAGGCATGGAATCCAATGAAACCTTCAAACTAGTGGCTAAATTAGTCATTGTATGGTGTCCTTTTGTAGTTGCATTGGCTCGTAATTGAAAGTTGCATCAATACATCAACAATGCATTTCTACACGGCAACTTGGATGAGGAAGTTTATAAGAAGCTTCCACCAAGTTTTACTACAATAGGCTCGAGTCTTGTATATCGACTAGACAAGTCCTCATTTGGTCTTCAACAAGCATCTTAAAAGTAGTCTTCAAAATTCTCTAATGCATTGTGGAGTGTAGTTATGATCAATCAGCAGCATAATACTCATTCTTCATGTATTCTCATTATGGTACTTTTCTAGCTACATTAGTACACGTTGATGATCTCATCTTAGCATAAAATAGTTCAAAACGATCTGACAACACTCAAATGGTACCTTGATGAGTGTTTTCATATCAATGACCCTGCAAGAAATTATGTGAGGCCAAAAACTATGAATTATTCAATGTAATTAGGATATGGAAAATATCGAGAATATTTAAGTTATTCGAATGTAATTGTGATCTCCATTTTATCGATTAATTTATGGTGGAATCCTGTGCTGCTCTACCCATGGAGTGGATTACATCAATCAAATCATGTAAATCAAATGCTCAATTTAATTTTTATTATGTTTATTATCTTGTTCGATCTCTTACTTATTGTAACATTTAGTGTCAAAGTTAGGCTCGATTGATTTACAATACATAGATGGCGACAAAGAAAGAAAGTGAAAATAGACAAACTTGATGGGAAAAATTTTAGCTTTTGCAAAATGCAAATTAAAAATTATCTATACCAGAAGAATTTACCCTTATCCTTATCCAAGGAGAAGCCAAAGTAGCAAGCTTATTAGTATATGCTGGATAAACAAGCATTTAGCTGAAGTTGTCGTGTAATCTCGTGTTTAATATCATGAAAGACAAGAACTTTGTCGTTGAATTTGTACAAGAAACTATTTGTGAACCATAAGATATATTTGATTCGAGTCTGTTTCACTTAGAAATGGGCATATGTCCATAAGTTGCTCAGCTGTCAATATAATCATTCGCTGAGTTTGATGAAGACTGATTTTGATGATAAGGTACGTGCATTGATCTATCATCCTTATCACATGATATTTAAAATACTACTATTATTGCTAAGTAATCTTTCTCAATCAACAAGCCTAATTTTTAATGAGGTTCGCAATTTGATTTCCTGTGAGGACATTAAAGAAAAATTTGTTACGAAAAACAAAGATAGAACATAATAAAACAAACAAAACAAGGAAATAAATCAAACACCGAATTTATATAGTTCAATCAAGGGACGTATCAATTTGAGGTTTTACCTTCAATTTGTCTAGTTTGTTTTGTAGTTTTTCATAATGTTAATCTAATTTAACGAAAATTAACATTAGAAAAATTTGTCGCTTGATGGTAAATAATATATTGATTTGGAATTAAGACTATACGAAACCCGGTTGAAGGCCATTCCATTTAGGGGTGTGCAAAATACCCGGAAACCGCCCGGACCGCCCAGAACCGGCGGTTCTTGAGGGAACCGATCCGGTTCCCGGTTCCAATTGTTGAGAATCGGTGGAACCGGTCCGGTTCCCGGTTCCGTGGGCGAATAAAAAAAATACTAAATGAAAGTCTACGAAGCCTACTTCGCGAAGCCCTAATTCACGTCTCATCTCTTCCAGTTTCTTCCTCCTTCGATTATCTCTCTGTTTCTTCCTCGCCTCTTCTCTTCGTCTTCGATTCCTCCCCGAGCATCCATGCCACCGCCGCTGCTCCTCCTCCGCCGCCGCTCCTCCTCCTCTTCCTCATTCACATGTAGTTGACTGTTATTTAATGTTGAGCATTCATCTATTAATTATTGTTTTAGTTTTTGGATATTGGAACTTGGAATTTTAGAGCTCAAAACTTGAACCAGGACGGACCGGTGGTCCTAAAACCAAAATTGTTTCACGATTGTTTATGTTGAAAATTAAAAATTTGTGACTAGTATATATTGATTTGGAATTAAGACCATACGAGACCCGGCTGAAGGCCATTCCATTGCCGGGAAACTCTCTCTCCCTCTCTCTATCCAGTTTCATGAACTCCACCACCCTCAACTCGCTCGCCAGGCTCATGCGCTCCCGTCCGGGAAGGTCGTCCGCATAGGCTCCTTCCTCTCTCTCCCCTCGACGACGACGACGACGCTTCCCCTCCCGCTTTTCCCGGGAGACAAGCTCGCCCTCCGTTCGCTCTGCTCCTCGCCCTCCCTCGTCGACGTGCCGACCCTAACGGAGCTGGTGTCGAACCAGCACTACTCGGAGCTCAAGGCACGCCTCCGGGGCTCGGGCTCCGACACCGCCGCGGTCCTCGGACAATTTCTCGATTACGGGTCCGACCCGGATCTCGCTCTCAGGTACTTCAGATGGTCCCGGGACGAGCTCGGGCTCTCCCACCCGCTTGAGCTCACTTTCAGGCTCGCGCACTCGCTGGCGGATGCCAAGAAGTACCCGAAGGTGAGGTCTTTCTTGGACGAGTTCGTGAGGGTGAGGAGTGGGGACACGGTTTCTTCGATATTTCACGCCATTTCGAATTGCGGCGGCGGGTTCTGCAATGGGTCGATCATCGTTGACATGTTGGTGTGGGCATATGCGAAGAACGGGAAGACCCAGTTGGGTTTTGAGGCGTTTAAGCGAGCTGGGGATTATGGGTATAAGCTGTCGATTGTTTCTTGTAACCCATTGATGAGTAATTTGGCGAACGAGGGGGCGGTTGGGGATTTGGAGTGTGTTTATAAAGAGATGATCAGGAGGAGGATTAAGCTCAATGTGGTGAGTTTCAATACGTTGATATCGGGCTTGTGTAAAGCGCGGAAATTGAACAAGGCTCGCGACGTGGTTGAAGACATGAAAGCTTGCGGGGTATCCCCGAGCGTGGTCACTTACAATGCCCTCATTGATGGACACTGTAAAAGCGGGGGATTGACCAGAATGTATAAGGCAGATGCAATTCTAAAGGAGATGATCGAGAGCAAGATCCGCCCTCATGAGATTACATACAATATTCTCATTGATGGATATTGCAAGGATGAAAATATGGTAGCTGCGGTCAAGGTATTCGAGGAAATGCAGAGGCAAGGATTGAAACCTAATCTTGTCACGTATAATTCTTTGATCAATGGGCACTGTAATAGTGGGGAGATTAGTAAGGCTGTTTGCTTGCAAGATCAAATGTTGAGTTCTGGTTTGAAACCGAACATTATCACCTATAATGTGCTCATACATGGGTTTGGGAAGAATGGTATGTTTAAGGAAGCTAAAGAGATGCTTGATGTCATTGAGAAAGAAGGGTTGGTTCCCAATGTGGTCACATTCAACATTCTAATTGATGCTTGCTGTAACAGTGGAAAAATTAAAGAAGCGTTCTTGATCCATGCTTCAATGGCAAGCAAGGGTGTTCTCCCTGATATTCTAACATATAATAGTTTGATTACTGGTCTATGCAGAGAAGGGAAAATGGACGAGGCTGAGAAACTGTTTGGGGAGATGAAGGATAACAGCTTAAAGCCCAATGTGGTCACATATAACATATTAATTGGTTCATTGTGCAAGAAGAGAGAGTCTAGAAAGGCGCATAGGCTCTTGGATCGTATGGTTAAAATTGGTTTGAGTCCCAATCATGTGACTTATGATACTCTAATGGATGGATATTGCACAGAAGGGAATCTCAGAGCAGCAGTGAAGGTTCGGGAACTAATGCAGAAAGAAGGGTTGCGAGCGAATATTGCTACATTTAACGTGTTGATTAAGGGTTTCTGCAAGCAGGGAAAACTGGAAGATGCAAATAGCCTGCTTAATGAAATGTTGGAGAGAGGCGTGGTGCCAAATCGAACTACCTATGATATAATTAGAGAGGAGATGTTAGATAAGGGCTTTGTACCAGATATAGATGGGCACATGTATAATGTTTCGGGCTGACCAATCACAATACTTGAAGGAGACAGCCATTTTTGTTTCATATTGCATGTGTCTGGTGGGATTTCACAAGCTATTGTGCCAAGGAAGCGGTTAGATGAACCATGGGAGAGCAAGAATTCACAGAACTGTCGTCTTGGCATGGCTAGTGCACTGGAGGTTCAAAATCATCCCCTCCAATAAGTTAAGATGGTTGTCTTTGCATTTACTTCAGGATATCAAATTTGCTCTTGGAGATTTTACCGGTAAGCAAAGACTATCCCATGTCAGTGCATTTTGTGTTATTGTGATTGATACAGTTAATGGGGTTGCAGTACTTTCTTATCACACACGCTTTGAAATAGAGAAAAGGTCATTCAAGAGACCCCTTTGTGAATACTCTGTGGCTAGCTTAGAATATGCTTCTTATGGAGAGTTCCATAAACCATAGACATCACAAATGTGTATGAATCAACTGCTCACAAGTTCTCTCCAGTAACTTGAAGAAAGATAACATAGAAATGGATGAGGAGAATGCTGTCCTTTTCTCCTTTTTTCTGTTGAGATGTGTATCCTATCATCATTTTCTTTTCAGTTGCTGCAGCAAAGTTTCCTAAGAGAATTGAGCCCAACAAGGATAAAATTCCAGCTCAGGTTTGCCAGGCTTGTTCGAGTGATTTTGATGTGGCCCAGAATTATGTGGATTGTTTGACTGCACCTGCCATGGGGAAAGTCCAGGTCTGTGAGTTCGTCCACAGTTTTAACTTTTAAAGATTGATTGGAGATGATTTTTAGTAATGTTCTTTTTTTAATTTGACTATGGAATCTGGTGAACCCATCTTTTGTGACCTTTAATTTGCGAAGGCATAAATTGTTGCTCTGATTGGGGGACGTTGAAGTTAAATACACTGGAAATTAAAAATGCATGATATTACATCCAGAAGAACAGTGAAAAAGGAAGTTATATTTCAAATTTGTTGTTTCTATCTAGAAAGTAGATAGTGATTAGTTTTAACAGTTTTCTGGATGAAGTATAGGTTCCTTTGAACATGAAGTTTTTCTTGGGGTCATGAGACTTTGCTTCGGCAAGATTGTATATAATCAATCTCTAAGTGATCTCATAGGCATGGTGACTAGTGAAGTCAATTAGCATGGGCAATCTTTTGGCATGCGGTTCTGTGTCGGGTTCTGTTGTTGCATTTTCAGTTATTCATTACATAGTACCTTGAGTTTCTAATCAGTGTTTGTGTTGTCCACACTGTGACGCAGATGACAATATGTTCTTTAATCATCTTTCTGGTTTCCAATTAATCTTCTCTTTTCCTGATTGAGTTCTCTAGTTAATCTCTTTTCTCCTTAGCTTTTTGAAATAGTTCATCTATAATCATGCGCACCAGGACTAGCAGGTACTCAAAATGTGAGTCTGCAAAAGAGGTTCCCCCCTCGGCTGGTGCAGACAAAAAGGGAGAATAAAACGAATTGCTTTTGCTGCAAAGACCTTTTACCAAATATAATGATCACGACAACCTTGGCAACCGAGGTTCAAGATGACTAGCTCTGGCCATTTTGAAAGTATGCAAATCTGGGTGTGTTTGTTTTGCGAAAAACAATTTCCAGGAAAACATTTTTCTCATTTTCCAGCGTTTGGTTCATTTAAAAAATGAGTCGACGGAAAATGTTTTCCTAATTAATGAAAAATGTTTTCCTTCCAAAGCTTAAATTCGGGAAAACGATTTCCTTTTGAAAAAACCGGAGAACGTTTTCAAAATATTTTAAGGTCCTTTGCTTGATGAAAAATTTATTATTAAAAATAATTTTTAATTAAAAATTTTGAATTTGTTATTATTATATCTTTTCTTTTCTTTCTTCTTTCTTTTTTTTCCTTATTTTCTCTTTTCTTTTTTTGCCTATGAACATAAACTCTAACTCCTTCTCCCCTCTCTCCTCCTTCGCCCCCTCCTTTTCATCACCGCTGCCTCCTCCAACCCTAGCCCCTCCTGCACTCCCGTTGGCTTTGCTCCCTCCTCTTCCTCTTCGTCAGCGTCTTCTACACCTTCAATCATTTTTCAAATGCAATCCAAATACCAAAAATATTTTCGATCCACGTATCACCAAACAAAGGAAAATTAACCGTTTCCTGAAAATGGTTTCTGGAAAACATTTTCCAAAAACATTACGTTTTCCGTGAAACAAACACACCCTAAGTTTCATCCTCCTTGCTTGGAACATCTGAACTCACGATGTCGTCTTCTGGCTTGTCAGGTAAAAATAATAGACTATAGCAGCTTGGAGGAGCAACACGGATGAGCTTGCACTCAACTTGTGAGAAGGCCTTGATGTGCATCTTTTTGCCCAACTGTCGTCATATATACTCTACCTTCCTTGAAGATCAAAGGATAGAGAAGTTATTAATCCTATCATATTACTTTGAACAATGTTTAGGAAGACTTCTCGGCGGTTGTGTATAAGATATTGTGACAACTATCGTTGTGCTTTAACTAATT
The DNA here is from genome assembly GCA_014182375.1 of Eucalyptus virginea. Classification (NCBI taxonomy): domain Eukaryota; kingdom Viridiplantae; phylum Streptophyta; class Magnoliopsida; order Myrtales; family Myrtaceae; genus Eucalyptus; species Eucalyptus virginea. The sequence continues at coordinate 11,221,691 of CM024514.1, forward strand.
ACTCTTAAGCTTGTCTTTTTTTCGTTTTGCTTCAAGATTCAATCTTTGATCTTCATTGGGTTTAGTTCATGGAGCCAGATGATGTTGCCTATATGCTTTGACATGCACCTGTTTGAATTTCTTTCTTGTTTGTTGATTTTGCCCTAAATGATCTTTGTTCCAAATAAGGCAATATGCAGCCATATATCAGGGATGAATGGATACATGATTCTTAATCGACTAGGACATGGAACACAACAAAGGCGACTATTTCTTCCCCCCGACAAAACATCAATTTCCTTGACTGATTCCATAATCTACACCACAGTAAAACTTGGCAGATGAATGTTGCTTTAACAGTCTTAAACTGATTGTTTCCTGAACTAGAAGGCAGTAAACAAAATACAATTTAATCTGAACTGAACTACAAAGAAGCTGTCCATAAAAATAGAAGTTAACTCATATCATTTCTAACGGGAGAGCTCTTCAGCAGTTGCCAACTACAGCAATTTTTGGGCAAAACCGCTCTTAAGCTTTCATGGGTGCAGCTCTAGGTCTCCATAGTCCGACCCTGTATTTGTGGGTGTACTTCAATATCAGCTTCCTCTGCAAAACCGAACAAGAACTTAGGACCTCTTCACAAAGAAAGTGAAAAGAAAGTGCTCAAATTAATGTCATTTGAGATCAACCCAATGACAGACCTCGGTGGATGGAACAGCTATTCCCCTTATTAATCTTAGATAAAAAATTTATTCCAATAAGGTTACTACTGCATGCACACTTGACAATGAGCTCAGACAATTTTCGATCAACTACAAAAGGTAAAAGGATAAGTTTTAGATGCGCCAGTTTTCAATGGTGTTGAAAAGTTCAATTTCATCTGTCAATATATGTTCAAAGCATGCCTCATAAATACAATAGATGTTTGGCTCCTCGCCATTATGAAAATAACACAAACATATTTAGCCTATTCGATAGATCATAGTCACTGTAGAAATTTTTTTTCCTTCAATATCCCCAGATCAAAAAGAGTAGCCAGTCAAAGCAAAATATACAAAACAAATTAGTTCCAGTCTTGCAGATGAAGGAACTATATATGGTGGGACTTTAGAGCAAGACTATGAACCTATTCAATACTTCATCTACTCAATGACTCCAGATCATTAGTGCATAAAACATGCCAGAAGATCATCTTCTACAGGCAAAACAACTCAAGGTCATATGAAGGGCAAAAATTGAGAAGTGCCATGTCTGCACTTTTGCATATAAAAGAGAGAGGGTGGTGTTAGAAAGAAAAATGAGCAATGACCCAGGGAAAGACAATTTACATGTTTGCAAGGGATGCCGAGCTTCTTGAGCTTAAGTGTGCGGGAAACAAGTAACCTGTTGAAGTCGCCAATCTCAGACTCGAGCTTGGCAACATGGGCTTCAACCCCTCTGCCAATACCCTGCAAAAACTCCGGAATCCCAACCTTCACTGCACAAACAATGCAAATAAAAAAGACATGTCGTTAGGCCTCCAACTCACAGCCAAATCAGCACAATTACAAACTTTTGCTTCAACCAAATGAAGGTTTCTAGAGAACCACTTGTCATGTACTCCAGCATAAAGTGAAAACAATACCAATCCTCCTTCAATACCAATCCTCCTTCAAACAATACCAATGGCAGAACATCACATCACAAAGACTACAAACTAAGTGCATCAGAATCAACTCATTGCGCTATTCACAGCCTCTTTAGCTAACCTAGACTACAAACAGCACGCCCACAATTAGACAGCACAACCACCCCTGCCCATTGCTCAAAACACATTTCTCTTGTCACTGTGATTAAGCTCATTTACCCATTATCACAAACAGACACATCATAAGTTACTTAGCTCCAAACATGCTATAATCAAAAACCCATCTCAAAGCACATATTTCTCTACCTCATTCAGCCAACTGGGCTGAAGGAAAAACAAACCTTTTGCTCTCCAAACACTTCGCTCAGCAGCGCTGTCTACTACTACAATTACGCAGCCAGTAAAAACCGAAATTTAACCTACCCGCATATGGAGCGGGCTTGGAGAAGAATCTGGAAAATGCAGGAGCGAACGAATCCGATTGCGCAATCGGCAAGGCACCGGTCGACGAAATTGCCTTCCCGCTGAGAAGGACTCGCCGCAGAACCATCGCCATCGCCGGCTGCGAAAGGGAAAACGCCTCGCACGGCCGTGGAACGGCGAGGAAAGCTTCTTGGTTCTCGCTTCTTGCAGCACTGCCAAATCCGAAACCAGATCAGCAACTGAGGCCGACGGCGTAAAGCGAGAAAAGCAGGCGAGAGAGAGAGAGCGAGGGAGAGTTACCGGAGCAAGCGGCGCTGCGGCGGCGGAACTTGCCCCGGCGGCGGTGCACGGTCGTCCGAGAGAGAGTAGGGAAGACGCGCGATGGGTGAGAAATGCTGGGTTTCGCTATCGATGGTCGTATTTGATTCATTGGGTGCCCCAATAATTTATTATTATTATTATTTTGGTAAGTATCCTAATATAATTTTGAGTGACTTTTCTACTCGAGTTAATATTAGAGATATGCAATAGAACTGGAGACCGCCCACCAAAATTGACAGTTCCCATGGAAGTCAGTCCAATTTCTAATTCAAACTTAGTGCAACCAGTGAGTTATGGTCCAGTTCCCAATTTTATGTGTGAAACCATCCGCCTATTCATTCGAATTGGACCGATATATATGCATTTAAAAAAAAAAAAGAAATTTCATCTCATTTATTTAATTAGTTATAGTTTTTCGACCAATTGGACATTATTGACTATATTTTGTCTTTTGGGTGTATGATAGGATTAACCCCTTACTCTTTTTTTTTATTCTAATAATCTATTAACTTGCTTTATCAACAAAATAAAACAAACAAACATAGAGTAAGGGGAGAACCAATTGGAAATGTTCATAAGAGCCAACTGCTTGTTTTAAGAGTATAGTTAGGTCTCCCCTTAACCGTTTCCATGATTAAATTAAGTTGATGTTGAAAAAGATGAATCAAGCTATTAATGTTTTAACTTCTCTGGAAGTCAGGACTTTTAACGTGGAGTTTAACTCTCCACATGTTTATGGTGTCGGGAAACATTAAGAGGACCACACCACGATCTTTGAAGAAATCAAGTTTTTAGATAGCAAGTATTATCTAATCGTTTTGTCTTATAATTTTCAATCATTATTCGAAATCAATAGCTCGCAATTCAATCCGAATATAAGACCGTACAAGTTTTGTAGAGGTTGAGGATCAATTTCATGGACCCACTTGTGAATTTTGTTACATAATTTTATTCTATCCATAATGCCTAAAGACATTAGAAGAAGCTCCTCATTTATTTTTCTTTGTCATTATCCAAATCCTTAGCATGTCCGATGCGGCTAACAATCATCTCCATTCTCTCGTTAGCTTTTTCCAAGAGTAAGCCAAAAGTTCATGCTATCTCAACTAAGCCAGCAGTCAATTTGTCACTTGCTTTAGCCATTTTTCTTCTTGAAGAATCAGAAACATTTTATGTTTGAGAAGATGATAGTGGCGGTAAGTTTTGACTTACACCGTTGGTTGCCACATTACCATGATTTTCACATTCCTCATGATCTACAGCCGCATGAGCTTCTAAAGGGTCTTCACTGATATTTCCCTTCGCATGGTCTTTTCCAAATACAGCTGCTAGTCGATCATATTGAGGAAAGGACTTCCCTCTCAAAGAAGCAACTCATGGATAGGTCTAGAAAGAAAATATATTATTTTGTTAAAAATGAAACAATAAATAAAGAAGAAAAATGAGAAGAAGTGACACCAACCTTGCAATATTTTTGCCAACTATCCTCAGAATGAACTTAACACAATGCTTTTCATGGTCCCACCCAAAGCCACTTTGATTCCTCAAGTCATATATCTGATTATACAACTTTTTTCAAGTTTTTCATTTTCGACTTTATGTGAGAATTACCCTTGATGCTAGAATAAGGGAACTTTTTTTCAAACCATTTCTCTAACGTAATCATGTAACCACTCTTGAAGCTATTATCGGCTTTCATTCCTCCCACAACTAATTCTTCAAGACCATTTAGAAGTGCATTGTTGTCCATACACGTCAGTCTCTCTTTGTTCCCCTTTTTTGAGTTTGATTGAAATCGCTACCTCCCATTCCTAAACATCTCATTGCAATTTTAGAAAATTTAATGATGGAAGATAACATGGTAGAGAAAATTTAATAATAGAGATAGCATAGTACTCCAAATTTAAAATGATAAAGTCATAATTCAAACATTATATAGGAAATATATGTCTCAATAATGACAAACTAGCACCATATTACACATGTCTAATAGAAATGGAAAAAATAAAAAAAACATCTTATAACGCAAGTCTTGCAACAATGGAAAACAAATGATTTTTTTGAATAATATAAAATCATATAACTCCTCCATGTCCTTGACTTGCATTCCACTCATTTGTACTGCCAAATTTTGCCTCCATGTTGTCCAATGATCCGACGGCTCGACAACATCAATTGTTTCCACATCTTCAATAGTGGTGGCAACTTCATCTAATTGTGCCTCGATTAGATCAATAGTCATTTCTCTTCTTATCAAGTTGTGCAGAAGGCAACAAGCTATGATTATTCAACCTTGCATTCTAATTGGATAAAAAGATGGACTCCTAAGAATAGCCCACCATAACTTAAGTAGATCGAAGCATCTTTCTATGACATTTCTAGCTTGACAATGCTTCATGTCGAAGCACTCCTTGGGTGAATTCGGTGTATGACCTTCTGTCCACTCAGATAGATGGTATCGAGTACCTCTATAAGGAGCAAAAAAGCCGTTCCCATTTGTGTATTAGCATCTATAAGATAATAATTACCTAATAACAAATGATAATATTATTAATTGTCTTACAACCTTTAAAACCTACAATACATAGAATGCAATTTATTGATAAAGGCTTATCTTACCAACAGGGATCCTCAGACCATTGGGTTTAACTAAAGCATCTCAAAGCACTCTAGAATCAACTGCTGAGCCTTCCCATCTAGGTAAAACATAAATGAATCTCATGTCACGTGAGCAAACTCCTAATACATTGGACGCAACCTCACCCTTTCTATTTCGGTACCTCAATTTATCAACCTCTAGAACACGTACCCTTATATATGTGCCATCTAATGCTCCTCAGCAACCCTAGAAACATAAAATTATTAAAATAACATTCTCTTTAAAGTATTAAATTAGTCCATGAAATAGCATAACAAACATACCTTAAACCACTTCCATCTATCGTCGGCACATTCCTCTGGAACTGGTTCAGGTGAGACAAGGAGCACACTATGCAGTCTTATCACTACATTTAAAACTAAGTTAAAATACCTACTTATTGTCTCCCCATACCTCATAAATCTGAACTTGATGACTTGATTTTTCACGTGATGGGCAAGTATATGTAGAAACATGGCCAATGGTTCTTATAGTCACAAGTCCATCTTCTTTTAACCCACCAATTGTACGTGCCAACTTGCATAGTAGAGTAAATGTATGTCTATCCATCCTAAGTTGTTCCACACTATTCAAGTCATTGCTCTTAATGAGGCGGTCAAGGTGATCTAAACAAGCTTGGATTCTAATAAATGGCTTATCCTTCAATATATGCTTGCGGTAGTGCTTTTCAGCGGCAGTGGACACTACTAGCATATACATCATACACAAAAGCAACATTTGGAGGCTCATCTCCTCTAATAGAAGAATGGTGAAAATTTCCTCTCTATCATTGTGATGCAGGTTTGCCTACCTTTTCCTTGTTTGCCGCCTTTTTTGTTAGCGGCTTTTTGCATTCGGCTCCCTTCCACTCAGGTTGACTTGTTGTCTTCTTGAGTGCAAGTTTGTAGAGCCGAATCTTGTGTATATTGTTGGTTTAAGCGCAATATATTATTACATTTTACCAAAAAAAATTAATAGATTAGATAATATAAAAGTATATAAAGTATCTTTTTTTCAAATCAGTAAATTTCAAGGAAGTTATCCTTCCTCTTTGCAGTAAGGAGAAAACCCTTGATCTTGTGGATTTGTTTTGGCTGTTTTTCAAAAGTTTAGAAAGGACATATAATTTTTAGGGGCATTGAAGATATCGAATATATTGCACAAAAACAAAAAGGCCTTTATAAATCTATAGATTCAAAACTACCAAGAAGAAAGCAGTTTTTGGCCATTCATCAAAGAACCTGAAGGTATTATTTAACCAATTTTGTGACAACCAAAAGCAAGCAAGCAAACAATCAAGTTTTCTGTGGGAATGAGGAGCCGCATCAAATACCGTAACACCCTTTCATCATGAGCATGCCTATAAAATATTCGATGGTGTTGGACTCTCTAAACAGCACCTATATGCAGGTTTAAACTTTAAAAAGCCAGGGGCGAGACACAATCTATAGCTGGGCATGTCTACATCTATACATCACTGCAGTAGACTGCACAATAGCTTTGTCTCAATGAATGCCATCATGTGCTTATAGATAAAACAAAATTCGATACGCCGGACTAATAGAAGTCGAATGCATATTAAATCTCAAAACACCAAGGAAGAAGCACCAATCTATGGCTAGAGCATGTCCGCACCCATACATCACAACAGTAAATTGGGGCCTATATACAGCTTTGAACATTATAAAAAAATCTCTCTTTCACATCGCAGAGCAGGGATATAATAAAAAATCTCTCCACCATAGCTCTTTGCCACAAATGCATAATAACAATTCTGGAAAAGAAGGCCTTTGCATGGAAATAATGTAAAAAATGTATGCAGGGGCAAGTCGTATTACTTATCAAAGCTCCTACTAAAGACCATCCCCGCCCCGCCCTGTCGACGTGCCCACCTTGTGCCACGCCAAATGCTAAAATAGATGGAGTATTAAAATTTCACTTCCAAGAACACGATCTCCAATCAACCAACAAAAAAGCCAATAAAACTACAATTCTGACCTACGTAAGCCGAAACATAGATCAAACAGGAAAACAATCCACAACCAACCTTATGGCTACTTTAGAAGTCAATGTTAGAGAGAGAATATGATTATTTACCTTCGCAAATTTGTCGCTTTCGTAAAATTTCGATGTGAATCAGAAAGCTATCGAGGAGAAGGCTTTGATGTTGATACTTTGGAAACAAAGGAGTTGGAGTCGGTGAACGTCGGTGAACAGCGGAGAAAGAAAAAAAGCGCACGGTTTTATGTTTTGGATAAAAGAAATTCTACCCGACCTTATCCCACCCTCCCCCTCAAATTTTTTTATCCGGATTATATCATTTCTATATCCAACCTTATCCTATCTCAAATAGCTACCAAACACGGGATAGGATAAAATATATCATATCCTACTTTTTATCCGGTCGACCAAACGCAATCTAAACAGATATATTTGTGACAAATTTACTCAAAATAAACACAAAAAATCCTAAATCAGTACACTTGTGACAAATTTACCCTCCATTAAATTGAATTAATATAACAAAAAATCATAAAATTGATATAAAATCTCAAACAGGTACACAAGTCAACTATCATGTGTTTTTTAACTCAATAATTTGATAATAAAATTTAACGGAAACTAATAGAGATACCAGTTAATGATAAATTCATTAAAGGTATATTAGTTTTGTATTTTTTATCGTTACAAAAATTAGTTTGTAGTAAATTTGTCACATGTGTATCGGGCTGTGGTTTTTCGTGATATTAACCTCTCTTTTCTAACTTTGTGAATTTCTTAAAAATAAAATAGAAAACATAAAACATATTATTATTTTAAAAAAAAAAAAGTAAAAAGGTTCCATGTCTCCCTAATTACTGTTCGACAGAGACCCCATGGCGCCACTGTCTACTACCACATCATGGGGGCCGACCTCCGGCGACCATGGCGTAGCATTCACAACTCTCGAGCGACCAACGTCGGGTGGCCATATCTGGATGAATCTCGACACTGCGTTGGTCTGTCTTGCTTCAACGACCACCAAGTGGACCACGGCGCAATGGTCGCACCTCATAACGATGGTAACACCCACAATTGCCAATCGCTTGTTGGATTTGTGGTTCGCATTTCACCCACAAATCAATCTTATTTTGTCTCGCGACGGTCGAAAGAGACACCACCCCAACGATGATCATAATGGTCAGGCAACCCTGATGTGGAGGTCGTCGTCCCGTCGATCTTTGACCACAACAGAGAAAGGGTTTTCTATTTTAAAAGTTATTTATTTGGGTTTTTTCTTCTTCTTCTTCTTCTTCTTTTGTATTTTTATCCAAGTAAGTTACCTATTGAACAAGATAAATTGACGTGACGAATTCCTCCAGCTTTATTATCTTTTCATATCCTATCTCAATCTCACATTTTGTCTTGACGACCAAATATGGTATCCACTTATACAACCCCACCAAAAATAACACTAAGTTTGTAAGGTGCTTTACACCTGATTTGAGTGACAAGTACCATCAAGCTTATTAAAATCAATCTAAGAGAGAAACAAAATCACTTACCGTGAAATTCTTTTCCCCCTTTTCTACTGAAAGATATCCTATGGAACGGATAGTACAAAAATTTCACTAAATGATCCTGCAAGACAAACTCCCGTTTTGTCTCGCCTATTCAAGTATCTTTTGGAAATTCGTCACGTTATTTTAAATAACAAACCTACTCCAAGACAACTTAGGAAAAAAATCGAAATGCTATCGAGATATCTTCGAGTGCGTCGATGTGAATTCTGCATTTTCTTGGAAGGGATTGGACAACTGATCTAAGAAAATGTGACATAATAAGTAATTGAGATGATTTGCCTTGAGCAGCAGAGGATTGATTTACGACGGGCGGGATTTATTGTAAGTACGTTATGAGAGTCAATTCAACCTACAAGATTGCTAAAAATCAGACGAATAGAGAAGTATGGAGGGAAGCGACTGTGGCAACTCCGCCCAAGCACCGGCTAGGGCTACCAAATGCCTGCCGGCCTCTAGCCGACCATAGCACGGTCACTGCCGTCTTCAATCGAAGCACATGCGCACATAGAGACAGAGGGATGGAGAGACAACATGAATATGTATGAAATGATCGACAGCCGATCACTAAATCATACATTATCATTAGTAATGAGCACACGTTGGAATCTCTATCAATAGTTACGGTTTTATCTTTTGATGGTGAATGCTGAGGTTTGGCATCTCCAACAACATTACCATACGAAGATAATATGAACATGTACAAGCTTAGATCTAAGACCTATGAAAGTGAGCCATCCCAAGTTGAATGAGCACAAATTTGACACCAAAACTACTATGAACACCATTGAGACTGGAGGTGAAGTACTCATTCATTAAAACTCTTAAATCTAAAATTAGGATTAGACAGAAAATCTCTCAAACCTAAGATTGGGAGATCAAAATCCCAAACCTAAATTTAGATTGGGAGAGTAAGGAAAGAAATAAGAGAAAATAAAAGGAAAAGCAATAGAGAGGGGAGGGAGAGATTTAGGTCAAATCCCTCCCCTCCAAAAGTTAGAAGGACGAAAAAAGGCCAAAACTTAAAAGTGGGAGAGAGGGAGGGGGTGACAGGTTCCCTGTAATTAGAGTGAACTAGAAGAAGGAAATAGCTTGCTTACTGAAGTGTCGGAAAGCGGCACGGTGTCAAATCCAACTACCCATCAGACCGACGGAAATCGGACATTGTAGATGAGGGTTTTGAATCAAATGTATACAGTTGGGCACGTATATAATGTTGACTTTTTATAGGAAGCGGCCGTTTTCGTTTCATATTGCATCTGTTTGGTGGCCTTTTTTTGTGCTGTTTCGTCAAAAGAAGTTTGGTTAGGGTTTACTTCAAGAAACCAAACTATTTGGGGGAGAGCTTGTATCCTCTCTCGAGTTGCCCTTGAAGTTCTCAGGGAATTGGTAGGCATTGCATCATATAAGAACCGACGCTCACTCGCGATCTTTAACTTTCTGAGTTATTGTATGTTAGGAGACACTATATACGAATTACGATAATATGGACCTCAATGAAACGAGTCGTCATTAGAGTTGCCTTCCTCCAACCTATTTATTCGGCAAGTGCACTGGACTTCCTTTCTCCCGGCAAGCAAAGGCTCGGATGCAAGGTCTATCATGGAATCCATATGCTTCTAGGGAATAAGTGAGAATAAGTACTTAATGTTATGTATAATCAAATCCTAAACTCACTATTAATGGAGTTTCGACGCTGGATATCTCACATCTTTCCGACTTGAGCTTTCATTGATACCACTTGGCCACAAATGAGCTTGAGAGCCACATCGAGTTTCCAACATTATAAATCTATTGGCGACAAGTTTATCACTTGATTGAACATTTTTAAAACGTTAAAGACTCAGTTGACTAGTAGATAAATCGTAAGAGACGGGTTCTGCACTTTCATCTGTTTCGCCAAACAGTTGACTCGTAGCTAAATCGTAAAAGACAAGTTCTACACTTTCATCTGTTTCGCCTAGAAAAGTGAAAAATCCTTAAGTACGATGCATTTGAATGAATTGATAAACGCTGTGAAGGCGTTTTTATTGAGTTTAGACTGGAAAGTAAATGGCTGGAAACTTAATGGTAAGAATACCAAGAACAATAGTTGCCAGCAATGTAAATAATGCTACAAATTAAAGGATTACAGAAAATAAAGAACATTGGATGTTCTAAGATTGATTGAGTGAACATTTACAATGTATACACTGAAAGTGTTTATAACCCACCATCAACATTTATATATACATAGTTATTGAACAGTCACAAATTCACACATGGTTTCATCAATCAACAACACTTATCTGTAAGAAGTTACAAATACCTAATTATCGACTCAACTATCTAATAGTTACAGACTCGCATCAATTTGCCACCCCTGCCTTTTATTCGGCAAAGCAATCATTTTTTCACTCTATTCATCGATTGTCCTCTTATACCTGGTTGAAATCTAACAGAGTCTGTTGTCATCGATCAATTCTTAAATTCTCGATGAAGAATCTTGTTGATCATGCTGGACATCGACTTGCCGATCTTCTCAACTGCCTTAATTCTTACACCAAATCTTGCTCTTGTCGACCAAACACTGCTCGTCGGCTAACACTTTGCCATTTTTGGGTGTCAACAATCTAATAAAACCACCTTAATTTCATAAATTCAGACAATCACGATGATTGGAAAAACCATTGTGGACATTGTCAAAAAGAAAAAGAGTAAATTAGTAATTATTGATTATTACATGTTCTGATACATGGAGTGACTCATCATCACAAAGCGAGTAAAACGACTCGTTGAATTCGAGTTTCCTAATCATCTGCGAGACAGATCGCAGATCGGTCGCAAGCCTACAGGATCCTGTACATAACGAAATCTCAAACCCGTCCCGCGGCTCGAAATCGCGATCCGGGACTGGTCGAGTCCCTCTGTTAGATCCGCAAGCGCGAGCAATAATCATAAACACAAACCGGCGTACCAAATAGCAGCCCCAGCAAGAACCACACCATCATCAAGAAGAACAAACATTTTGCACCTGGGAAACCAGAGACTTGCATAGATTCCCCTCATCGCCATACGAACGAATCATGGGCAAGTTCCAGACACCCCACGTAAACCAACCCCAAAAGACAAGAGGGCAAGAAGAGGAAGATCCAGCAGCACAATGTCAACCGCATCGATCGAGCTCAGGACACACGGTGTCGGATGGCCATGGACATCAGGATCGGCGAGTACCTTATGGCAGAAGAAGTAGAGGCGGAAGCAGCAGAAGCAGAAGTGGAAGATGGAGAAGGATGAGGAGGGAAAGAAGAAGGTTGCCTGGCCATGATGGTGGAGAACCGGAGAGCCGACACGACGATGGAGGCGAGGTCGGTGAATAGGTAAGAGAACTCGGCGTACAGGCTCATGCTCTTCCTCATCAGCACCTTCATCAGCACCGACGCCGCGTCCCCAAAGAACTTCGCCATGCTTCCTCCTCCTCCTTCAGGTCGTCCTCCTCGCCGGCATTGGCAAAGACTTTGAGGAGAGAGAGAGAGATAGAGAGAGAGAAGCTCTAGGTTTGGGGTTGGATTGGACAGTGTCTTGGGGGGGCTTACGTAAGGAGAGGGGAGCTGAACAATGTCGAAGGGTTGATTTACGGAAATGCCCTTTCGACGAAGAAGCGTATCGGCTAAGGTGAGGGAGACGTTGAGTGCTCCACTTGAACTTTTCATGCTCTAGCGTTGATAGGTTTATCTTCGGAATATATAACCTTTATAGAGGGAGAGATGATGATAACTTCTAATCAAATGGTCTTGCGTGCTTAGAATTATTTATTGGATGAAACTCTATTTTGTTTTCTTCGATTCGGTCAATCGGGTTCAGTCAAAAAAATGAAAATATTAATATTCATAGTATAATTTCATATTCCAATTCATTCATCGATATCTCGATTAAGTAGCCAAGGCCCATCGTCTAGATACTCTTTTATTTTCTTAGTTAATTAAGTCCACAACTTTTGTGGAGCTTACCATGTTTTGATGCCCCTTTTTTGTGCTACTGACAAAAAAGCTTTTGATGATGATTAATAGTACTTTTCCAGATCTACAAATAAATAAATAAATAAAAAAAGCTCATTCATCTCGACATGAGAAGCTATCAAGCCTCCTCAAAACTTTGTATTATTTTCGATTTAAATCAAACTTAATCTAATTATGCGATTCCTATAAATAATTCACAAAAATCAACACCCGATTAGTCGCATGAATTATCCGAGACAATGCTTCGAAAGCACTATAAAAATGAAAATTTTACTGCCAAACCGATGAAGGACAAGGCGAGAGCAGTGAAGAAAGATTCGGCCAAAAAAACTCTCTCCATCTCCAAGTTCCAGTGGTAGCTCGTGGGAAATACGGAGGGAGTGCGAGGGCAAAACCGTAAAAGAACATGGGCCCCGCGGAGACAAAACTCAGGTTGCTGGAGGATGAAGACATCATGAACTCATCCGAGCAGGTACCCGCCCTCGGATCTTTGAAGTCCCGTGCCACGAACAAAGTCCCAAACGGTTCCCCGCGAAATATGTCGACACTCCCTTGACAAAATGGACGGTCGATTTGTTTTCTTTATGTAATAATATATAAAAACAAAAAGAACACTTAAATTGCAGCGTGCACGACCCCCAAAAAAAAAAAACAAAAAAAACAATTTGCGGTATGGCCTGCTCTTCCCTGGCTCGTGCCGTCCTCACGATTCAGTTAGCTGAATGATTTTTTAGTACACTTAATTCCTTAAAATAGCACTTAATAAATTTTTACATGTGTTGTTATTTCTTGTATTCATAAGTTTGTGTATATTGGTGTTATTTGGATTATTAGATTTAATAAAGTATGTGAAACCCTATTTGCTTTCCTAGACAAAGGTAAAAAGTATATCATTATATTATATTAACGAATCAAATGGGCTTGAGAATTTATTTGAAAAGTATTCTAAAACGCAATATATGAATTGTACCTATTCTGCTAGGAAAGCCGAACATGTCGCAATCGATGAATCAATGAAGGTAAATAAATATACCATTATACAATCTTAGTGAATCATATGGGCTCAAGAATTTATTAGAAAGTATCTTAAAAACGCAATGCCTGAGCTATGAAAGTTGCATTCAATATTTGTTTCGCTACAACAGCCAAATCTGTTGCGAATCAATGAAAATACCTTTAACCAGAAGCTGATGTTTGGTTTTTTGTTGAACGGATTTGGTGGCGATTCAAAAAGGAATTGAATTGTGTAACAAGGAGAAGGAACAATTAAATATGAAGGAAAAGAAATGCAAGTACTGAAAATTGATGAGCTGAGAAAATAAATGGGTTTTTGTCATAACAACTACACACCGCTTTATATAGTCTACTATAAAGTATATTTGCTCATAAACTACAACTGCATCTTCATATTTTTAGGCTCCATTATCTACATCAACCTTACCTAGGTGATTACAACTCAAATGCCAATGGACCTGACCCTTAATTGGTATATTTGTCTTCAAATGGCATACCTAATTTGTCCTCTATTTTTCTTTTTTTCTTTTTTATTTCCTATTTGTTCAACAATTAGTCAACTCATTAAGTGATAATCACCGATCGATGAATATTGTATGTTGATGATTGTGTTCTTTGGTCATCAATGATCATCATGTGATTGACAAGTATTTTTGTTATTGGTAAGTTACAAATAACCAAATCAAACTTAACACCAAGCTTCTACTCACTCAAATCAACGTTTGTTGATTACAAAGAATTGGTCATTTTTTTGTGTAAACAATTTCTAAAGGGCAAAACAAAGCTGTCAGCACATATCCCAAGAGTGATGGCACTAAGGATGCGTTTGGTTGGACTTTTAGGGAAAGCCTTTAGAAAAATGCAAAGGACTTTAAATTAAAGGGGTTTTCCAAAATGCAAACTGTGTTTGGTAAATTATAGTTTGAAAGTCCATTGTGAAGTACTTTTGAGTAAAATAGTGTTTGGAAATATTACATTTACAAAAGACTTTGGTGATTAATAAAAAAAATAAAAAAAATGATCAAAAAAAAATAAAAAATAAAAGAGTTCGCCGACAAGGCAAAAATGGCCAACGACCTAAGGCGGTGGCCAACGACCTCGAGCAACCCCTGAGACAACGGCGAGGGCCGCCTAGGGTCGGGCGACCTCCGGCAAGGGTCGTCTAGGGTCGAGCGACCCCCGACGGCCCTTCACGGAGGTCGCCCAACCCAAATCTGGGTTCGTCGGAGGTCACAAGATCTCGCGACGACCTAAATCTAGGTCGCCGGAGGTGCTTTGGAGGTCACAGGGACCTCGAGGCGACCCACATCTGGGTCGCTAGAGGTCGTGCGACCTCGCGGCGACCTCTGGCAACCTGGATCTAGGTCGCGCCCGAGGTCGCGTGACCTAGAGCCGGGTCGTGGCAATGCGACTTGTGAGCGGTCACTGGGACTCACGGGCGATTGCCGCAACTCGCCGGGGTTGCATGACCGGCCGATGACGATCGCCGCAACCTCGCCGACCTCGCCCATGATCTCGCCGGCCTCTCGAGCTCGTCTCGATCGCCCATGGGGCCGGAGAAGAAGATGAACAGAGACATGAACAATGGACATGAGGCATTCCGAGAATACTGAAAATCCAAGGCAGCCTAAAACCTACTTTGAGCTTTTAGCTTTGCAAATGGCAGTTTTGCCATTAAGGGACTTCAAAAGTTTTTCCCAAACACCTTTATTTTGGCTCAAGGGGCTTTTGATTCCCAAAGCCCCTTCAAAAGCTTCTTCCCAAATGCACCCTAAGTGCAACAAATAACAACGTCCATCGCTAACAAGCGACAACACCAGGCGTGGCGGCAAATAGCGTAAGAGCGGCATGTCAAACAAAAAGCATGGAAGGAGAAATGGGAAGTTCATTAAAGTCCATTCTTGAATTGGGTTTGTAATCCCAAATCTGTGGAAATGCAATGGACAAGACGAGCATAGGTTCAATTTTAAGGCCATGGTTTTGGAAGGATGATGATGCAGCACGCAGGCCACCAAAATGGGCTTTCAGAATTGCAGTCGATTCCCCTTCCATGTCACAGACACTACGCCTCCTTGCATTTAACGGGCTGTTGAATGATGAATGAAATTGTACATTACAGATATGAGACATAAATGCAGAATTTTCGGTGAGTGGACAAGCCAAGTCAGCAAAACATGATGACGTGGCACTTTATTTGACAGGACGGCCATGTGAACAGGCAAGAGAACTTGGCGAACAGGCTGATTTAGGTTTGAGGATGGATTTACCGAAATGCCCTTTTGTCAAACTAGATGTGGTGTGCTACTCTAGTGACACATGAAAAGATAGTGAAATATGCTCTTTTGCAAAACGTTCCTCCGCTTAAACTTTTTATACTTTATTGTTGTTAGATAGCTTATCCAAGGAATACAACCTTTATAGAGTGAGAGATGATAACTTTGAAACGAAGGCTGGCCTTACTTTGTAAAGTTCCTATCATACAATTCGAAAAGTTCATGTGTGTCTAATATTAGGTCAATTTTTTTTTTAAGCTATAACGCTAGAATTATTTATTAGTTAAAACCCTATTTGATTTTTTTCGACTCGATTAATCAAGTCTAGCAAAAAGAAAAAAGAAAAAAAGAGGGTCCATTGTTTGTGGTATGCAACAGCCAATATTGCCTTGGATTCCAAATAAATTCATCAATCTCTTGTTCAGTAAAAGGTCATATATTAAAATCAAGCTAACTAAAGCTCTTTTAAGTGTTCTCGAAACTCTTTATCATTTTTTATTTAAATCAAACTTGACATGAACATGTCCCTTCAAACAAAAAATATAAATAATTCACAAAAACAGAAGCTTGATCAATCTTCGATTGCACATAAAAAATTTTGCAGCTAGACCAATGGAGGGCAAGGCAAGAGTAACAATATATATATATTAAGTGCAATGAAAATCTTAAAATTTATCATGAAATTTATAAGACTTTAGAATGAAAAGTCTTAAAATTTATCATGAAAGTTATAAGACTTTTTAAAATGTGCAATTAAGTCTTAAAATTTATCACAAAAAATCATTTTGTTGATTATTTTTAAATCTTTTAAAATTTGAAAATTTTTAAAAAGTGTAATTAAATCATAAAACTTTTAAAATTAATTAAATTTTTAAAAAGTATAAGTAAGTCATTTTTTTGAAATTGCATTTTTTAAAATCTTTCAAATTTCTAAATTTTAAGGGCTCGATTGTACTTTTAAAACGTGTTTTAGGATTTTAAGTGTACTTATCTTTTCTGCTTTTTTTTTTTTTCTAAAGCACTCTTTCATATTAGGTTCCAGTGGCAGCTACGTGGAGATACAGAGCGAGTAAGGGTAAAACCGTAAAAGAAAGGCCCGGCGGAGACAAGATCAGGCGCTGCAGAATGAAGACATCATGAACTCATCCCGAGCGGACACGACCCTCGATCTTTTCAAACCCCGTCGCCCCGAGCAAAGTCCAAAGCTTCCCCACGAAATATGTCGACACCCCCATGACAGAATGGACGGTCAACTTGTTTTTATTGAAAATAATAATAGAAAAAAGAAAAAAGAAAAGAAAAGGAACACTTTTTTTTAGTACACTGAATAATCTCACTGTAGCCTACTTCAGCTTATGCCATCATCACCATTTAATTAACTGAATAATTGTTTAGTACACTTAATTATTTATTACTTTTGGATCTAATAATTCATCATGAGTAATTTATTTTTTTATATTCATAAGATTGTAAATATTATATCAATTCAATTATTAGATCCAAAATTTTGTGAAATGATATTTGCTTTTCCCGGTGTCTTAACAAATCGGATGGGATCATTCTTTTATTATGAAATTTTCTAGAAAATGCAATGCCTAGTTTGTGAAAGTTAGCACTAGATGTATGTTTCACTAGAAATTGAGAGCTGTCCAAATTGGTGAAATACATTTCACAAAGGTGGATCTTCGTTTTTTATTGAACAGGTTTAGCGGTGATTCGGACAAAAATTGAATTGCATAATAATGATCGAGAATAATTAAATTTTCAAGGAAATAAAATGTGAGTATTGATAAATTATGAAAATAAATAAGTTATTGTGATGGTAGTTATGTCCTCATAACAATTACACATAACTTTGTATAGCCTACTACAAAGTATAACTACTTGTAAGTAGTTCATATTTTAATTGATGATTGCAACCACTTCTTCATATTTTTAGGCTTTATAATCGCACATCGACCTTACCAACAAGCAATTACAACTCTTTAAACGCCACCAGGCTTGACCCTTAATTGGTATCTTTATCTTCAATCTGCATTCCCACTTGGTCCTCTTTCTTCCTTTCCTCTAATTCAACACCTACCCAACCTATTAAGTGATAATTGTTGACCAATCACACTATCACATGTCGACATATGTATTCATCAATCATCCATAATTTTCATGTGATCAACAACTATTTTTTTATTAGCAAATTACTGATAATCAAGTTGAATTTAACACCGAGTTTTATACTCACTCAAATCAACACCATGTTAATTACAAAAATTGTCTTCTTTTTTTTTTTTTTGGTGAACAATACCTAAAGAGGAAGAGAGGTGTCGGCACATATGCTAGGATCAATGGCACCAAGTGCAACAAATGACAGTGCAGCGCCCATCGCTAAACAAGTGACAACACCTGGCATAGCAGCTAGTAGCATTAGGGTTGCATGTTGAACAAAAAGTACGGAAGGAGATATGGGAAGTTTATTAAAATTCATTTTCGAATTAGTTTGTAATCCCAATTTATGGAAATGCAATGGACAAGACGAGCAGAGGTTCAATTTTAAGGTCATGGTTTTGCAGGACAATGATGCGACACAAAGGCTACATCATAAACCCCATCCCGACGCATTGAACGAGTTGTTGACTGATGAGTGAATTGAACATTAAACATAAGAAACAGAGCAAAAATGCAGTTTTTTTTCGGTGCGTGGACAAGCCAAGTAAGCAAAAGCTTGATGACGTGGCACTTTATTTGTAGAAGGGCCACTTTGAGCATATATTGGAAGGATACATGATTGAACAAATTATGTAAGTACCCAATAAATATAAAAGCAAATCAAGGGCAGTTTTGTCAAAACACACAAAAAATTTCGCAAAAAAATAAACTGGAAATAAATCCCAGATAAAAAAGAAGGGAAGAAGAAAGAGCCGACGCCCGAAAGCGTAGACTAGCCTGATTTTGGAGGCTGATGCCATGGCTAGAATTTCAAGTTTATCATATATACTTTTTCCATCCGAGCAGGTTTGGGCCTTCGGGCCCGAGATTTTCAAGCCAGAAATAGCCTGGATTGGCCTGAAGTCATTTTTAAAAATAAAAACATGTATTACAATATATGTAATATGAAATATGAGTAATAGAAAATACATTATTTATACTCGAAACACTTTAATAAAACATGAATGAGTTTTTCTTACTGAAAAATTATAAATAAGTTAAAAATACATAATTAAAATCAAACGAACGAGAATTGGCATGCCGATATGTGTTAAATTCAAGAAAGAATGGTTGGACACATATTAAAAAAAAAAAGTGATTTTTTAAAAATTTCTATCTAAGTCTGTACATGTTTTGTCCATTTTGGTTGGTGACACGGGCCCTCCTACAATATAAGACCTATGAAAACAAGCTATCCAAAGTTGAACGAGTACAAATTTGATACCGAAACTACTGTGAACACCATTGAAACCGGAGGTGAAGTACTTGTTCATTAAAACTCTTAAATCTAAAATTAGATTAGAGAGAAAAACTCTCAAACCTAAGATTGGGAGATCAAAATCCCAAACCTAAATCTAGATTGGGAGAGTAAGGAAAGAAATAAGAGAAAATAAAAGAAAAAACAATAAAGAGGGGAGGGAGAGATTTAGGTCAAATCCCTCCCCTCCAAAAGTTAAAAAGACGAAAAAAGGCCAAAACTTAAAAGAGGGAGAGAGGGAGGGAGGGAGGGTGACAAGTTCTCTGTAATTAGAGTGAACTAGAAGATGGAAATAACTTGCTTACTGGAAGTATCGGAGAGCGGCACGGTATCAAATCCAACTACCCATCAGACCGACGGAAATCGGAGATTGTAGACGAGGGTTTTGAATCAAATGTATACAGGTGGGCACGTGCATAATGTTGACTTTTTATAGGAAGCAGCAGTTTACGTTTCACCTTGCATCTGTTTGGTGGCCTTTTCGTGTGTTGTTTCGTCAAAAGGAAGTTTAGTTAGGGTTTACTTCAAGAAACCAAATTATTTGGGCGAGAGCTTGTATCCTTGCTCGAGTTGCCCCTAAATTTCTCAGGGAATTGATAGGCATTGCATCATATAAGAACCAAAGCTCACTCGCGATCGTTAACTTTCTGAGTTATTGTATGTTACGAGACACTATATACGAATTACGACAATATGGACCTTAGTGAACAAGTTGTCATCAGAGTAGCCTTCCTCCATCCTATTTATTTGGCAAGTGCACTGGGCTTCCTTTCCCCCGGCAAGCAAAGGCTCGGATGCAAGGTTTATCATGGAATCCATTTGCTTCTAGGGAATAAGTGAGAATAAGTACTTAATGTTATGTATAATCAAATCCTAAACTCACTATTAATGGGGTTTCGACGTTGGATATCTTACATGTCTCTAACTCAAGCTTTCATTAATACCACTTGGCCCACAAATGAGCTTGAAAGCCACATCGAGTTTCCAACATTATAAATCTATTGGTGACATGTTTATCACTTGATTGAACATTTTTTAAAACATTAAAGACTCAATTGACTAGTAGCTAAATCGTAAAAGACAGGTTTTGCACTTTCATCAGTTTCGCCGAAAAAGTGAAAAATCCTTAAGTACGATGGATTTGAATGAATTGATAAATGGTCGTGAAGGCATTTTTATTGATTTTAGACAGGAAAGTAAATGGCTGGAAACTTAATGGTAAAAATACCAGGAACAATAGTTGCCAGCAATGTAAATAATGCTACAAATTAAAGGATTATGGAAAATAAAGAACATTGGATGTTCTAAGATTGACTGAGTGAACCTTTACAACGTATACATTGAAAGTGTTTATAACCCACCATCGAAGTTTACATATACACAGTTATTGAACAATCACAAATTCACACATGATTTCATTGATCAACAACATTTATTTGTAAGAAGTTACAAATACCTAAATTATCAACTTCACCATTTGACAGTTATAGACTCGTGTCAATTTGCCATCCCTGCCTTTTAATCAGCAAAGCAATCATTTTTTCACTGTGTTCATCGATTGTCTTCTTATACTTGGTCAAAATCTAATAGAGCCTGTTGTTATCGATCAATTCTTAAATCCTCAATGAAGAATCTTGTCGAATTGTGCTAGACATCGACTTGCCAATCTTCTCGACTGCCCTAATTCTCAGACCACATCCTGTTCTTCTCGACCGAACCCTGCTCATCGGCTATCTCGCAACACTTTGCCATTTTTGGGTGTCAACAACGTGATCTAATAAAATCACCTTACTTTCTAAATTCAGACAATCACGATGATTGGAAAAACCATTGTTCAGATTGTGAAAAGGAAAGGGAGTAAATTAGTAATTATCGATTATTACATGTTCTGATACATGAAGCGACTCATCACACAATCAAGCAAAACGACTCGTTGAATTTGAGTTTCCTAATCATCTGCGAGATAGATTGCAGATCGGTCGCAAGCCTACAGGAACCATACATAACGAAATCTCAAACCCGTCCCGCGGCTGGAAATCGCGATCCGCTACCGGTCGAGTCCCTCCGTTAGATCCGCAAGCGCAAGCGATAATCATAAACACAAACCGGCGTCCCAAATAACAGCCCCAGCAAGAAGAACAAACATTTTGCGCCTGGGAAACCAGAGACGTGCATAGATTCCCCTCATCGCCATACGAACGAATCATGGGCAAGTTCCGAACACCCCACGTAAACCAACCCCAAAAGACAAGAGGGCAAGAAAGGAAGATCCAGCAGCACAATGTCAACCGCATCGATCGAGCTCAGTACACACGATGTCGGATGGCCATGGACATCAGGATCGGAGAGTACCTTCTGGCAGAAGAAGCAGAGGTCGAAGCAGCAGCAGCAGCAGAAGTGGAAGACGGAGAAGGATGAGGAGGGAAAGAAGAAGGTTGCCTGGCCATGATGGTGGAGAACCGGAGAGCCGACACGACGAGGGAGGCGAGGTCGGTGAAGAGGTAAGAGAACTCGGCGAACAGGCTCATGCTCTTCCTCATCAGCACCTTCATCAGCACCGACGCCGCGTCCCCAAAGAACTTCGCCATGCTTCCTCCTCCTCCTCTGTCAGGTCGTCCTCGTCGCCGGCATTGGCAAAGACTTTGAAGAGAGAGAGAGAGAGAGAAGCTCTAGGTTTGGGGTTGGATTGGACAGTGTCTTGGGGGGGCTTACGTAAGGAGAGGGGAGCTGAATAATGTCGAAGGGTGGATTTACGGAAATGCCCTTTCGACGGAGATGCGTATCAGCTAAGGTGAGGGAGAAGTTGAGTGCTCCCGCTTGAACTTTTCATGCTCTAGCGTTGATAGGTTTATCTTCGGAATATATAACCTTTCCTGAGGGAGAGGTGATGATAACTTCTAATCAAATGGTCTTGTCGTGCTTAGAACTATTTATTGGATGAAACTCTATTTTGTTTTCTTCGATCCGATCAATCGGGTTCAGTCAAACAAATAAAAATATTAATATTCATAATATAATCGCATATTCCAATTTATTCATTGATCCATGATATGTTAGATTTGAATGGCTAATCAAGTTACTGATTAAGTAGCCAAGGCCCATCATCTAGATATTTTTTTATTTTCTTGGTTAATCAGTCCACAACTTTTGTGGAGCTTATCATGTTTTGATGTCCCTTTTTTGGGCCACTGTCGAAGAACTTTTGATGATAATTAATGGTACTTTTCCAGATCCAAAAAAAAAAAAAAACTCCTTCATTTCGACATGAGAGCCTATCAAGCCTTCCTCGAAACTTTGTATCATTTTCGATTTAAATCAAACTTAACCTAATTATGTGATTCCTATAAATAATTCACAAAAATCAACACCCGATTAGTCGCATGAATTATCCGACACAATGCTTCGAAAGCACTATAAAAATAAAAAATTTACTGCCAAACCAATGAAGGACAAGGCGAGAGAAGTGAAGAAAGATTCTGCCAAAAGAACGCTCTCCATCTCCAAGTTCCAGTGGCAGCTCGTGGGAAATACGGAGGGAGTGCGAGGGCAAAACCGTAAAACAAAATGGGCCCCGTGGAGACAAAACTCAGGCTGCTGGAGGATGAAGACATCATGAACTCATCCGAGCAGGTACCCGCCCTCGGATCTTTGAAGTCCCGTGCCACGAACAAAGTCCAAACGGTTTCCCGCGACATATGTCGACACTCCCTTGACAAAATGGACGGTCGATTTGTTTTCTTTATGTAATAATAAATAATAATAAAAAGAACACTTAAATTGCGGCGTGCACGACCCCCAAAAAAAGAAAAAAAACAATTTGCGGTATGGTCTGCTCTTCCCTGCCTCGTGCCGTCCTCATGATTCAGTTAGCTGAATGATTTTTTAGTACACTTAATTCCTTATTAAGTGTACTAAATAAAATAGCACTTAATAATTTTTACATGTGTTGTTATTTCTTGTATTCATAAGATTGTGTATATTGGTGCTAATTGGATTATTAGATTTAATAAGTATGTGAAACCCTATTTGCTTTCCTGGACAAAGGTAAAAAGTATTAGAAAGTATTCTAAAACGCAATATATGAATTATGAAAATTGCATCTAGTACCTGTTCTGCTAGGAAAGCCGGACATGTCACAATCGATGAATCAATAAAGGTAAAGAAATATACCATATACAATCTTAGCGAATCATATGAACTCAAGAATTTATTAGAAAGTACTTTGAAATGCAATGCATGAGCTATAAAAGTTGCATTCAATATTTATTTCTCTACAAAAGCCAAATATGTCACAATCAACGAAAATACCTTTCACTAGAAGCTGATGTTTGGTTTTTTTGGTTGAACAGGTTTGGTGGCGATTCAAAAAGGAATTGAATTGCGTAATAAGGATCAAGAACAATTAAATATGAAGGAAAAGAAATGCGAGTGCTAAAAATTGATGAGTTGAGAAAATAAATGGGTTTTTGTCATAACAATTGCGCACCGCTTTATATAGTCTACTACAAAGTATATTTGCTCATAAATTACAACTACATCTTCATATTTTTAGGCTCCATTATCTACATCAACCTTACCTAGGTGATTACAACTCCTCAAATGCCAATGGACCTAACCCTTAATTGGTATCTTTGTCTTCAAATGGCATCCCTAATTTGTCCTCTTTTTTCTTTTTCTTTTTTTTTTATTTCATATGTGTTCAACAATTAGTCAACTCATTAAGTGATAATCGTTGATCATGACTGTTATATGTTGATGATTGTGTTCTTCGGTCATCAATGATCATCATGTGATTGACAAGTATTTTTGTTATTGGTAAGTTACTAATAACCAAATCAAACTTAACACCAAGCTTTCTACTCACTCAAATCGGCATCTATTGATTACAAAAACTTGGTCATTTTTTGTGTGTAAACAGTACCTAAAAAGCAAGACAAAGCTGTCAACATAAATCTTAAGAGTGATGGCACTAAGTGCAAGAAATAAACAATGCCCATTACTAACAAGCAACAGCACTGGGTGTGGCGGCGAGTAGCATAAGAGCGGCATGTCGAACAAAAAGCGTGGAAGGAGAAATGGGAAGTTCATTAAAGTCCATTCTCGAATTGAGTTTGTAATCCCAAATCTGTGGAAATGCAATGGTCAAGACGAGCATAGGTTCAATTTCAAGGCTATGGTTTTGCAAGGACGATGATGCAGCATGCAGGCTACCAAAATGGGCTTTTAGAATTGCAGTCGATTCCCCTTCCCATGTCACAGACCCCACGCCTCCTTGCATTTAACGGGCTGTTGAATGGTGAATGAATTGTACATTATGGATATGAGACATAAATGCAGAATTTTCGGGAGTGGACAAGCCAAGTCAGCAAAACATGATGACGTGGCACTTTATTTGACAGGACGGCCATGTGAACAGGCAAGAGAACTCGGCGAACGGGCCGATTTAGGTTTGGGGTGGATTTATCGAAATGCCCTTTTGCCAAACTAGATGTGGGGTGCTCCTCTAGTGACACATGAAAAGATAGTGAAATATGCTCTTTTGCAAAACGTTCCTCCGCTTAAACTTTTTATGCTTTATTGTTGTTGATAGCTTATCCAAGGAATACAACCTTTATAGAGGGAGAGATGATAACTTTGAAACGACGGCTGGCCTTACTTTCTAAAGTTCCTATCATACAATTCGAAAAGTTCGTGTGTCTAATATTAGTCAAGATTTTTTTTTTAGCTATAACGCTAGAATTATTTATTAGATAAAACCCTATTTGATTTCTTCAACTCGATTAATCAAGTCCAGCAAAAAGAAAAAAGAAAAAAAAGAGGGTCCATTGTTTGTGGTATGCAACAGCCGGTATTGCCTTGGATTCCAAATAAATTCATCCATCTCTTGTTAGTAAAAGGTCATATATCAAAATCAAGCCAACTAAAGCTCTTTTAACCATTGTCAAAACTTTTTACCATTTTCGATTTAAATCAAACTCAACTTAAACATGTCCCTTCAAATGAAAAATATAAATAATTCACAAAAACAAATGCTTGATCAACCTTCGATGGCACATAAAAATTTTTTGCAGCTAGACTAATGGAGGGCAAGGCAAGAGCAAGAATTTATATATATATTATAAGTGTAATGAAAATCTTAAAATTTATCACGAAAGTTATAAGATTTTTAAAATATACAATCATGTCTTAAAATTTATCATAAAAGTGTAATTGTGTCTAAAAAATTTTAAAAAATATAATCAAGTCCTAAAATTTATTAAATTAATCAAATCAAGTCATTTGGCTAACTACATTTTTTTGAAAAATTTTAAATCTCAATTTTAATATTAAAATTTTTAGAACTTAATTGTACTTTCAAGACATATTTTAAGATTTCAAGTGCACTTATCCCTTCTTCCTCTTTTTTGTTTTCTTAAATCACTCTCTCATATTGAGTTCTAGTGGCAGCTCGTGGGAGATGCAGAGCGAGTAAGGGCAGAACCGTAAAAGACGGGCCCGGCGGAGACAAGATCAGGCGCTTGCAGAATGAAGACATCATGAACTCATCCCGAGCGGACACGACCCTCGATCTTTTCAAACCCCGTCGCCCCGAGCAAAAGTCCAAAGCTTCCCCACGAAATATGTCGACACTCCCATGACAGAATGGACGGTCAACTTGTTTTTATTGAAAATAATAATAGAAAAAGAAAAGGAACACTTTTTTTTAGTACACTGAATAATCTCACTGGGGCCTACTTCAGCTTATGCCATCATCACGATTTAATTAACTGAATAATTGTTTAGTACACTTTTTTTGTCAAATTAGTACACTTAATTCTTTATTACTCTTGGATCTAATAATTCATCATGAGTATTTTATTTATATTTTTTATATTAATAAGATTGTATATATTGTACTAATTTGATTACTTAGTTCCAAAATTTTGTGAAACACTATTTGCTTTTCCCGGTGTCTTAGCAAATCAATGGGATCAAAAATTTTATTATGAAATTTTCTAGAAAACGCAATGCCTAGTTTGTGAAAGTTAGCACTAGATGTATATTTCACTAGAAATTGAGAGCTGTCCAAATAGGTAAAATACATTTCACAAAGGTTGATCTTTGTTTTTTATTGAACGGATCTAGTGGTGATTCAGACAAAAATTGAATTGCATAATAATGATCGAGAATAATTAAAAATGTGAGTATTGATAAATTGTGAAAATATATAAGTTATTGTGATGGTAGTTATGTTCTCATAACAATTACACATAGCTTTGTATAGGCTACTACAAAGTATAACTGCTTGTAAGTAGTTCATATTTTAATTGATGATTGCAACCACATCTTCATAATTTTAGGCTCTATAATCACACATCAACCTTACCAACAAGCAATTACAACTCTTTAAGCGTCACCAGGCTTGACCCTTAATTGGTATCTTTATCTTCAATCCACATTCCCACTTTGTCCTATTTCTTCCTTTCCTCTATATTCAACACATAGCCAACCCGTTAAGTGATAATTGTTGACCAATCACACTATCATATGTTGACATATGTATTCCTCAGTCATCGATAATTATCATGTGATCAACAACTATTTTTGTTATTGGCAAATTGTCGATAACCAAGTCAAATTTAACACCGAGTTTTATACTCACTCAAATCAACACCATGTTAATTACAAAAATTGTCTTTTTTTTTTTTGGTGAGCAATACCTAAAGAGGAAGAGAGGTGTCGGCACAGATGTTAGGATCAATGGCACCAAGTGCATCGCTAGACAAGGGACGACACTTGGCATGGTAGCGAATAGCATTAGGGTCACATGTCGAACAAAAAGCATGGAAGGAGATAGGGGGAGTAGCATTAGGGCCGCATGTCGAACAAAAAGCATGGAAGGAGATAGGGGAAGTTTATTAAAATTCATTTTCGAATTGAGTTTGTAATCCCAAATTATGGAAATGCAATGGACAAGACAAGCACAGGTTCAATTTTTAGGTCATGGTTTTGCCAGGAAAATGATGTGGCACAAAGGCGACATCACAAACACGGTCCCCGATGCATTGAACGGGCTGTTGATTGACGAGCGAATTGAACATTAAACATAAGAAACAAAGCAAACATGCAGTTTTTTTTTTTTCAGTGAGTGGACAAGCCAAGTCAGCAAAAGCTTGATGACGTGGCACTTTATTTGTCAGAAGGGCCACTTTGATCCATATATTGGAAGGATACATAATTGAACAAATTATGCAAGTACCCAATAAATATTAAGCAAATCAAGGGCAGTTTTGTCAAAACACGCAAAAAAATTCGCAAAAAATTAAACTAAAAATAAATCCCAGACAAAAAGAAGGGAAGAAGAAAGAGCCGAAGCCCGAAAGCGTAGACTTGCCTGATTTTGTTGGCTGATGCCTTGGCTAGAATTTCGAGTTTATCATATAACTTTTCCCATCCGAGCGGGTTTGGGCCTTCGGGCCCGAGAATTTCAAGCCCGAAATAGCCTGGATTGGCCTGAAGCAATTTGTAAGAATAAAAACATATATTAGAATATATGTAATATGAAATATGAGTAATGGAAAATACATTATTTATACTCGAAACACTTTAATAAAACATGAATGATTTTTTTTTACTGAAAAAGTATAAATAAGTTAAAAATACATAATTAAAATCAAATGAACGAGAATTGGCGTGCCAATATGTGTTAAATTCAAGAAAGAACGGTTGGACAGGTATTAAAAATAAAGTGATTTTTTAGGCTGAAAATATAATAATAAAATCCTTTTTAATTTAAAAAAGAAAAAGCCATTGGCCTACGCTCGAACCAATTTAGATCGGACCGAGCCTTTTCCGGTATGGTGGGCTGGTCTTGGAGACCGGGCCTAGAAATTCCATGCCCAGCCTGGCATGCACGAATGGGTAGGAATCATTGATGCGCATTTCTCAAGTATCCTATCCTCTTTTGGTTCTTGAATTTTAGCAAAATCTTCAGTGAAATCTCTACACTTCCTTTCTATCGATTGGGTCCTTGAGTTACATATGTTTTATTCGAATGAGTCCCTTTTGTTAAAAGAAAAAGGCAACACTTTTTCAAATCCTTGTTTTGGTTTAGATTTGTGTTTTATCCATACTATCTCTTGTGTGACCTGCTACTTTTGCTTCAAATCTATAAAAATAATCCATTTTTGTTTGGTCAATTCTTTTTATTTTGTTTCTTCTTTTATTTCCCTTATTCTTTCTTTCCACACCTTTTAACGTCTTAGTTCTTAGCTCTTGCAAATTGTTTCTCTGTTTTCTCTTTTGCAGGCAATTTTCTTCTTTCTATGCCTCCTTACTCCTCAAGTCACAAGTATTTAAAAGTTAAATATTTATGATGCCGACCCCATCTTCCTTCACACTTCCATTGGCACTAGTATTGGGCTCACTGTTGACCTACCTCACGAGCTCCTTTTCTTAGCCATAGGTATTCTCTTCTTGCTCTATGGAAAGTAATACTGAGAAGTGCGCTTCTCTTTCTTTCTTTTTGTAGATTTTTCTCTCATCTTCTTGTGCATGTGTAAGTGTAGAGAAAGAAAAGGTGTCTCCACCATTTGTAGGCATAAAAGTCAAGGGCAATAGGCGAGTTGTGTTCTTCTACATAATATGAAGTGGAATTCAAATTAGTCGTTCGATTTGATTGTAGTTTTCCATGTTGAAGTGTTAAAATAAAAATTGGCTTTTGTAGATTTATTTCTTGGAATGCATTGTTACAATGCTACATTTATTCCTTCAATTGTGTTGCAGTTGTTGCTTTTAAGCCTAGACTATAATTGTGTGTAGAGTTGAACTTGATTTTTGAACAACTATTTTGTAAACTCACATTTGTTGGGAATCATCATTTGGAGCTTGTTCCATCTTCGAAATCTAAAGATGCTTGGAGCTATAATGGTGTTTTTAATTTTTGCTAGTCTTATTGTCATAGTTGAGAAAGAGGTGTTATTGTAATTGACCTAGATATGAAAATCTAAAGTCATGAGATCCACTAACATCCTTTGTTCTCAAGATAAAATAATGGTCTGCAAGAGAGAAAACATAGAGACTATTTGTAAGAGTTGAGAACTGAGACGTTAAAGGTGTGAAAAGATAGAAAAAGAATGGAAAGTGGAATTCGCAAGGAGGGAAAAAAAGAAGAAACAAAATAAAAAGAGTTGACCGAACACAAAAAGGATCATTTTATAGATTTATAACAAGAGTGGTGAGTCACATAAGAGATGGTATGATCAAAATACCAAAAGAAAGAAAAAAGAGTGTCTAAATCAAGTGAGGAGTCAAAAAGAAAAGGGAAAATACTATTAAAAACCAAAACTTTGCCAAAGTGACAAATTTACCTTAATTTTTTTTTTTTGGATATGAAAAACCCTTTGCAAATTGTGATACATTTATACCATCAAAGGCATTTTCATCTTATTTTTTCTATTTTTCCTTTTTCTTTTTTTGTTCTTCTTCTCTCTTCCCTCCGCCGGTCATGGCGGAGGGAAGCTGATGTCCGGCGAGGGTCGCCCTCGTTGGCATCAGACAAGGGCGTCGGGTGAGGGGTGCCCTTGCCAGATTTGGCAAGGGAGGCCCTCTTTCGACTTAGTCGAGGGCCACCCTTGCCCACGTTGGGGGAGGGCGACCCTTGCTCGACGCCGGCAAGAGAAGCCCTCGCTCGACACCGGATGCCGGCGAGGGCAACCCTCGCTCGACGCCGGCTTCCCTCTGCCGCCATGGTCGGCGGAGGGAAGAGAGAAGAAGAAAAAAAAAAGAAAAAAAAAATTTAAAAAGTACAAAGACCAAAATGTCATATAATTTAGGGTAAATGTATCGCACGGATATAAGTTCAGAGTTTTTTGTATCACGAAAAAAAGTTTGGGTTAAATGTATCACGGTTGGCAAATTTCAAAATTTTCATGTTACTAAAAAAAGTTTGGAGTAAATTTATCACTTTAGGTAAAATTTGGAATTTTTGGTGTTTTTTCCCAAAAAAAATGCAAGTATTGATGCAATTATGAAATTATCATTAAATGTTGCGTTGACATGACAATAAAAAATCTTAAACAATACAATCTAGTATCTCCGTCCATACATTCAACAAAAGGATACCTAAAGCAAAGAGGTACATAATTTAATGACATGATTGCATAAAGAAGTGTCCAAGCACTTTGATTGATTATTTTGTGAAAAAAAAAAAGTTGAAGCAATGGCGTGGCTTCCTCGAAATTTTTCCTTTTTGCATAAAATGAATCGGTGATGGACACAAGTTAGCTACTGCGGTCGTTGAAAAAAAAGAGAGTGAACTTTACGTAAGTTTTCCCGAAATCTAACCAAAGTCGAACGAGAATTCTCCTCCCTCCCCTTGGCCCATACCTCGGACGCCGCGTTGGGTACGGCGAAAGCTGCTGTGAAGAAGCCTCGGATCGCGCCAAGATCTGGGGCAGACGCCGGGAATCGAGGAGCAAGTCTTGCTTCGGCGGCAGTTCTCCGGAAGGTCCCTCGCTGTCGCTCTAGCTTGACGCATTGTCGCTGCCATCGTTTATCTCGCGCAAAACCCATCTGCTCCCCGTGCAGCTTCGCATCTGGGTACCCAAAATCTTCGACACCCATTTGCCGTCGCGTCCTCTTCGGGCACCGACAGACCCAGAAGGCCATCGGGTCCGGAGATCTCCGGGAACAATGCGGAGGTACGTGGCGCGAGGGAGAAAGATTTGATTTTCGGTCGTGACCCGAGCGCCGCATCGAGGTTTACCGTGTTGGGTTTCCGTCGTTTTGGTGGTTGCAGGTCGGGGTTCCACCACAGGCAGCACGCCAGGCAGGGCGGGTTCAGGGGAATTCTGGGGAAGTTGTTGCTCGCCGCCGTCGTGGTCTTGATCTGCACCGTGTCTTTCTTGTTCTCCTCGTCGATGAGCGGCAATGCCGGATCCGGCTACTCCTCGGAGGTCTGTTTAATTTTACTGTTGAGTTAGCTTGTTTGGTTGCGGAGATAATGTGGGGAAGTGATCTGGAGGCTTGGTTCAGGTGTGGAGAAGACATGGTCTGTGCTAGATGGCTAGTTAATTAGGGAAAGCTAGATGATCTGATCAATCATTTCAGTGTTCTTAGATCAGCTAGATTGAGTTTGGTTGTCTATTGTTTAGTGGGTTTACACCATTGGAAGTACTTCGCAGACTGAAGATCCTTTAGGCACTCTTTGGCTGATATGAACTTTTAACAATTTTCAAACTGAGATCATGGGTGCTAGTTATTGTTAAAATTTCTATCTAGTGCTGTACATGTTTTGTCCGTTTCAGTTGGTGACACAGGCCTCCTACAATATATGTTGATGGGGTACGGATTTCATTCTGCATCAGATTTATGTGAATTCATCAGATGGTTTTAGAGATGTTGGAGTAGAACGAAGGGTAACCATGGTTGGCATTTCATTGTACAAACAAATGCTAATTGCTAGGTATCAAAACTTCTTTTTGACAGGTAGTGTCAAACTCTTATATGGGAATGACCAGAATTGAGTGATCGATGCTATCTATTTATAAGAAGAAAGGCTCCTAGTTGGAGATTTCATATAGTACGGTTGTTGCCTTGTCTTTCTTTAGCAACTAGCAAGTGATGTTTTAAAAGTTCGTCTGTGATGATAATGTTTGAGATATTCAACTACCGTTTTCGTGTGCTGCATCTTGAGTGGTCTTGGTTTTGACCCCTCGAACCGATTGAAAATCACCTAATGTGTTCTTTTGCTAATCAGGCTAATGTAGAGAAGCTTTGGAAACCTGCTTATTCTGATGGTTGGAGACCGTCATCTGCTCCAAGAACTGATTGGCCTCGTAAGTAACCTTTCCAGAATATGATCTGTTGCAATCAATATGTGGCTTGTATGATCCGACGTTCAATTTTACTTTGTTATGTTGCTGCAGCTCCTCCAAGCGAGAGCAATGGCTATCTTCGAGTTCGTTGTAATGGTGGCTTAAATCAGCAACGCAGTGCGGTTCGTCTCTTATTCTGGCCATAAAGTGGTTCTTTTTTCTGTTTTTGGTCAATGCTTTCTTTTGGTAATCTTCTGTGATGATGTTGTATGGTCTGATCACAATGAAGTAATAATTACTTGGTGGCTCATTAATTGGTTATAATAGAGTTCTGATATTAGAATGAAATCTGCTAAACAAGGTCAGTAATCCTCTTGATTAAATTGGATGTGAAGCATTCTTAAAAGTAGCTTCTGTATTGATGTGCATCTTGAAATTGCATATTAGATACTAGTGAATACCTATGAAAAAAATGGTAGTGGGGCTTGTTGATATGGCAATCAACTGTTATTTCTCGATAGTTAGTTTAATCCCGTTTTTTGCTGGGACAGCTATTACTTGCCCTTTGCTAGTCCACAATCTTGACTTGATGTGGCAAAGCAAACAACTTGTTGGGGTAAGTTGTGTCTGAGTGCTGAACATCCTCTGGCATCCTTTATTCAACAAATCATGGCAAAGTTGAGTGGAGTATGATTAAGGCTGCACATGAATGATGGTTAGAACCCCCAATTTCAGATGTTTATTGGAAGGAATCTTCCAAATAAGATACCTTCTTGCCTATCAAAGCTCACGGCTTGAGCACCCTAAATTAGAAAATTGCAAAGGGTCTTGACTTTGAGTCTTAAGAGATATGAAACCTGCTCCCCTCTGTAATTGTTTTTGGAATGTGAGATTTATTGAATTTTGTGGGTCAAGTAGATGGTGGACCTTCAATTTGATCAAATAGGATTACGCCTTGAATTGTTTGGTGGAAGGCATTAATGGAGGTAACGAAGAGATTGGCTTTAAAAGAGGAGAGTGTCAAGCAATCACTGACAATGGCGACTCTCCAGCTGTCCCTGTAAAGTTAGGGGTTTGCACGTTGCTCCACTGTTTTGAAATAATGAAGCATTTGTTACAAAAATTGCCAACATAATTTAGTCTTTGTAAATACTAAAAGTGACATCAAAGAAAGCTGAATATTATTGCTGCAAAATTAGTCATCAGAAACAGAGATTTTGTAGTGTGATAGTGCTTGCTAGGTAAATTTAATGCTTGGAGAATAGAATGGGTCACAAGGATGAGGTAGCAGCCTTGATGCTTAAATCTGAAAGGTTCTGCTCAAGAGCAGGTGTTTCTGGCTAACTGGTGGTGTTGGTTTGGTTATTAGTTAATCGAGTAAGACGTACGAGCTGATACTAGTACTCGTGGCTGGGTATAAAAAAAGGTTACGGATACTAACCAATTTGGAGTTGGATTAGTTCCCGACTCATTTGTTCTTCACTGTTACAGTCGTGCTTACTAAGGGGTGCTGTGCCAGCAGCCCTATCATACCCTTCTTCATTTGGTGGATAAGTTGCAGCCTTTGTGGCATGGGTTCAAACTTCACTGGCATTGGGAGCTTGCTCCTGTATCGGTGCTTATTTTACTGATGGCACTTGAGGATGAGATTGATACAGTATCTAGACTGGTGAAGTGTCATGATTAATTTGGAAGATAGTGGTAGAGAATAACCAGGCAGTATATTCTATTCGATTGATGTTTCTAACTGCAGAGCGCCTTTAGCTCTACTTTGGACTGCACAGGCACACACAGGCACAGTATGCTAATTTGGATGTAGTTCGAATTCGAGTGATGAACTGAAATGCCATATTCAACTTGGACTCAATTGCTTATGTGTGGATTGCAGGACCTCACTGCATGCGATGTTAAATTTTAATAAAGCCTAGCTCCTGTTATCAGCTTTCCTCTGCATGCAGGTCTAGTAGCCAATAGGTTCCCCCTTGCTTCTGTCCCAATGTTGGTGATGGCTCTTTGTGGATATTGTGTTATTAGATCAGACAAAAAGTTCTTTTCTACGAATCTGGACACTAAATTGATCATTCCTCTAGTATCATACAGATCACACAAACTAATGTCTAGTTCCTTTTGGCTGCTTAAGATTTGTAATGCTGTGCTTGCTGCCCGGATCATGAATGCTACTCTTGTGCTACCTGAATTGGATGCAAACTCATTCTGGCATGATGACAGGTATAGTTCGTGTTGCTATTCTAGTACTTTAGACAAAGTGGTCAAGATTCTGTAGATGCTAGAATCTAGTTATGCTGGTTTCTTGTTTTCTACGAGATTAGCAGGAATTACAATAACTTTGCTCTATATGCAGTGGTTTCCATGGTATATATGATGTCGAACATTTCATCAAGACACTGAGATATGATGTGCGGATAGTGGAAAAAATACCTGAAGTTCGCAAGAATGGAAAAACGAAGAAGATAAAATCTCATCAGGTAATCCAGAAGAAGTTAATTGAGCTGTAGATTATAATTTGTCTCGTCTAGTGAATGAAGGTAAGGGAATCAAGCATTTGCATTTATGATTTCTTGAAAATTGATGGTTGTCATTTTGTCGAATTTTGATTCAGCTGCGTCCACCTAGAGATGCTCCAGCCAGTTGGTATTTGACAACTGCTTTAGAGAAGATGAAAGAACATGGTGCCATCTATCTTACCCCCTTTTCACACCGTCTGGCTGAAGAAATTGACAACCCTGAGTACCAGAGACTGAGGTGCAGAGTAAATTATCATGCTTTGAGATTTAAGCCAAATATTATGAAGTTAAGCAAAGGCATTGTGGAAAAACTCCGATCACAAGGTCACTTCATGTCAATACATCTTCGCTTTGAGAAGGATATGCTGGCATTTGCTGGGTATGTCTTGTGCTTCCCAAGACTTTTTCAACTTATGAAGGGTTTTAGAGTCAAACCTGATGACAGAATGCATTTGTGTTGGGGTTAGTGATATAGTTAGAGTGCTTGTCAGACTAAGGTTAAGAACTGCATTAGTTGATTCGTAAGAAATTTGTTGCTTTATCTACTTGCATGCAATGGATCTTTCAGAACACGGTTAATAGATTACTTGCCTTGGTGTCAGTCAACTCTGGAAGATAGTTGCAAACAGACTATTGGAGTGGCTGAGATTGTTCTGGGCTGTAGTCTATTGATGTTGCTATATATAGTCTTTCATCTATGATATAGTTGTCAGGCAATGTGTAGTTTTGGGGAAGTATGACAAAATCTTTTGACTTATGGCCAAAAACAAAAAGAAAGATAACAGAACCTGTTACTGGTTTTATTGTATGCTAATTTTCGAGAAGACCTTATGTTACACTGAAAATGAAAGACTGGCTAATTATTGGGGCCTCTTTACTTAAAGGAAGATTCTCATGCTCCCCATACTGGACAGTTATCGAGATTGAGTGCAATTGCTTTTCATTGATTGCTGCTGCTTTCTTTGATGTTATGCATCTCTACAGGTGCTTCGATATATTTACCCCTGCGGAGCAGCAAATATTGCAGAAGTATCGAGAAGAAAATTTTGCTGAGAAAAGACTTGTCCCGAGTGAAAGGAGGGCAATTGGCAAATGTCCTTTAACCCCTGAAGAGGTAAACCTTGATTAAGCATCTTATAGAAAAGAACTTTTAGTAAATGTTAGCGGAAGGTTTCCTAGTAACCACTTCATATTGATTTGGTACCTTTTCTTGAGTAGTTGTAGTCTTGTAGTTCGTAATGAATGCCCTGTTTTCTTGTGCCACGTTGCAGGTTGGTCTGGTCCTACGAGCTATGGGATTTGACAACTCCACGAGAATATATTTAGCAGCTGGTGAACTATTTGGGGGTGAAAGATTCATGAGACCCTTCAGGGCTTTATTTCCTCGCCTTGAGAACCACAGTTCAGTGGATTCCTCTGAAGAGTTAGTGGCGAATGCCAGAGGATTGGCAGGCTCTGCTGTGGATTACATGGTCTGTCTACTTTCAGATATTTTTATGCCAACATATGACGGCCCAAGCAACTTTGCAAACAATCTTCTGGGTCACCGCCTATATTATGGCTTTAGGACTACAATCCGACCTGACAGAAAAGCTCTGGCACCGATCTTCCTCAATCGAGAGAAGGGACATGTAGCTGGCTTTGAAGAAGCTGTCAGGCGAGTCATGCTTAAAACGAATTTTGGCGGGCCCCACAAGCGTGTGTCTCCTGAGTCCTTTTACACAAATTCTTGGCCTGAATGTTTCTGCCAGATGTCAACAAATAATCCTGCTGATAAGTGTCCACCTGAGAATGTCATGGAAATTCTGGACAGTCAACTAGAGAGTGAAGCAGTCAATGACTTGGAATCATCAACGGCATCTAATTCTACAGTATCTGTGGCAGAAAGATGAGAAAGCTAAAGAAGATAATAACTTTCTTGATCTCAACAGACCCCAAATACCCAAGCAGAGAAATTAATACTGGCCTTTCAGGTAATCCTCACATCTTGATTGGCCCTTGGCTTGATTGCGCATCTTTCAACTAGATTCTAACCCTATCCTCCCACCGTCCTTCTAGTCCCATTTGCTTTTGGTCATTCTGGAATTATAAAGCCTAGAACACCAGTCCCACTGCGTGCAGAATCCTCCTCCTACTAGGGTGCATTTTGATATACTGCCTTTTATACAGAGGCAAGGCTAAGAGTGAAATAAGTCATTATAATCACATATAATCATCATGACATTTTGACTGTTGCGGTTGGAGAATAGCAGAAAGCTAATTATAGTGGCTGGATTGGGAATGGGGCTGAGTGGAATTCATGTCAAACTAGGGTCTTCGTGCTTTATGAAACATCTGGAAATACTTCCAGGAGATAGACATGAACAATTGTTTGAATTGAGTGGCAGAGATCGTTGTACTTTCTTAAGGTAGATTCACTCAAAATGCTATTTCCCTTCCTATTTTACCCACTGAGATATACATTGGGTCCTCTCCTTCTATATTCCTCCTTGTTGGTCTTTTTGCTGATCTATATTAAAATGGTTTACATTGAACTTTCTTAACCACTCTTTTATGAATGCATTGTGTCATGGTGTCCTGAGTTTTAATATGGCATTTCTTCTAGTTTTCTTTCCTTTGAGTCTAATGTTTGGCTATACTCTGTTTAAGCTGGAGTTTGAAAGTGCCTTTTCTGTCTATAGTCTGATACCTAGGACTGTCCTGGGTTTAAATATGGCAGATGATGATATGTTTTTAAGTGGCTCCTAGTCCATGTAGCACGTTGTCTAGATTAGAGAGGTATTAATTGATAGGAACGCTTGATGTTGCAGCCTACGATACTCGGGCCTCAAATATTTGAACACAGTAAAAAAAAGTGGTGCCAGACTCTTAACCTTTGGCATTAGGGTCGGAATAGTTCTTGAGACACAAGCATGCACTTTGTTCTGGGAATGTCGAGTATTGTAATCTTTGCCAAATGGAAGCTCATTGAAATAATGTGTTTCATCTGTTTTTTCTAGTAACTCTTAAATGTGCTTAACGATATTTAGTGATGGCAGTCTTTAGTTTAAGCTACATCTGAGGTCTGTTAATATATTTTTCCATCAAGTTTTGAATTGATCGTTTTTCTTATGACTTCTCTTTAATTTCCATGGCACCAGCTAATGAAACAATGTTGGGACACTAGTACCTGTAACACGGAATTTTGGTTTGTAGACTGCGAGGTATATCATGCGAGAGGAGGAGTATTGTGCTACTGAATTTTGTTGAAGCGGCCCAGAATGATGGTAATTTCTTGCACCAATTATTTAGCTTGAACGCATGTTGTACTAATGCCTGGTTAATACAAAAGGTTGAGGCTGTAAAATATCAGTGATATCACTATAGGCAAGGCATTCAACAATGTTCTGCTGACAGGTTCTTGACACCCGATTTTATGATTTTGAGCTGTACCTTTCGTCATATATCTTCATATCAAGTGATGGTTTTCCAATTCATCTGGAAAAATTTGATGAGATGCGCACGGTTGCGAGAACTTTGGAGATGTGTGACGGCAGTATGCAGGAATCGCCATAGCCTTTCATTTTGAAATCAAACCATGCTTGCAAGTTGCAACTGCGGTGCTTTAAGCACATTGACACGTGCATGTAGTAGAAGTTCTTGACAAGTTCAGGTCTCGGAATTCAACTATGAGGTTCATGATTTGCACTTTGATTACTTTTTTCACTGTAGGCAATATAACTTTTTCACTTGCAAAAGCAATTTGGTTCTGCCAATGAGGCCAACCCGGAATCCTGTAATGCCTGAATTTTCAGAAAACTGGAGTGAATCCAGGGAACCCCTCAAATCTTTAGTCTTTTATGCACAGATGGCTTACCGGTAAACCTTATTTTCCAAAAGGGCACTTGCATTGCCAAAATTTTTATCACAACACAGGCATCATAAACTTGAACAAGCAGGCAATAGCTGGCCGCCCCAGCTTTGAAAACGACAGAGCAGCCATTAGTAAAGACTCTGAAGAAAGATAGGGAAAGAGGTAAAACGCTACAACACAGTAATCAATTGGCCCACGCCATCAACCATCACAATCAGCTTACAAGTCTCGGAAGTTTCATTTTGCAGAACAAATCTTAAAATCGATAGCTCGCCATCAAGAGCCTGTCTGCACAGCGCTCAGAAGCCTTATTAAGAAGAATTTTACGATGAAGAAAGCCACCCCGGTATGAGAAATTGATAAAATGTGACTGTCAAATAAGAGTCTAGATACACTCAAAACCTAAAGACAAATTGCCCCATATTTACATCCTATAAGAAGCAAAGCAAAGCTTTGTTATATGCACTTCACTTCCTCCCACCAACCATGCTGGGACCAGGACTCCCGGAGAGCGTGGAAGATCCGCCGTTTGTCGTCTTCAGCCTTCCATTAGCATTGCCGAGGACGTTTAGATCTTCAAACAACCTGTAAGAAGGAACAAAAGGCTTCTGTCCAGGTGGAGGCGCAGAAATATTACTAGGAACTGAAGACGGAGCGGGTCCATTGCTTCCTCTAGCAGGGAACGAGTTAAAAGACTGCAATGGTCTGATTCCTTGTGGAGGCGTGTAAGACGCAGGGGTCTCAGCTCGAGGAGTCCAAAATGCGCCAGCATTTGATGTGGGGACTTGGTGTTGGTGATTGGAGTAACCATTGCCGGATGCCCATGGTGGTGGAGGGTAGGGCGATGGATATTGAGGTTGCATTTGGGAAGGAAATGGTCGGTATGATTGGAGCTGAGGCTGAGGCTGAGGCTGAGGCTGAGGCCGCAGCTGCGGCTGCTGCTGGGCCCATGGAACCACATAACTATTATATGTCGACTGTCCTTGAGATCCAAAATTATTTTGGGTAGCATAAGGATTGGCCTCCATACTAGGAGAAACAGGTACTTGATTCATATTTTGATCCAAGGACGGAGTGTGAGGGGTTTGGGGTGGAGGAGACGTGGTCGTCAGGGCAAGACTCAGGAAGTCAATCATGTCTTGGTCTTTTGTAGTCTTAACAGGAGCAGGCGGGTCAGGCAAAGCTAAAGCTAAAGCATCAGCTGGAATGGCAGCGGATGTAGATGGAGCAGATGAAGTTGTGCTGCTTGGGTTGTTCATTGATGCAAGACCGGCATTCCCAACAGCAGTTGTGCTTCCAGGAACATTTTGCGGTTTCGAATGCCTGCATTTTGGGGATACACATTAGTATGATGGCACAGACGAGCCTCCACATAACTTGTCATCTCATGCTTCAGAGAATGGAGTCACCCAAAGAACTATCCAAGACTAGCAAATGGAAATTACTAACTTCGAAACACAGATTTAGCTCCATGTAAGTCAGTACAAAACTCCTCAAAACACAGAATGAAATTTCAATATTGATTTTATTATGTGATCAGATACATAAAATCTTCTTTTATTTATGGCGTGCTTGCAAAAATATGCTGATGCACTGATTTATATACTAGTTCAACTATGAAACAGAACAACTTTTGAGAAAACAATTTTGCCCCATCTATTGTTCAAGGTTCCAGAATCTACTGACCTTCGTGCAAGTTGAGCAAAGTCATCTTCTTCTTCATCCTCTTCATCCACAAAGGGGCTTGCAAGAGTAGCAGGAGGTGTAGAGGGTGCTGCACTTGCTCCTGGGCTAGCATCTCTTTTCATCTCCCTCTGGTTAACTTCACCCTGTTTTTAACGCCAGGAGCACCAGCTTTGTCCAATTGAGAGTTGAAGTTTGATATTTGATTTGGCAATGGGGACCCAGAAGCTATAGAATCATGTTTTGACAATACAATTTGCAGACCATCATTCAATTCAAGACCTCGTGCAAGAAGTTCTTCATCACTGTGACAAAAGCAACGTCTGTGATACACCCACTGAAGAATTACAAGCAAATCCCGAATAGCAGGGGAAATAATGCCAATGGAGAGGAAAACATAGCAGTAAACAGGCTAAAAAATAGAACCCAAGTAAACTGAAAGTTCCTCAAGACTAAAGTAGATAGATAAATTCATGAAGTGCATCGAATGAGACATAGAGGAGACATGACGCACTGATGTAGGTTACCTAGTGGTAGTAAGCATCTGCATAAGCTTCTTTTGGTTGGAACGACACTGATTCACAAGATCGACTA
Source organism: Eucalyptus virginea (assembly GCA_014182375.1). Lineage (NCBI taxonomy): Eukaryota > Viridiplantae > Streptophyta > Magnoliopsida > Myrtales > Myrtaceae > Eucalyptus > Eucalyptus virginea. Next base: position 11,262,436 of record CM024514.1, read on the forward strand.
TAATTTCATCTTTCACCGACTGCAGCAACAATAAATAAGAGTCAGAGACTCAGAACTCAGTTAACTCTCGATCATTGCAGCTTATCATGCCACTTACCTCACGACTACCCGGGTTCACAGCTTGCAGCATCTCACTTAACAGCTCCATGATGTTCCGCATTGAATCCATGGTAGACAGACTGGATGATCAAAGGGAATTGGCAGGGAACAGAAGTCAAAAAAGGCAACATGACAGGGACGAGCACTAAAGAAAGGAAGAAAATGACGAAACTACATATGGCTTTTTACAAAGGCAAAACCCTGACCTGAGAGATTCTATCTCAGTTGCCATTGCTTCATCAAGTCTTCTCATGGAATTGCTTGGCATGCCATATCCAGCTTGAGGATCCCTCTCAGTTGGATGGGTCACTGGCGGAGTAAATATTGGTGCTGCATCCAATGAGCGCCGGGGAAATTGAACGCCAGAACGCTGGAATTATGAAAATGAAAAACACATAAACATTGTCTTTCACTTGAAAATAGTAATTTCTACACAATGCCTCTACACGGTTGAACAACCACCATTTCTTCTTCACCAGTCCTGCTTTATGCTTTGGTGATACCCAACTATAATTCCCAGCACATACAAGATAACTAAAGATGCCATTATCATTCAATTCTGCAGAAGATGGAATCCTCAGCAGAGCACTTAGCACAAATGTTAGAGGATTGTTACAGTCAGATTCACAATATTTCTCAATGAAAAATAGGCATATTTTAGAGGGACCTAGTCATACCACCAACCATAAGCTGAAAATAATAGATAATAGCATTCAAAACTTTTTTATTTTTATTTTTTTAGTAACAAACAGCCTATCATCAGTCTTTCAGGCAGAAAAGAACTAAAGAGAAAGCAATTTGACTGGATCCAGAAACACTTGCCACTCATCAGATGGATACTTACTCTAAGTTCCTCATATGCATAGTAGTACTGCGGATGTTTTCCACTTGGTCCACCAAAAGCCTCTTGCCAAGCATCTAACAATGCTAAAATTTTGTTGCGGACATTCATATCCGTCTGCATAAGGTATCCACATGCTTTAAGTGCTCCAAAGAATTGCAGAATTATTAACAGAAGAAGTAAGCAACAATCGTAAAATAAAAGGAAAGCAGCTGAAGCACTAGATATTCTTGAGTCTAAGTATAGAGGTAACTATCACGCCTCATCAACCATGAAAAGTGATGAATCAAACAATGCAAACTTAATCTGCTACAGCATGGAGTAGGGTGATTAACATATAAAAAGTGACTCTAAACTATTGGAAACAAGCCCCATCAAGATCTCACTCTCAGAATTATATATAGCCAAAGCAAACCAATTCTCTCACTATTATCAAGGCCGACAGCTTTAAATTTTTCCAACTAAACACGACTACCCAAAAGAAACTCAATAAAGGCAAGCAAGATAAATAATGTGGGGTAGGAAAAACCCTCACGAAGACTCTGATACCAATTTGATGTAGTCAGAGAAGTAAAAGATAGCAAAAAGAACAAACACAGGGTGATAAATAGAGTTGAATTAAAGATGGAGCAAGGAAAGGTTATTCTTGGGTTCATAAAATAAATGAAGTTTATGGAATGAGGAAATATTCAATGACAAAGAGACTTAAAGACCTATCCATACTAGGATTACTGATGAAAGATGATCTCCACCCTTAATTAAAATAAAATCTTCTAATCTCAACCATTGGAGTTCATTAAAAGTCACAAGACAAGCACCTAACTGTTTAGTGACCTAAAACATAATAAAAGATTTACCCAAAGAGAAAACACTTCAAATACGAAAAGCTGAATTATGCCACTGCATCACTCTCCCCAGATTGGAAGGAATCAAGCTCAGCATCAATAATTTTGATGAGCTCAGGATGTCTTTTGATCAATCTTTTCTATCTTATCTCCACAAATACATGTCCTTCGGAAAGCTGAATTATCTGAACATTTCAATAGGAACTTCCTAGCCATGTTTTCTTTCTGAGTCAGCTTACTTCTTCTCCAACTGGAGAAAACTCAACCTCAAGTTTTAAATGCTAATTATTGAGATATATAGCAAATTCCTTCCAATCATCATCTACATTTGCATTGCATTATGCAAATAATCAAAGATTTATAGCTTCACGAAAGCTTGCCAATTGAATTTGTCAATTGAACCTTCAAGTTGATCTGAAATAAGAAAATCAATCCTTGACATGATCAATACTCTTTCAACTTTAAATTGGCTAGCATCTCCTCCATGTGCTTACTCGTCTTGTTCCTTAATACCTACTGCATATTTAGCCAGATTACAATCTTCAGGAATCTTCTTCCTATCTAGTTTTAATCATCAATAATTTCGACTATTTCATCTTCTGCCATAAACACTTTGTCTTCATCACCATAGTCATCCCATACAACTGTTGGCATGACTTCATGATCATCCCAATTAATTGTTGTTGTTTCATCTTCAAAATCTTCATGAAAAGGATATATCTCTTCATCAAGATCAAAGGCATAACGCAATCACTCTTTGAACCTCCTACCACATTATCAGTCCAGCATCATGAAAGTGGTTTGATGTCCAAGGGATTGCAGTCGCCTTGCCATTCTCCATACAGACTTCCACAAATTCGTATCACTCCAAAGCTTGAACAGCCCATGACAAGTTTTCAATTATATGCCTCCCAGTCATCTCTGTTTTTTTGGGCTTGATTGCCTCTTCAATGCACAGCCATCGTGTTGAAACGAAAATCTTAATAACAAGTTAGGACCTTTTTCACTCTAATACCAAAATTGATGTAGGAAAAATGCTAAAAAGACTCTGTTACCAATTTGACATAGTCGGAGAAGTAAAAGATAGCAAAAAGACCAAAGCCACTGCTAAAACAGAGTTGAATTGAAGATGGATCAGATGTTAAGCTTTATAAAAACCAATGAAATTTAAGGAATGAGGAAAAACTAATGACAAAGACTTAAAAGACCAATTTAGACTAGGGGTTACAGACAACAGATGATTTCTCAACCCTTAATCTAAAATAACAACTTACAGATCATCAAAAGTCAAATCACTAGCACGTGACATTTTAGTACCTAAACATAATAGAACACTTGTTATAAGAGAAAAGACTTAAAATACTAAAAACTGCAGTAGGTATGAAATGAAGTCTTCATTCTTCAGTACAAGCCCAGAGTTCCTATCCATAGAAAGGGTCAAATCTCACTCGTCCTACTATTTCACAACCATACATTTCAGGATTCTCTAACATCTTGTGCATGAATCATCATGAAAGTTTATGAGGATATCAAAGAGCAGTGTACAGATCAAAACTGGCGTGGATCAAGAACCTTAGCACAACTACTACCCACAAAGTTCATCCGACTCAATGAACCAAATGCTTCTCAGACCAAGGAAAAAATTTACATATCCAAAGGACGCCAAAAAAGTTACCAAAATTTTGATGAAAGAAAAACAGCTTCAAGACATCAAACTAGTGACTATTCAAAGTGATGCTGTGTGAAAACATCTCATAGCTTATACAGCAGTCCATCAAGCACTTACCTTCTTCTTAACAATTTTGACCATCTCCCCGAGTATATTCTTCTCTGCAATTTGAAAGTGCACATAATCACCGCAGTTCTTCACCATTGTCTCCAAAAGCTACAGTAGTAGAAAACAGAAATCAGATTTCTATCAAATTCTCACAGCAAACAGAAAGTGGCATGTTTTCTGCATGTTAAAATTCAATTTTCATGTTAAGAAGCACATCTTTAAGTAGTTATGGCATGTATAGTGTAATGTATCTGAAGAGCGAAAATACCGTCAAAGCAAGGAATTGGACTTGCGGGCTCTTGTGTTGTAATCTTTTCTTCACTGCTTTAATAACATCCTTAGCCTGTCTGAGCAATCCAGAAAAAATAAAAATCAGCATGCAATCAAAAAACCATCTTCCCCTCCCTCCCTCCCTCCCTCCCTCTCTCTCTAGTGTACTCTCATGTATACCCAAAAACGATGCAGGATCAAGGTTTAAAAGAAGGATTTGTTAACTACTGCTCTCATATAACTAGTCATGCTTCGACTACCCTGCTTTCGAAAGGTAAAAAGGCAATTTTTACAAGTTTTGTTTCCTTGTATCATCAAATTCCATTCTTCTTCAATAAACTTCAATTCTAATATCATGTAACTATAGATTCATATCATCAGTGTCTACAGCGATAATTATCAAGTGTTGCATAGGCATCACCCGTCAACCAATCCCTCGAATAAAAACTAACAGTTGCCATAAGCCTTTCTGCTCAATCAGAGACGAAAATTCCCGTCGAATACCGTGAAAAGAACAACCCAATTTCCCCCTCGTCCTCAAGACTAAATTTTTCCTTTCTCCCATGACAAATTATTCCCCCCCTACTACATATCTCTTCCTTCTCACGCAACACGGAAAGAGCCAGCAAAAAGTTCAAAAGGGCGACATGCAAGCGCGACGATCACAATCATCAGCCGCTGAAAACCTCCCAGCAACGCACCGAGGCCAAAGTCAACCGACCCACAAACGAAAAAACCAAAATTTCCCACAAAAGAATTCGTGGGGAGAAAGAAAGAAAGAACAAATAGAGAAAACTGGGGGTACCCAGGATAGGAGTTGACATAATCGCAGATGTCGATGTTCATGGTCCAATCGGGGTTCACCAGGAGATCGCTCGTCGCCTTCTCCACCCGAACCGTGGCCGAAGAAGACGATGCAGACATCATCCCGTCTCTCTCTCTCTCCCTCTCTCTCTCTCTGTGGCTCTGGCTCTGGCTCTGGCTCTTGCGCTCGACTTCGGCTGGGCTGGTCTTCGAGATGGGTACCGCCCGTTTCGGAAGGAGGCAGAGAATTTTCCCTGGTTTCGCAGGGAAAAGGGAAGGAAGGGAAGAGGGTAGGGGCTTAATTTCCGAGAAAAGCACTTCCAACGCGACGCGAGGCGAGAGATGATGAGGAACAACTGGGTAAAGCAACTAAAAAAGACATTTTTACGAGTCCAGCCCCCACCCCCAAAGCAAGAGAACAGGGAAAAAGTCGAGAAAAAAGCATCGATTTTTCTGTCGTATGTTCCTGTTTTTTCTTTTTTTTTTTTGGGTTTTTTTTTTTTTTTTCTCTGGGGTGGTCTTGCAATTTTTGTCCGGGATATAGATCGCCACCGGGTCTATCCATAATCGCGATTTTCTCGCCCTTGCTTTGGTTTTGCAGACACCCCCCTCAAAAAGATCAAATTTACTTAATTACCCTCGTCTCTTTCTTAGATTTTTTAGCTTGCCTTTGGAGTCTCAAATTGCCGGGAAAAAGAGGAGAAATTGAGGGGGCAAGAAAGGGATCGGCTGCGGAAAGATTCACATGGAAGAAGGGGGCTTTGCCCTTTGCAGAGACGGCCCCTTCGTTAGCACGGTAGACATCACCAATTCATATTGGCGTAATTCACTCAAAAATTCCCGAACTTTAGGTCAACTCCTAGTTTTGCCGCCTCAACTTTAAATCCAATATCAAATTTGTTCTGAACTTTCTTTTGTCAATCAAGCGAATCGCTCCCTATCAATTTAGTTTCAGATTTATTTGTCAACTAGTTGTTTGACGCGTCATTTTCACGTCAATAACAATCCATATCAGTGAAGCGATTTGAAAAATTATCTCCAAAACGAAACTATTCTTTGTTACGAAAATTAGGAAAATTAAGGATGATAGATGGCTATCTTTGGATGGAAGGCTAACTGGAGTAGATTTTGGATCAGAGTTAGGGTCCATTTGTTTCGCAGAAAACAAATGAAAAAAAATTTATTCATATTGTTTACAAAAATGGACGAATAATAAATTATTGTCGATAAAAAAATAATTCTCATTAGTTAATCATTTCAAGTGATACAAATCATTATTTTTAGCAAATCATTTATTTTTCGAGGAATAAATGAAGCTTTAAAGTTGGTTCCTTTTTTCAAAAAAAAAAAAAAGAGTTCGGGCAGACTTCTGAGTAAATCTAAAATTGAAGGGTAATTAAACCTAAAATTGAGATTTAAAAAAAAAGAAATTGGGCCCTTTTTTTTTTAAATATATAGTTTGGTATGGATGAGTCTTTCAACATCAAACCCAACGGTCAGACGGACGAGGGACTGTTTTTGTGAGACGCAAACACGTGGTATAGAATCATGACCCGAAAGTGGGGAGTGGCCCCTTGAGTAAAGTGTCACGAGGAAGGAGTTCAGAAATTTCCTCATTCCATTTTGGCTTTAGTCAAAAAAGGGTGACAAACGCAATTGGAAGCATGCTTGTAATTATTGAATTGGAAGCGTTGACAAGTCTAAATATCAACAACCTAAAATAAAAGCATGGGTTGATGATGATTGAAAATAGATGGCTGGGTATCGTTATTTTCCTACATAATATAGAACGATGATCGTGATTGGTATATGTTTTAGCAATCGATTTTTTTTCTTTTTATTTCGTCGAGTGAATTACGTAGCCTCTTTTTTACTTATCATTATGATATCTTAACTCGGTTGAGTTTTTCAATTCAATATTGATTAAGTTTATCAAATGAGCTTAATCTTGTTCACTTCATTACTTATCACTGTGATATCTTAACTCAGTTGAGTTTTTCAATTTGATATTGGTTAAGTTTATCAAATGAGCTTAATCTTGTTCACTTCACATTTTTTCAATTTTCCACCACTTAATTGGGTTGTTAAACGACCTTAGTGATTCGTAGTGCTCTAAATGCCCAAATGGGCTTTTGAATAAGTGAATCGTTTTTAACATCTATTGGCTTTGGTCACTTCACATCGGACATGTTTTTATACCTAATTATGTTTTGAATTTTTTTTAAATCATTTAACAACTTAACCAACATCCATTTAAAACCTATTAATAACAATCCATAGTTTCATGTATGGTAAGAAATTAATAAAAAGCAATAATCAATTTTCAATTAATTTGGAGTAGCTTCTTATTTCTATTTTTAGCATTTCAAATGGTCAAAACTTAAGTCAAATGCATTATTTTTGTTTTTATTTTCAGCACTCATTCTTCAGTTTTATCAAACGAGACTTGGTAGTACCAATTTAACGGATCAATTTTAATATATCAAGCATTACTAAATTGGTTTCCCCTCTAGTAAAATTTTACATTTCTTATGAGGATCAATCGGGTCAAATTAAAATCATGAAGTTTGATACTAGTCTTCCAAACCTTAAAGGAACTTACGGAAGCCTTCTCCACCAATGCAAAATTGAAAGTTCACAATTTCCAAACTGAAAAATCCAATTCAAACTTTGATTATTACTCTTGTCTTCATTCAAAGGAAAACAAAATTGAGTCTTGTCTAGAAACTCATTAGGTGACTAGTTGTTTCTTTAATCATACGTCGTTTCTTTGGCACGTGAATCCCCACAACTTCTTGGCATATTCTACTTATCTCATTAGGGCATGAGAGGCAAAACGGTGCATCCTAAGTTTGGTCATAGGTGATGACAATTCTTTTCTTGTTGTCCTCATTCACCATTGTCAATTGTTTAGGAGGACAAGTTACCCGATTAGAATTGTTTGTTCTACTGTATTTGATGATATTTCGATGATACGACCTCCGCAGGCATCTTTTTGGAATCCACGTAGATTGGAAATTTGACTTCAAGGCATCAATGCCTACAATTTTTTATGTCATGAATGGAGGAAAATTATCTGTATACAAAGAGCATATAAACTTCCTCTCTTGTACAAAATGGATTAGAAATGAAACTTGAAATTTAATGAATGGGGATTGGACATGCCAAATAAATTGGGGCACGACCTTTTCTTGATACCATGTTAGAATGTTATAAACCCAAAAGGCCTAAAGCTCATAGGCAAGGCGAGGCCATACATACATAGCAAGTATATAAATTCCATAGATAAGTGATGTGAGATTCATTAACATATGATATCGCTGATTATGGTTAGCTGTGTATACACAACTAAAAAAACAAAATAACAAAAGGTTTTTCAGAAAGGGGAAAAAAAGAAAAAACCCAAACCCTCGAACGGATGTATAAAGATTATCCCGTTTTGTATTTTCTAGTCAAAGCCACTTTATACCCACACATTCTCCGAATATTAATGAGAAAACATGAACACGGGGATGCCGGTATTTACGAGAGTTGGGGGAGCTTAGAAAATGATATTTTTATCATCTTCCACGAATTGAGCAGAGAGATGTGGACATCCTCTTTGGCCCAACTAAAAAGAGTTGCAATCTGTTGTCACTTCGATGCGGGCAGGCAACATTGGTTATCAATATATAATCCCCAGGATAGGATTTGACATAATTATTGAATTGGAAGCGTTGACAAGTCTGAATACCGAAAACCTAAAATAAAAACATCAATTGATGATGATTTAAAATAAATGGCTAGATATCATTATTTTCCTACATAATATAGAATGATGATCGTTATAAGTTTTAGCAATTGCTTTTTTTCTTTTCTTTTCTTTTTATTTTGTTAAGTGAATTATGTAGCCTCTTTTTACTTATTGCATTTTAGTGATATCTTAACTCGGTTGAGTTTTTTAATTCAATATTGGTTAAGTTTGTCAAATGAGTTTAATCTCGTTCACTTCAGATTTTTTTCAATTTTGCGCTACTTAATTGGGTTGTTAAACGGCCTTAGTGATTTGTAGTGCTCTAAATGCCTAAATGGGCTTTTGAATAAGTGAATAGTCTTTAACATCTACTGGATTTGGTCACTTCACATAGGACATGTTTTTATACCTAATTATGTGTTGAATTTTTTTAAAAAATATCAGCATTTAATGAGATTAATCTCATCCGACAACTTAACCAACATCGATTTAAAACCTATTAATAACAATCCATAGTTTCATGTAAGGTAAGAAATTAATAAAAAGCAATGATCAATTTTCAATTAATTTAAAGTAGCTTCTGATTTCTATTTTTAGCATTTCAAATGGTCAAAACTTAAGTCAAATGCATTATTTTTGTTTTTATTTTCAGCACTCATTCTTCAGTTTTATGAAATGAGACTTGATAGTACCAATTTAACGGGTCAATTTTAATATATCAAGCATTACTAAATTGGTTTCCCCTCAAATAAAATTTTACATTTCTTACGAGGATCAATTGGGTCAAATTAAAATAATGAAGTTTGGTACTATTTCTCCAAACTTTAAAGGAACTTACGGAAGCCTTCTCCACCAGTACAAAATTGAAAGTTCACAATTTCCAAACTGAAAAATCCAATTCAAACTTTGATGATTACTCTTGTCTTCATTCAAAGAAAAACAATATCGAGTCTCGTCTAGAAACCCATTAGGCGACCAGCTGCTTCTTTAAATACATGTCATTTCTTTGGCACGTGAATCCCCACAACTTCTTGGCATATTCTACTTATCTCATTAGGGCATGAGAGGCAAAACGGTGCATCCTAAGTTTGGTCTTAGGTGATGACAACTCTTTTCTTGTTGTCCTAATTCACCATATTGTCGCTTGTTTAGGAGGACAAATTACCCGATTAGAATTGTTTGTTCTACTCTATTTGATGATATTTCGATGATATGACTTCTGTAGGCATCTTTTTGGAATCCAAGTAGACTGTAAATTTGACTTCAAGGCATCAATACCTATAATTTTTTATGTCATGAATGGAGGAAAACTATCCGTATAGAAAGAGCATACAAATTTCATCTAATGTACAAAATGGATTAGAAATGAAACATGAAATTTGACGAATGGGAATTGGACATGCCCATGTTAGAATGCTATAAACCCCAACGGCCTAAGCTTATGGGCAAGGTGAGGCCACACATATATAGCGAGTATATACATTCCGTAAACAAGTGATGTGAAAATTATTAACATACGATACATTTGATTTGTGGTTAGCTATGTATACGCAATTAAAGAAATAAAATAAAATAAAAAAATTCAGAAAGGGGAAAAAAAAACCAAACACTCAAATGGATGTATAAAAATGATCTCGTTTTGTATATTCTAGTCAAACCACTTTACACCCGCACATTCTCCCAATATTAATGAGAAAACATGAACATGGCGATGCCGGTATTTACAAGAGTTAGGGGGGACCGGGTCATTTCCCTGAGTCGTGAAACGAATGGTTACGGCGTGGACTTCACGGGAATCACCAGCGGAGTTCCCCACCCAGTTTCCTGGGTGTTGTGCGCGGGAACTCCAGTGGGAACATAACCCTTGGTAACTCGGAGGGAGTTTCATTTCCGGGTTTTTTGTTTAAGGTCCTTAGGCTGGACCAAATTCTTCCAATATTAATGAGAAAACATGAACACGGCGATGCCGGTATTTACAAGAGTTAGGGGGATTAGAAAGAGATGTTTTTGTCATTTTCCACGAATTGAGCAGAGATGTGGATATCCACTTTGGCCCAATTAAAAAGCGTTGCAGTCTGTCGTCCCTTTGACTCGGGCAGGCAACATTGGTTATCAATATATAATCCCCACTTGGATAAGGCGCTATGACGTCAGTCCACTTAAAAGCGAGGTTCGATAAAAGCCGGCCACCCGTTCAATTTTCAGGTCACATAGGCATATGATGTGGAGACCACATAGGCGATTCATAACGAAAATGCCATGGTCAACATTTTATAAAATAATATACTTTGAAATTTTAGATGCATGAATCACCCATTTGATAGACCCAATATATATCACCCATCTTGGGGCATGCCAGATTGTCTCGCGTAATTCGTGTTACTATTCTTTTCGCACATTTAAGAGGTCTCCTAGATTTGTTGGTGAATTAGATTTACATAAGGAATTGACTGTATAATCGGTGATCAATCCTTCGTTCGTACATTGATTCTGTGTTCGGACACTTGGTTTGAATGTGATTGATCTCTTACTAGAGTCAAAGCGTCTTTCGCTGAGGATGACCTATAGGAGCCATACTTGTCATTACGTGAGTGGAACCTTATTTGACGCATGTTAATGGACATTAGATAAATTTTGTTATATGATAATGTGAGAGAGTTTTGATCGATGGTTGGCTCGGATAGTAGGATTTACCTAATCATAAAGGCATGGCTATATATACGGTAGAATTACTCTATGGTATGTAAGATGTAAAGTCTTCCGAGTATATATCTTTAATGAGTTAAAGTGTGGAGAGTGGCAACACGTGGTAGCAATTTCTTATGAGCGTTATTATAAGGGTCCCACACTTGTTATGAATTATTTGGATTAAGATATAACTACTATACACCATTTTGACTAGCTCCTCACCATAACCCTATCAATATGCTATCAGTTAGGAAGTCTCTCCACAAGATATGTTGAAATTAGGTAATATAGCATGAGTTATTTAAAGATTCACTCACAAGTGAATAAAACTCTTGCTCTTGTAAAAGACAGATAAACCCTTTATCATTAGATGAACCCATGAGGTCATCTTTAAATTTTTTGATAATAAAATAACAATGATAACAAAATAATTTTCATATGATAAAGTAGTGTCCGCCACCCTATAAAGGGAAAACCACCTCGGCTCGGCCTCTCCTGGGGCGTAGGGTGGCGATGGGGGCAAAGTTTCTTTGTTCAAAGGAGTAGAAAAGGAATAGAAATGTGATCCCAGTCCCGCCCTGCCCCCGTGCCCTTCCAATTTTTGGAAAACATGACCTGCTTGGGTACCATATGTTATTTAGATGCTAATCCCATGATATTGTGCACATCATTATGACATAAACACATCTCCATGGACATAAACATTTTAGTAGGCCCTTGCAGGCCCAAAAACGAGGCCATTCTGAATCATAGCAGCCAAAATGGGCCATCAGCCCACTTGTATATCGAAGCAATCTTCCTAAAAAATGCAAAAATAGCTAAAGCCTGTTAGTAAAACGTTGGTGCTTTTACGTTAAATAACGGTATGTACGTGATTTTCGATAAAATTTTGATGGGTTAATACAAAGAAAACCCTAAATTGATATAAATATAATAAATTTATCCAAAAATAATTTTTTAATCATAAAAAATCATAAACTAGTATATTTATGATAAACTATCGCAAACTAACTTTCTGATTACTGAAAATCCTAAATTAGTACTTTTGTGACAAAGTTATCCTTTTTTTAATTTCCATTGAAATAAATTAATTCCATGGAAAATCACAAAATAGTACACTTATGACAAACATAAGGTAAAATCTTAAACAGATATATTTGTCAACTGTTACGTGTCGTCCAACTCAACAATTTAACGATAAAATTTAACGAAAATTAACGGAGGCTTAATTTGCCATAAGTATACCAATTTGGAGTTTTTTTTTGGTAAAAAATTAGTTTGAGATAAATTTGTCATATGTATATCAATTTAAGATTTTTCCTGGTATTAACCTAACTTCGATTTCTCATTCACCTGTTAAATTTAGGGAAAAATACCTGTTCCTTTGGAGTAATGGAATTACAAGTGTTAAGCACACACGATATCATACTCCGATGAAAATACTTAAAAATCGAACTTATTTTATGTAATTTCTTTAGTCAAAGAAAGATCTGATGAATTATTTGTATGACCAAAACATCGTTATTTTGTTTTGTATTAACAAAGAAGTATAATAACATATTGGCAACAAATTGAGTGGATGTATAAGGCATTTTTTAAAAATCGTCTAACCGATTCTATGTAAGCTTTTCTTGTTTATAATATGATTTATGTAATATCGTTATACTATTGTTTCCCCATTTCATATTGGTACAATATATATAGGTTTAATAGTAATTAGAATCCGAAATAGGTTTTAAACTCATTTTATTGAAAAAGAACGAATACTTCTCCACAAGTTTAGAAAATGTGCAGGGAAGATGTCTTTAATCGACATACATATACTTATGTGTAACATACGCAATGGCACTGAGCACTTCATTACACCGATTGTTTCGTATAACCATATGATGTTGTCGATAACAGTAGAAATTCGCCATACATCTATCTTTGGTTTGGAATATCAAGATGTCTAATCCCTCATTAGAAGTTTTGCTAAAAATATCGCCAAAGTATCAATTCTTCTTCAACTTTTGAACCACCCACCCGCTTATAGCCACCGGTAGCACGATGACAATTACCGTATCCACAACTATGATATATATAGTTTAGACCATATGATAACTTCTCTATTCCAATGACATTTGTCAATTGGGTCACTTTCTTTCGTTGGGTCATCATTCTAAAAATGTCAGACCATGGTACCTTTGCTAGAGAAGGTGGTGGAAGAGAGAGGGAGAAGGTTTATTTTGGTAAAGAATATTTATTCCTTGTGTTACTTCAAGATATAAAGTATGAGTTACGAAATAGGTGATGCAAAGTGAGATGGAGATAAAATAAGGGGAAAATTACCAAAAAGTTCTACATCTATTGTAATTGTACCGATTCAATTTTAAACTTATTTTTTTGGCCAATTGAGTCCTAAAATTTTTGTAATTATATCAATTCAGTCAATCTGACTAAATTTGACCGGTCAGCGCTAATGTGGATGCTAACCGACGTCGAGACAATTTTTTTAAATAATTTTCTATTTTTTCGATTTTTTAATTTTAATTTTAATTTTTTTTTTTAATTTTTCTTTATTTTTCTTTATTTTTTTTTTTCCTTCCTCCCCTCCTTTCTCCTTCTTTCGGCAACCGGCTAGAGAGGAGGGCCAATCGTTGGACTCGGGCGACCGGCCAATGGCGAGCTTGCCTCATGTTGCTGGGCAAGACATGAAGAAGACAAAGAAAGGGACGGATTTGTGGATGGTGTTGCTAAACATGGATAGCCTCGAGCTCATGGCGGTGAAGAAGCCCTTGTTTGATTCTTCTTCAGACTCCCCATCCCTATCTAACTCTATGTGTAGCTTGCCTAGCGACGGCAAGGTTCGCCTTTGCCTAGTGAAGACAAGGCGAGCTCACCATTGGTCGGTTGCTTGAGTTCGGCGATTGGCCCTCCCCTTGGGCTGGTCGTTGAAAGAAGAAAAGATAAAAAATTAATTAAAAAATAAAAATAAAAAATTATTAAAAAAAATGTCTGTTGGCGCCACCAAGATCTATGTCGCCGTCTTGTTCGGCCAAAATTAAATTTGGATAGACTAAACCGATATAATTGCAAAATGTTTAGGATTGAAATGATACAAAAAAAGTTTAAGACTGAAATGATATAATTACAATAGGTTTAAGATTTTTTTTTTTTTTTTTTTTTTTTTTTTTTTTTTTGTAATTTTCCTGTAAAATAAGAGGTTGCTCATTGATACGTTTCAAAAATAAGCAACCAAGTACCTTTTTTTTTTTTTTTTTTTGTCAAAGAAAAATTCATTCATTTTTACGGATATATAATAGAGAAACGCAGTCCAACTACAAACCATGACAAATCTTACATACTGAAAATAAAACAAGCTCCTAATAATAAGATAAATTATTAGAACAAAATTAGGGATTACATGTTCAAAGAACAGATTTGTGACTTCTTCAAATTAAAATTGACAACTAATCACCAAATACATCTTCAGCAACGAGCATACACTAAGATCTCCATTTGTTGCCATAGCTTTGCCTTTCAATGGTAGGCGTCTGGGTTTGACGTCTTAAACACCATTACAGTCAAGAGTAACAAGGTTGGATATATGTAGACTTGACACTTGTGAGAACGAAACCTTCATGAAACTTCTCTGATTTTCTTCGAAATTGGACTTGTACATAAACGAAACCCGAGGGAAGCCTAGGTTTGATGTCTTCGACACCATCGTTGTTCAGAGTAACAATGTTAAATGTATGTAGACCTGACATCTGTGAGAGCAAAACCTTCACGAAACTTCTCTTATTTTTTTTGAACACTTATACAGAAACAAAACTTGAGGGAAGTGAAACCTCAAAAACATATACGCAAAAAACCCCAAATCTAGACTAGATTGATTGCATGATATTTCATCATGAAAATGCACACAGACGAAGAAATGAGCTGTTTCACTAAAAATTACACCAGCACACAAACTTTCCCACTTGAGTCGACAATGTAGCGGTGGTCACCAATCCCCATTTTTTATTTCATCAAAGATCACAATGAGGGCGACGATGAATGCACAGTCGATGTTCGGATAGACCGTGACCATAAACTTGTCCTTTCCCAGAAGCACACTTTGAGTTTGGATGCGAGTCTCCTTTTGCATCTTTTGCATCTGTACCATTATGATATAGTCAGAAATTGAAGGTTCCATTCCTTTTTGATGTGTGTATATATGGCTAGTTACCGAATGGTTCTTATCCTATACGTCGATAAGAATACCAATTTACTTAATCGAATCACTTCAAAAATAGATGGGCAGTCGAGATATATTCTGTAGGCTGGTTCGTATTCTATAAATCGATTTGAATACCAATTCACTTAATTGAATCAGTTCAAAAATAGATGGGCGGTCGAGATATAAATCCCAACTTGCAATTTGACAAATTATTAAAAAGAACAAGAAAGCTGATGATGACAATAAAAAATTTATGTGATTCGATATTTTGTAGGCAACAGATTAGGTTATTTGAATATGATGTGATCTCAGTGGGGCAACGGATTAGGTTATTTGAACATCGAATCACAAATTTTATGTTGTCATCATCAGCTTTCTTGTTCTCTATAGTAAATTGTCAAATTGCAAGTTTGGATTTGAAGATCCCAAGCCTCTCATCTTCGCTTTACGCACAAACAATTTTTAATTTCATACTTCTTGAACTTCGATAAAAATGTTAACCTGGGCACTAATAACTAAGGGTGAGTATTGTGATGTTCTCAAATACTAATTGGCACGTCTCACTACTAATTTCAACTTTTAGGTGGACCGACGTACACATGCATATATATGTATTTTTTTTTTTTTGGAAATTAACAATTCAATTCTAAAGTTATTGTATGTGTTGGAGAAATCGCTCTAGAAGATTTTGAAGGCGACAAAACGTTTCCATCGTCTAGTCTGGTTATTTGTGTCTCGAAGACTTTCCACCACCAGACTCGAACTCAAGACTCATATTTCAAGACTCAAGATTCAAGACTCAAGACTTAAGACTCAAAATTATTCTCATTGACAGTCTATCTAATTCGGTGTCGAAGGAAATCCAAATCTGAGGATTATGGTTAAGGATTTCATCTTGATCTCTGGAGAAGATCTTTTGGCTGGACATATACAACGGATTCTTTGATTCGTATCTAGATCAATTGAAGATCCGATAATCGACGAAGTATTCTTGGAAGGTTCTATTCATGGAAACCAAGATCCTGATTGTATGGGCGAACATGATTGATGGGCTATCGTCGATTCCTTTAATAGCTCGGATGATCTTCTTGATTGATTCCGTCCAACGGGTAGATTGGAGGAATTCCTTTGGTAAGTGCCAACGGTTATGATGGCATAAAGGAGTATAAAAGGAAGACGTCTCGCTTGTTCAAGTGTGTGATCGATAGAGAAATTCCGAGTCCGAAACACCTTGATTATTAGTCGATACGACGAGCGAAATTGTATACAGAGAGTGTCTATACTTTGTGATACCTTGAGTGAGTGTGGTAGTTCATCTACACCCGAAGTCAAGGAAGATCAACGCTGTAACATCTCTTTGTTCATAGTGGAATCCAAATAGATTGGTGTCGGTGCGAAAGAGTGGACGTAGGCTTGAATCAAGCCGAACCACTATAAACCTCGTGTTTAATTCTCTCTTTCATTCACCGAGTCTTACGATTGAATGTTATTTGCTGCAATTACTCAATTGTCTAAGTATTGTGCGAAAAATCGTTTATATACCTATTCACCCCCCTCTAGGTACTAGCACTAGCTATATCAGTATGGATGACAATACAATCCATAACCTTTATTTGAAATTCCAATATAGTCATTCCAATCTAATTGCCGTCGGAAATTGTTAACGTCACATCTAATCATAATCGGCCGTCTTACGTGGCATGTTGACATATCGATAACCTACAAATTGCCACTCTAACAATTTCCAGCAGCAATTAATAGAACGGATTACGTAGAAATATCGAGCAAAGGTTCAAAATAACATTAGAAAAACTGAAATGTCTAAAATTGAACTGCCAAATGTACAATAGGTTTGGAACTGAATTGATTAGGCTTGAATGAATAATTTTAAAGAACAAGAAGCGGCCTTTGGAAAAGAGTATGTTACCTGGGCAATGATACAGGGAGGCTGTCCGGCATAGATGACACAAGACCGCGCGAAATCTTTGACATTGAAGTCGCGGAGATCCTCGTTCCTGTTATTTGTTAAGAAAACGTCTAACTCGGTCTTGAGTTGGATCACTGAACTCATCTTGGCGGTGAAGACAAGGTCGCTCATGTCCGAGCTCTTCCCTCTGAACGCTCGCCATCGACTGTGATCGGCCCTTATATGCACCAATCATCTTCACCTAAGCCACTAAAACCTTATCTTTCGCATGGATTCCGCTCGTGATAGTTTGCAAAAGGATCGATGCTGAACCTTGATTTCGCTTAACCAGTTCGTTGAACTTCAGTTTCTTTGGCTGCCAAGTTAATACAGTACCAAAAAAAGAAAAAGAATAATTGGGTGTCTAGCTCTAGAACCCGTGAAAAGCGAAGGGTGGATATCTAATTCTGGAACCGATGTTGGTTGTGATTGTTCCCGAGTATAAAAGAATTCAGTATAAACAGCGTAGAGTGATGTTAAAGAGCAAACCTCTCGCCTGAGCGTGAGAACCGGCTGCCCGGTGGCGTCGATCAAGACCCTGCGGTCATGAAGGGTGAGTAAAGCTCCCTTCACTTTGAAGATGAGGTCGCCGCTGCTGTTGGTGACCACGAAGTTGCCGCTGCCGAGGGTCATCGCCTTCCTTAAAATGGCCACATCTGCTGCGTAAGTGCAGCAATATTGAGGCCCCACGACGGGCGGAGGAGCAAGTTGCATCTCTTCAGCTGGTTATGCCTTTTGAGAACAGTCTCTCTCTCTCTCTCTCTCTCGAAAACTTATGGCTTTCTAAGTTAGGGCTTCTTGTACATGCCTGGACGCCCAGTTGCAGAAAGCGTCAACCTCGAAACCAGCTTGGTTCGACGTGTTGGGTCAGATTCATTGGAAAAGGTCATCAATAAGCTTGTTGCTCTGCCTAGGTCTTGGTCAGACGACGCGTTATGCAACAAGCTAGTGGCGGAATGAACTTGTGTGAAGTTCTGGCTTGGCCTACCTTTCGGTCAATCTCGCGCATCGTCCCGTTCTGCCTATATCTTAAACAATCTTGGGCATCTGTTACCCAGTCGCAAAAAAATTTTGTGATTCAAAATCAACCGTCATTTTCAATTCATAAAAAACATTTTTCATAGTCAGAAAATAATTTCTTGAAAGCAATCTTTCTTTAAAAGAATGGATCTTCAATAACGTGCGAATTTCACGAGCCTTGTGTTTTCCCGGAAATTGCCCTGAGCAGTGAGTGCATCATGGGCTGGACCGCCGGTTTCGTAGGTCTGTCACGCAAGTCCAGAAGTGGACTCGTCAAGACAGCGAAAGACAAGTACAGGTACCTTATTCTTGCCATTGATTAGTCAGAGAGGAAAAAGTTCAAAATTTAAGTTGCTACAATTTTTCAAGTTTCCACACCTAATTGGGTTATTAAATGAGACTTTGAATAAGGGGATCATCCTTCACATTTACTAGATTTTGACAATTAAGTGCTGAAAATTTCAAAAAAAAAAAAATCAGCACCGGATGAGATGAACCTTTTTTAACATGTTAACTTTACAATGATTTGAAAGTCAATTTGAGTAATGGACTTGCAAGATGTTTGATTCCACAACCTCTTTGAAATTAGGCCTCTCTCCTCTCCCGTTTAAATTTACATTCAGATCTAGGGGTTTTACTCTCCCTATTTAGATTAAGGTCTAGTTTTAGGAGTTCCTTGTAGGTATTTGATATGTGTTTTTTCAACATATTAATGTTGGTGTCTCTATATGGCGCTAATGATAACGACAATAAACCTTGATGCGCACTGCAAGTCATTGCAAATGAAGTGAGGGATCTCGACGTGTGCTCATCATAGAATTTAGTATTCGGCTGTCGAACCTTTATGGTGATAGATATATTCTTGAGAGATGAGAATATACTTTTACTTGCATATTGTGCTTTGTTATTTGCATTTTAGCATTTGCTTTGGTCGATAGTTATAAGAAATTTACTAGATTTGAAAATATTCTATGTGCCTCTGTTATTTTGAGAAATGAATGAAATCTTTTTTTAATTAAAAAAAAAAGAGTAATAGGCTCTTTCTTTCACTGCTAATCCAAGAAGTTCATCAATGTTGATACTTTTTCTCTTCATTCGAGCCAGGAGCTTGTGATGCTCTTTGAGCGGGGATTCAATTGAAGGAACCTGGCAAGTCAAGGTCAACGGACATAACAACAAGGAGGGTGCATTGCCCTTTTTCTCATTCCCTTGATAAGGTCAGTAAAAATGGGTTACTTAGGGCGTGTTTGGTAATGATTTTGTTTTCAGGAACAAATTCTGACAAAAAATGATTATTTTTTATTTTATTCCCCGGAACAATTTCCAAGCATTTTTAGCTGTTTGGTAATTGTCCAAAATTTCTTTTGGAATAGAATTGCGTTTGGCACCATGTTCATTGATTCGGTTCCAAATTCAATTTTTTTTTAATTTTTTTCTTTTTTTCCTTTCTCTCTCATGTTCTTCTTCTTTCGGTGGCCGGTTCTTGGTCCAACATCGGCTAGACGAGGGTTAGCGACCTCATCGGAGTGTTGCCGGCCCTCGGTGAGGCCTCCTCGTCAACCAAGCCTCACCGGCAGTTGGGTAGGGCTTGCCTAGCCCCGCCGAGGCTCGGCCTCACCGGTGGCCAAGCTGGCCTCACCGAGGCTGGGCGAGTCTCGTTGGGGCTGGGTGAGGCCCACCTGGCCACCGGTGAGGCTCGCCCAGCCCCGCTGAGGCTTGGCCTCGCTGGGCTGGGCGAGCTTCGCCGGGTTGGGCGAGGGGCTTGCCCGGCCCAGCGAGGCGGGGCGAGCCTTGCCGGGGCCAGGCGGGCCTCGCCCAGTCCTTCGGTGAGCTTGTAGGTGGCCAGGCGAGCCTCCGGGGGGCTTGCTGGTGGCTGGGCTTGCCTCCGACGAGCTTGCTGGACCAGTTGTTGGCAACTGGCGGCGATTGCAGTGGACGGCGGCGACCAGTAGCGGACGGTGGCAGGAGGCTGCAGACAGCGGCGGACGACAACCACAGGATGGTGGTCGATGAAGAAGAAGAAAAGAGAATAAGAAGAGAAAATGGAAGAAGAAGAATTGGTTTTGATTCTTAGATTTGTTCCCAGAACAAGAATTAACTTTTTTTTTTTTTTTTTTTGTAATTCTTGATTCTCGCTCCAAATCTACTGGGAACAAAAAAATAGAAATTTATTCCCGGGGATAAAATTTTTACCAAACGTAATTACGTTCCCAAACTGATCTCAAGAACATAAAATCAGAATCAGGCACTGTTTGGATGGTTACTAAAAAGTGCCTTAATTCACCATATAGAAAAAGTAAGTGATGACGATTAGGTCTTGTCAAATGTTGTTAAGTCCTAAGTATTGATCATAATTTCATGTGTAGTGAGAAATTAATAATGGTCACTAATCAATTTCGAGTTACTATCAAATAGCCTTTTAATTATATTTTCATCATTTGAAACAGTCAAAACGGAAAGTTTGTTGCTTAAATTTTCATCACTCTATTTTTTGTCTTATCTAGTACCAATTAAAGGATCGATTTCAATATATCAGGCATTATCAAATTGGATTCCTTTAAGTAAAATTTACATCTTTGATCAATCGGGTCGAATTAAAACCAGTAAATTTGATAGTGTTTCTCCAATCTTTAAAGTACTTTTCTTTCATTGGCAAAGTAGATAAAGATATAATATGCAAAAGATAAATTTATGTCATCCCGGTATGTTTAGTAGAGAGTACATAGGTGCTTATGGACCGTACAAGGGGACTATTTAAGGTAACGCAATATCCATACCGTCCTATCCCGATCTATAGTATTGATTACAATCAATTATGATCATAAATAATCAAAGGAAATGTACAATATTAAAAAGAGATATAGAGAGATGCGGCAAATCTCATAAATATTGCTATCATGCCCTAAACTCAAGGTTATGTCGGAGGACAAAATAAGAGACAACCTTTAAAGAATGAAATAAATAGGAGAGAATGTTTCGCTCATTAGGTTTTTCGGATACACACATTCATATATTATGCATTTAATGTACTCTTTGAAGCCCGAATGACCCGAATTGGCCCGAAATAAAACTTTATTGCAGGCCTGGTGGGAGGGACAGCTATAAAAAAAAAAAGATGTGGCACCAAGGTAAGTGACCAAACGTCGCCTCTTCCTTTCCTAGCAGCGATTACTCCTCTGTACTTTCTCGTCGCGGTTACTCCTTGTCTTTCTTGTCGTGATCGATCTCGTTAAGAATTGCGACGAGCGCGACTATAAAAGCGTGGTCGATGTTGGGATAGACAGTCACGGCGTAGGTGTCCCTTCCGATCGCCATGCTTTGGATCGTGTGCTTCGTGTGCATCTGCATAGCCATACAATACCGGAACACCGGCCAATAGTTAGCTTTAGTTCGATGATCAACCAAGCTTTTCTCTTCTTTATCCTCACTAATTCGCTTTGCGGTTCTGTTTCGTCAGTCGGAATCGAAGATATGGAAATGGAATGATGAATGAACAATCTGTATCTGAATCTGCTAATTCGTGTGTAAGTGACAGATGATAATGCTTATGAGCTATCGTTGAATCCATCATCTGAGGATTTTCCAACGTTAGGGTAAGAGAACAACACACCTGGGCAATCATGTAGTTACTCTCTCCGACATAGATCGAGCAAGATCGGGCCGCCCAGCTTCCTTCAACCCGATAGTCGCAGGTTCTTTCGGATTTGTTGCCCGCTAGGAAGACATGCAGCCTGGTCTTGAGTTGGAACATCGACGACGTTCGAGCGGTAAACACCAGATCATCCGGGTCGGTGCTCTCCCCTCTGAAGACTTGCCATCTCGAATGTGCAGTGATTTTCTGCATACGATACGGTCGGCGCCGAAGCAAGAGGGTTTCATCAAGATATGAATTATTGCAAACGCACTTGGAAAAAAAAAAACATATCGAAGAGACTAATCGACGTGCAGAAAAGACATGGAATCATCATATCGTAACTAAGTTCAGTCTCGGCATCGCATTATCTAGAGAATCGCCATCGTCGTCGTAATCATCTTATTATTGTTACAACGCGATAGACCTCACTGAAGGATTATTCTAGACATGAGAGGGTGATGAGTAAGTTTTGTTGGAGATTAATACCATATCATGATAGAAAAAGAAAATGCGTTTCTATTCTCTCATCGGTTGCTTCGTGAGGATGAGTGACAGATCCTGATTTAAGATGAGAACCTTTTGTTTGAAGGTTAGGATCGTGTTCCCAGCCGCGTCGACGAGGGCGCGCTTTGTGTGGATCAAGTTGAACACGTGCTTGACCTTGAAGATCTCGTTGCCGGAGGAGTCGGAGACAGCGAAGTTCCCCTCTGTGATCGAGATGAGCTTCTTCACCATACCGAGGTCGATCGGGAAAGGGACACAATACTGGGGCCCGACGACGGGGGCAGGGGGCGGCGGCGGGGGTTGGAGTGGCGGCGTGGCCATGGCGAGCTGGCGAGGGCATGAGAGGGAGGTGGGGGTTGCAAATGAGAGGGGGTTGATCGCACGCTGTTTATGAAGATGGCTAAGGCAGGTTCGGACGTTATTTTTACGAACAAGCACCAGCTAGACAACGGGCGGATGATTAACGACGGGACATGGACAGTTAAAGGAATTTGTCTTTTTCCCTTCTTTTTCATTACTTTTCCCTCTTTTGGTTGAAAATTAAAAACGTTAATTTTCCAAATTATGTGGGCTAATGATGCTTCCTCCTCAATGGAACTGATTTCAATTGCAAGCTGTTGGGAAAAAAACTACAAAAACTACATTTTATCTCATTTTTAGTACCTACCAAAATATAACCCGTATTATAACAAAAAGGGAGGTAACCTCCATACGTCGTGTTCTTTTAATGTTTCTTAACTTTCATCGATTGTAGAGTTAAAAGATGGAGAATCGAACGCATAGTTTTTTAATGGAATTTTCGCATCTTAAAATGGAAGACCAATTGATGCACACTCTAGCGTGGGCTTAAAAAATACGTCAGAAGTCTTATAACTTATCACAAAAGTGCACTAGAAGTAGAGGTGTGCAAAACAGGGAATTGCCTAGAATCGGACTTGATTGGCATAGATCATTCGATTCTCATGGGACTAGTCTGGTTGTCAATTTCAATTTACTAGAATTGATGAGTACCAGTCTAATTCTCAGTTTTTAGGTGCGGAATTGCCCACGCAGACCAGACCGGTACATATGTATATAATTTTTTTTTTAATAGTTAAGTCTTAACCTTTCAAATCAAAACCTTAATTTCCTTTGTCTCTTTTCGCCTTTCACTTCACTCATCTTGCAGCCTTGCCTCCCTCTCACTCTCCCTCTAGGTGGCCTCGCCTTATTAATCCCTCTCTCACTTTCAATTTAGATTGCCTATGGCCTCATCGCTCCCTCTATCACTCTTGTTCCAGATCACCTCCGCCTCCGACCTTGTTGCTCTCTCTCAGGTGTCACGCCTCTTCCAAATTGCGACATTTTGACTAGTTCTATGAACCCACCAGGAACTAGTTTGGAATGGCAGTCTGTTTCTCCGAATGGGTCTATGGGACTAACAGGTGGTTCTCAATTCTAAATTTGGAATCAATCCTTAGTGTATGGTTCCTAATTCAGGGTAAGCACCACCCAACTTGGAATTAATCACCCCTAATCAGAAGTTCTAAAACTTAAAAAAAAAAAATGTAATCAAGTTGAAATTTATCAAATTGGTCCATACTGTCATTTCGTTAATTGCCCATTCAATTTTGTGCATCCGAATTTTTTAGAATATGAGAATAACATAAACATGAAATATGTTAATAATCCCAAAGCTTCCTAAACTCGTATTTCGATTCATTTCAGGCATATAGGAGTTTCTAAATTTGAAAACTTCTTTCTTTTAGAAAGAAATTTGTAAGTGGCCTAATGTTCTATTTCGAGCATCATGGTATGATAGGTTGGCTAGCCAATGGGCTCGGATCTTTATTTAAAACAAAATTGGCCACTTCAGATTTTTATTTGAGCCAAGATCTACTTTAGGCACTCTTTAAAAAAAAAAAAAACATTTGCATTTTAGACTTTTATTTGAAATATTCTCTAATAATAATGTGAACTCCACATATGCCTAAAGGGAAAGTAATGGTTTCATCAACTCATTTAGAAAACATTTTCTTATAAAATGACCACTTATATCGCTTAAAATAATTAGTATTTTTTTTTTGTTATCAAGAATAATTTATGTCTAAAATTTAGTTCATAAAGCAATTTTAGACATAAATTATCATCGACAATGATAACTTTTTTCCATTAACTAATTATTTCATGCAATACGAATGATCATATTTTCTAGAAATCATTTTTCAAATAATTTATTTTTCATAAAACAAACGGAATTTAAAAGGAGCTATTGGATGAGACACAACTCTTAGAAACCCCGATCCAAGTTGAGAAGGGAGAGGGTACATGGGCTTTGGTGGCTAGCCCTAATAAGCCACCAAGGTACCAATGAACTTTTTAAGTTGGAATTGTCAGGGGTTGGGCAACCCTTACAATTCAGGAACTAAGAGCCTTAGTGGCTCATAATAGGCCCAGTTTAGTGTTCCTAATGGAGACAAAGAACAAAAAATAGTTGGTTGTCAGGATAAAGAAGATCTTGAAGTTCCAGAATCATTTTGTGGTGGACCCAATCAGGACAGCAGGGGGGCTAGCTCTAATGTGGAATGAAGAAATTCAGGTATCATTTGACTCGTGCTTAGTTGAGTTTATAAATGCCACTTGTAAATGGGAGGGCAACATGATAGTTATGAGAAGCACTTTTGTGCATGCACCATATACCTTCCAAAGAAGGGTGATGTTATGGGAGGAGTTGAAATATATCAAGTCCCACAACTCTCTTCCGTGGATTTGTCTTGGAGATTTTAATGAAATTTTTCTACCATTAGGAAAAGGTTGGAGGGAGATTAGTTGAATATTATCGAATGGTAGCATTCCGGGAAGTCCTAAATGATTGTTTTTTTTTTTTATTTTTATGGAATTAGAAGGAAAATGTTGCACTTTCACCTGGGCAAATAACCGAGAGGGAGATGACTTTATTAAAGAAAAACTTGACAAAGTTCTATGTACTATTGAATGGAGGGTTTCGTTTCCAGAAGCTTTAGTATTTACCTTGCTGGCGATAGGTTCTGATCACTGCCCCTTGTTGGTGTCTCTCCTGGCTAAAAGGTTGAAGCGGAAAAGGAATTTCAAGTTTGAAGCCTTTTGGTTGGAGGATACGGAATATGAGGACATAATACATGCAATTTTGAATGATCCAGGTGTGACAAATCTGAGTTGGTGGGCAAAATTACAAAAAGTCACGACATCATTGGAGGTTTGGAGTAAAAAATTCTCAAATGCCCAGAGGCAAATCAAATCTTTAAAAAGAGAACTCGAATCCATCACAAATAGCAAAGAGGCCGAGCACAATAAGAAGAGGGTCAAAGAAGTAAAATAAAATATTGAGCTGTTATGGAAGCAAGAAGAAATGTTTTGGGGGATGAGATTGAGAAATATTTGGTTGAAATGGGGGGATAGGAATACTAAATACTTTCATGCTACCACGATTTAGCGCAAGCAAAGAAATAGAATATCCATGCTCCAAGTTTCGGATGGTGAGTGGAGCAAGGATGGGGGAAGACTGAAAGAGGAAACATTAGCATTCTTTACAGAATTATATAGCTCAGTTGGACCTCGAAATTTCCAACCCATCATCGATCAATGCCTTACTGTGGTGACTGATGAAATGAATACAACTCTA
Organism: Eucalyptus virginea; assembly: GCA_014182375.1. Lineage (NCBI taxonomy): Eukaryota > Viridiplantae > Streptophyta > Magnoliopsida > Myrtales > Myrtaceae > Eucalyptus > Eucalyptus virginea. Next base: position 11,288,461 of record CM024514.1, read on the forward strand.
ATAGCTAAAATTACACTACAGGAAGTCAAAGAAGTTGTCTTTCAACTTGGTGCAATCAAAGCCCCAGGACCAAATGGTTTGAATGGTCAGTTTTATGAACATCATTGGAACGACATTCAAAAAGATATTTAGGAAATGGTAGAGGATTTCATGGAGAAATGATGCCTCAATCCGATTCTGAATAGAACCTAAATCACACTTGTCCCTAAAACTCCCAATCCAGAAAAATTAGATCAATTTCAGCCGGTTAGCCTTTGCAACTTTACTTATAAAATCATTTTGAAGGTGCTATCAAATCGACTAAAAAAATGGCTACCGAAGTTGATTGAAATAGAACAAAGCGCTTTTGTGGGTGGAAGACAAATATAAGACAACATTCTCATAGTTCAAGAGGTTCTCCACCAACTTAGAATTAGGAAAAGAAAGAAGAAGTTTCAGGTTGTGCTAAAACTAGACATGAAGAAGGCTTATAATAGAGTTGAATGTGATTTCCTAGAAGCTTGTATGCTGAAGATGGGGTTTAGCACTAAATGGGTATCATGGATCATGCAATGTTTGACTACCGTATCTTTCAGTGTGAAATTCAATGGAGCATCTCTACCTCATTTTCAACCAGCTCGAGGTATTAGACAAGGAGACCCCCTATCCCCTTACCTGTTCATACTTGTTGCAAATGTCTTATCTTTATTGATGAAAAAAGTAGTTGAGGAAGGGAGATTAAAAGGCATTAAGCTAAACAGACATTGCCCCCACATTATCTCATCTATTGTTTGCAAACGACTCGATTTTCTTTTTGGATGGCAAAATTAGCGAATGCCAAAATCTAGCTGAGGTGCTAAATCAATATTGTGTAGCAACTGGACAAGTTGCAAATCTGAACAAATCAGGGATCCTTTTTAGTACGGGCTGCCCTCAAAGTCTAAGAAGGAATATGGCAGGGGAGCCGAGAGTCCCAGAGATTGAGAAAACTGGGTAATATTTGGGCATCCCTTCTGATTGGGGCAGTTCAAAAAAACAGATGTTTGCATGGATTTTGGCTCGAGTAAACATGAAGTTGGAAGGACGGAATGAAAATTTGCTGTCAAAAGCTGGGAAGGGAATTCTATTGAAAGCAGTGGTTCAGGCCTTGCCACAATATGCAATGTTCATATTTAAAATCCCGATATCTATTTGTAAAGCTATTGAGCAAAAGATCGCTTCCTTTTGGTGGAAAAACAATGAGGTGAAAGTTGGCATTCACTGGAAAAGCTGGAATGTAATGAAGATGAGAAAAGATAATGGAGGGATGGGTTTCGAAGACCTAATTACTTTTAATAAGGCCATGTTAGGGAAGCAAGCATGGCGAATGGTCGAAAATTCTCCCACACTATGGAGTTAGCTCTTTAAAAGGTTATACTTTCCCAATACTGATTTCTGGCATGCAAGGAAGGGGCAATGATCTTTGTGGGGATGGAAAAGCTTACTAGTTGGGAGGGATGCCATATCAGATTCAGTTCAATGGGCAGTGGGGGATGGACAATCAATTAGAATACGTGAAGATAAATGGTTAAAGTTGGGTACACTTATAGGACCATCTTATCGAGAAGAACCTGAGCGTGTAACTGAGTTGATTGACAAGCAGACTCTCTCATGGAAAGAAGACATAGTACAGAACATGTTTGAAGATAGAATTGCAAATGAAATATTGGCAATTCCTATCCCGTCCACAAGCGAAAAAGACAAACTTATTTGGACAGAAACAATATTAAGCAACTATACAATGAAAAGTGGGTATAATCAATTAAGGAAAGCCAATATAAACCCAGCACACAATGAAGCATCACCATCATACCAAAAGCCTCAAGTGCTATGGTGCAATATATGGAGTATGCGGACCCTACCAAAAATCAAAGTCTTTATATGGAATCTATGTCAAAATGCCCTCCCCACGAAGGAGAATTTATTCAGACGAAAAATCATACCTCATTTGACATGCTAGTTGTGCAAAATGAAGCCCGAAACAGCAGAGCACTTGTTTCTGCTTTGCCCTTGGACAACTAAAGTGTGGTCGGATCCACGAATCAGCATTCGAATTCAGAGCAAGGGACTAACAAGCATAGATCGGTGGCTCCTTCATCACAAGAGCGACTTACCAGAAGCACCTTCTCTCGAACTAGTTGCTGAAACGCTCTAGTTTGTGGCTATCTTCCGAGAGAAGACACCGAATTTGCGCGGAGTAGTCACCGAAACTGTGGCACCCCCGATTCGCTTGAGGTTGCCACATGTGATCTCTCTTAAGTACTCGATCTCATATAACTTCACTGACTGATACCTTTTGACTAGAGATATTTTTTTTTGAAAACGGTCCCAATGCAGCTTATTAGCGGAAGCATAAACAAGTCTCACCATCCCTTACTCCAATAACCATAATACAATACACACCAACTATGCACCAGAAGAAAAGATAAAGCCGATTCACTCTTATTTATATTTTCATGATAGACATCAAGGTCGATACAACAAGAAGGCCAAGATTTTTAACTATACTTGGCTATTACTCAAAAGAGGACTCGACCCTACATCGAACATGTACAAACTTCCATCAACAAGCGTCGGCTATCTCCAAAAAGTGTCAGCTCCCAACAGCTATACGCGCCATCATACCCAATCCGGTGCATCGGGCGGCGGCGACGGTAACATCCTTAACATCACTCCATCATGCCGGACATGGACAGATAAAAACTCATGGATAACCGGGCCATCAGCTCGACCCACATTGTACATCACCAGGACATGGACTCGAACAAACACTAAACCAGGGGCATCGACACAGATATGCTCAGTACACTCCACATCAACATCAATAGGTATGCCATAGTAAGTACCGCGTGCAACCGGTAGCAAATGCATCTTTCCAATCTGAAATGTTAATCTCCAAAAGGGGTGAGTACAACCACTCAACAGTAAAGATCCACCAAACTACTCAATGCGTCAAACAGAACAATCAAGGTATTATGAACAAAACACATATCATTTGTTTATTCAAGCATACCTTACCTTACAGCCATGCATATATCACCATGCCATATGTGCATATACCACCATGCACTTATTATCAAGCATTCATGCATATATCACCATGCCATATGTGCATTTACCACCATGCACTTATCATCAAGCATTCACGCATAACCATGCGCACGATATAGTCTCAATTTTTTTTTTTTTTTTTATCTTTCCAGGGATCAGTGTTTGCATCCCACAATTTATCGCTCGCATCCCACCTGGCATCGCGAGGAACCTCCGGCACACACCTCCGGGCATCCGGCACACACACCTCGGGCATCTCGTACCCCAACTAGCATCACGAGGTATCCCTCTCGGCACACACTTCCGAGGCTTCCGGCACACACACTCTGGGCATCCCAACACTCCTAGGGTATCCGGCACACACACTCCGGGCATCCCAACACTCCCGGGGCATCGTCGGCTCACACCTCCGACAGTCTCGTTATTTTCTCAAGTTATATTCACCCATGTATTTCAATTTCAACATGGCATTCGATGCAATAATATCAAAGATCTCAACCAACTTTTCATGCCATATAACATGCCATATAACATGCCATATGTCATCACATATGCAGCAAAATCAACCACTCAAAGTATTACATCACATGGATAAATTCATTTATTTTTCAAAACACGTCAATTTTTCGGATAAATCAGAATGCATTCCTCTAGTTAAAACTCTAGAAAAATTAGTAAATGGTATTAATAAATTCTGAAAACTTGACACATTATAGATGAGACCTAAAGGCAGATATCTCATGAATAACACCATACCAAAAGAATCTCACACAAAACAGTATGGTCCATGCATCACAGTTTCCAAAACTTCAATATTTCAACTTGCACAGTTTCGGAAGTAATTTAGATTAAATACCCAAATGAACTCCAAAAATTCTGAAATTTTGACATGTTATAGAAAAGTCTTAAAGGTAAATATCTCATGAAGAAATAGAAACCCAAATCGTTCTATATTGATAGATATAGACGATTATTTCCCCCTGTGCTCGGTGTCATCTTTTCCCAGATTATCATCTTTCAAAAGAAACTCATTTCACCTACCTATATATGTTCATTTATTCTAAATTTTCAGTATGTAATTCCTTAGAATATTACCTACAAATTTCAATTAGGGACACATGATCAAATTTTAACTGTATGATTTTATAAAAATCACGAAATCATACTAGGTCGAGGTAGTGTTTTTCCCAGATCCAGTTTCTTCAAAGAACAACGATTTCACCGACCTATTTTTGTTCATTTCCTCTAAATATTTGATATGTTCTACCTCAAGAAGTACAATACAACTTTCATTAAGAGATCCAAATGAAATTTTTACAAGAAAGCAACCTTACGGACCACGAAATCACTGAAGGTCAGCACAACAAATTCCAGATCTAATTTCTCCAAAGAAAAATAATTTCACTAACCAATACTTGTTATTTTTGCCTCAAATTTCAGTATGTTGTTCCTCAAGGTGTTATCTACAACTTTCATGAAGAGATTGAAACAAGATTTCAATTAAAAAGTCGCATGCAGCACACAATCTCATGGATGGTCGGACTGGTTTTTCCAGAAACAGCATGCTAGGCCAACAAATCTCTCTCCAAAGCTCCGAAATTTCATCCCATCTACCACAACCAAAATTTACCATCTTCTACACACACAACACAGCAATGCAAGGGGTAGGTTTTAGGACTCTACTTGCCTCAACTTAAGCACAAACAGCAACAAAGATGGCGGGCAAAGCGGCGAACGAACGGCGGCGAGCTAGGTGGACGATCGGTGGACGGTCCTCCTCCTTCCTCTCGCACGCACGGCCTCTCCTTTCTCTCTTCCTTTCTTCCTTTCCTTTCCTTTCTCTTCTCTCTTTCTCTCCTCTCTCTCGCGGACGACACTCTCTCTTTCTCTCCCTTTTCCTCACCTAATCCGCCCCCTATTTCCCCTTAATTTCTTCCCTTCAATTATTAGCAATCATTTGATTGCATGCAGCCGCCCAAAGGAGCCAATGGGGGCAGCCACACTTGGCTCAACCTCCTTGCCACTTGGCAACTCACATGCAAGGGTTGATGGGCTTCAATGTTGGGCTGGTCTTGGGCCTTCATGGGCTGGTCGAATAGGGGTGCTGCGTGGTCTGGTTGGATGGTCTTTGGGCCTAAAATCAGCCCACCCTCTCCTATTCCTATTCCATTTAATCCTCATTTAAATAAACACCTAATTTCAACTTATAAGCCCACAAAACTTTGTAATTTAAATCAATAAAATTCTACTTATAAAGTGCACCACCAAGAATAAGATTTCTATATCAATTTGCACCTTAATAAAATCCTTGGGTCACTTGTAGACACATCTCCAACCAAACAATTGTCCATTACAATGCTTGGCCTTAAATTAATTGAAATTCATTGATTCAATGGCTAATACAAAATCCAATGGCACTTCCATTACCTAATCATGGTTCATGGTACTCTAGAGGTTGTCATGAGATTTTAGGATGCCACAGAAACACTCGCAAAGCACGAAAATTTCAGCATCTGGAACTCAAATAAAAAAAAAGGTTGGAGAGAGATTGTACCTCGTCATCGAAATGGCGTCCCCCTGCCCTGAAGTCGCTGAAAATCAACGTTGATGGCGCGTTCAGAGTGGGCACAACAATAAGTGCGATTGCTAGAGTATGCAGAGATGCCGCTGGTTTCTGCACTTCAAGCAGAAACCCTAGCTCTGTTGGAGGGAGTGGCGTTCGTGCACGAGTGGGAGAAGGAAAAAGGGAAAAGTGTAAGTACAACTCTTGAGTCTGACTACTTTAGTTTAGTTCAGGCACTATCGGGGGAGAGTCAAGCATCGTGGGAAGTCTCTGAACTACTAAAGAAAGGCCGGGCCTCAATTTCCTCTTTGCTTCATTTAAGCTTAACCCATTGTTTTAGAGAACAAAACAAAGTAGTAGATTGGGTCGTTAAAGCCCAACTAGATCAGTCCCTCCCTCTGAACTGTGTCTCAAGCCCACCCCAACCGTTGTTCGATGTTCTTTGTTCTGAAGCCCAGTTGGGCTCGTTTTCTACTTTAACTACTTGAAGTGAAATCAAATGAAGCTTTTTCAATAAAAAAAAACATATAATATGTATATAAGTAGATAAAATTATATATACACGTGTTTCAATGACATGTAACCTCCATACGTCGTGTTCTTTTAATGTTTCTTAACTTTCATTGATTGTAGAGTTTTTGTTTTTTTGGTTGGTTGATTGTAGAGTTAGAAGAAGGAGAATCGAACGCATAGTCTTTTCGCATCTTAAAATGAAAGACCAATCGATGCACACTCTAGCACGGGCTTAAAAAATGCATCATAAATCTTATAACTTATCACAAAAGTGTACTAGAAGTAGAGGTGTGCAAAAATTGGGAATTGCCTAAAACCGGACTTGACTAGCATAGATCATGCGATTCTCATGGGATTGGTTTGGTTGTCAATTCCAATTTACTAGAATCGATGAGTACCAATCTGAATCTCGATTTTAGGTGCGGAATCGCCTGCAAACCGGACCGGTACATATGTATATAATTTTTTTTTAATATTTAAGTCTCAACCTTTCAAATCAAAACCTTTATTTCCTCTTCGTCTCTTTCCACCTTTCGCTTCACTCATCTCGTAGCCTTGCCTCCCTCTCACTCTCCCTCTAGGTGGCCTCACCTCATTGATCCCTCTCTCACTTTCACTTTAGATTGCCTTTGGCCTCCAATCTTGTTGCTCGCTCTCAGGTCTCACACCTCTTCCAAATTGCAACATGTTGATTAGTTCCATGAACCCACCCAAGAACTAGTTTGGAACGTCGGTCCGTTTTTCCGAGTGGATCTATGGAACTAACAGGTGGTTCCCGGTTCTAAATTTGGAACCGATCCTTAATGCATGGTTCCTAATTCAGGGTAAGCACCGCCCATTTTGGAATTAATCACCCCTAATCAGAATATCTAAAACTTTCAAAAAAATGTAATCGAGTTGAAATTTGTCAAATTGGTCCATTGCCCATTCAATTTTTGCATCCGTATTTTTTAGAATATGAGAATAACATAAACATGAAATATGTTAATAATCCCAAAGCTTCCTAAACTCGTATTTTGACTCCTTTCGGGCATATAGAACATTAGGGCCACTGACAAATTTCTCTCTAAAAGAAAGAAGTTTTCATGTTTATGTTATTCTCATATTCTAAAACCTGAAAACTTCTTTCTTTTAGAGAGAAATTTGTCAGTGGCCCTAATGTTCTATTTCGAGCATCATGGTATGATAGGTTGGTAGGCTAGTGAGCTCAAATCTTTATTTAAAACAAAATTGGCCATTTCAGGTTTTTATTTGAGCTGAGATCTACTTTAGGCACTCTTCAAAGAAAAAAACATTTGCATTTTAGACTTTTATTTGAAATTTTCTCTAATAATAATGTGAACTCCACATATACCTAAAGGGAAAGCAATAGTTTCATCAACTCATTTAGAAAACATTTTCTTATAAAATGATTACTTATATTGCTTAAAATAATTAGTGAATGTTTTTTTTTTTTTTGGTTATCAAGAATAATTTATGTCTAAAGTTTAGTTCATAAAACAATTTTAGACATAAATTATCATCGACAACAATAACTTTTTTCCATTGATTAATTATTTCATGTAATACAAATGATCATATCTTTTAGAAATTATTTTTCAAATCATTTATTTTTCATAATACAAACGGAATTTAAAAGAAATTGTGACATGAGAAGTGGAAGAATTATCTTAATCGTCCAAGTTGAATTTGGCAAAAATAATAACGGGACATTATAAATGGCGCCGCGGGCGACCTCGTTTGTGGAAAGAACGCACTTTTTTGGTCTGAGGAACGAGTCAGGGAGAAGAACGCGGCAGAGTGGCATTGTTTTTGGCGGACCCATGTCGATAGAAATGTTGTCATGAAGCTTCCTATTTACGGGTTCTTGACAATGTTTGTTCTTTCATAAACATTTTGCCAGAAAAGTTGTCATGGTCATAGTCTAAGGTGAAGCTTGAAATGAGCGGGCTTTGGTTGGTCTCTGTACAATCTTGAATTGATGCAGATAGATTGACTGTTTATGGTTAATGGGCAAGGATTGTTTGACCCATTAAGCAGTAAATGGAGTACGCGGGTCGTTGCTGATGATTGGCTAATGATTGCCTTCTTGATGTTCGACGGAATGCCTGAATGAATTACAGGTGAATTCAGGCCTACATGGTGTTAGAGCAGCTGCTGTTTGGGAAGATTTGAAGTCGTTGTTCCGAGGCTTTTCGGTCGGGATTTCGTTATGAAGAGGCTGTCTTCTCTAAAGGGCGCGAACCAATTTTTGAGGAGGAACAGGAGGTGGCCATTGTCTCCATACAAAACCAAGTGGCACCAAACATTCTGTGAAGAACAGGCCATGCGAACTCTAAGAGACGCAGTCAGAACCACCGTAGAGCCATTGTGTCACTGCGGTAATAAACATCTCCCGCAAAATCCTACCGAACCCAATCTTGTTAGCACTCTGGTAGACTCATTTAGTGCTTACAACTGTGAACCAACCCCAAATGCCTACCGCTTTGTCATCCAGAGTCTATGTGAAATCTCACAGTTCCACCTGATTCCACCAGTCCTCGATCACATTCGAAGGGTCGAGAAATTCGAAACTCCCGAGTACATTTTCAGCGATCTTATCAAGTTCTATGGCGATTTTAACAAAATTGAAGACGCCGTTGGTTTGTTTCTTGATATACCCAAGTTCAGGTGTGTCCCTACTGTCTGCTCACTGAATGCTCTACTGTCAGTACTTTGTTATAGCAGAGATCACTTGAAGAAGGTGCCTCAGATTTTGCTGAAGAGTCAACAGATGAATATCAGGATAGATGAATCGACTTTTAGAATAATGATTGGTGCACTTTGTCGGTTGAGGAAGGTGAATTTTGCTATTGACATATTGAATACACTGATAAGTGATGGATTCACAGTTGATGGGAGAATCTGCTTGTTGATACTTTCGTCATTCTGTGGACAGAGGAACTTTTCTAGTGTTGAGGTTTTGGGCCTTATGGAAGAATTGAGGAAAATGGGTTTTTCCCCTGGGCTAATAGACTATGCGAATGTGATAAAGTATTTGGTGAAGAATCGAAGAGTTAATGATGCTTTGGATGTCTTGAATCAGACGAAGGTCGGTGGGATTAAACCTGATACTGTTTGCTACACAATGGTTTTAAGTGGGGTCATTGCAGAGGATGATTATGAGAAGGCAGAGGAGTTATTTGATGAAATGCTTGTTCTGGGTTTGGTCCCTGATGTGTATACCTACAACGTGTATATAGATGGTTTGTGTAAGCAGAATAAACTTGAAGCAGCTGTTGAAATGGTAGCTTGCATGAAAGAACTTGGCTGCAGACCTAATGATGCTACTTACGTCACGATAGTTGAGAGATCATGTCAAATTGGGGAGCTGAATAGGTCAAGGCAGCTTGTGAGAGAAATAGGAGTGAAGAGTTTTGGGCTAATGTTAAAGTTATATATGCCTCTGCTGGAAGGATTCAGTGGTAATGGTAAAATTACTGAAGCTTGTGATTTAGTGGATGAATTGTTGGTTAAGAGTTCACAATTTGAATGTTTTACAGTTGATGCGATAGTATGTAGTTTGTGCAAGAGAAGATTATTCTCAAAAGTGCCAGAATTACTTGAGGCGATTGTCAGGAAGGGTATCATTCCAGGAGTCTTGACTTGGGAAGCGCTCATTAATGACTGCGGATCTGAAATCAAATCGTTGGAGAGTAGTCTAATTGATTTGGTAAATTCTATCCGAGTTGAATGAAGTGCACCTGCTTTTGCTTTATGGCAACCTTGTTGGAAACCCAGTTCGTAGAATATTTAGAATCCATGAAGAAGGCAAGCTGTAGATGATATGATACCCTGTAGATGAACACCTACTTGGCGAACAACGTGGCAGTGCCAAACTCTTTCCACCTATTGAGGAGGTAATTGGCTCCCGCAGATCTGCTATTTGATTGGTGGTTAAACTGTGTTTGCTCATGGAAATTGCATTTAAATCTTTTGCATTTGTCACTGGCATATCTCTTTCCTTGTTGAGATTCATATGTGCTTCTGCATGGCATGATATGGTGTAAGGATTGAAATTGATGAAGTGCACCCTCACTGCTTTTGGGTCAGTATTTGGAGCTTAACTATCAATTGTCCCGAAGAGGACAATATTAAGTCTTCAACAAATTGTTTTGTGGTATTATGAACTAAATACATGTTATGCATTGAAATGCCTGAAATTTTCTAATTTGAAAAGATAGTGAAATTTCTCATAATCTTATCAGTCTGAAATTGTCCGTGAGGCGAATTACTTGGCCAAACTTCCATCAACATGAGTATCTTCCACTATATTCCAAGTTCATTAAGGAATTATTAGGGCCATTAACTATCAGAGTCCTGGGGTTGATCCACTTGCTTCAAGAGCTAGGCTCTCGGTTCAAGCCTCATTGTCCACTTCTATTTTTACTCAGTCCATGAATAATCATAGTCAAATAATCCATAAATTTGACATTTGCTGGCTTGTATATCAAGTTATTGACTCTGCAGATTTGAATTGTTCCTTTCAATTGGTGGATGAACTAAAATATTCTCAGAGGTTTAAGTCTGCAATCTCCTATCTATGAAAGTATTTTTCCTTGGGGGTTTAGAATTGTAGGTTGCTTCTGCGTTATACACTTTTATTCGGCATTGGGCATCTCCTTCTTTCATTCCCAGTACATTTCTGACGTTCTTAAATTTTTATTTTGACAAAATCCTTTATTTCCCATCCAAAAAAGTCTATTAAAGTACTTCTTCCAATTGTTCTATACTGGACTTTCTGGGTCTTCATTTTGCAGAATATGCATGTGGTTGCAGGAATCAGTAACAAGTTTTCATCAATTCTCGTTAGTGATGAAATTTATAAGATGAGTGATCTGACTACTTCTAAACGGTCTCTACACTCTCCGTAAAGCTGACTCCTCAGGTCACAGCAGTGATAAATACAAGGTTCAGAATGTTGGGAAGGAAAATATACTCCAGAATTTCTCTTGGTGCCCGGAGTACTCTGCAATGTGATTTGTCTGCAACATCAAAGTGATCATTTAATCTTCATAAAGTTGTCTGAGGATCAAAGAAAGGATATCTACTGCATTTTGCGCTTTTTCCAATTCATACTTGAAAGGTGTAAGATCATTCAACTGAACTCTGTCATTCCATTTGGGTTTTGGTGGGTGCTTTCTTGGATTGATCTTTCTAAACGTTTGGCAAAACATTAAATGCTAGTTACAAAACATGGTGGCTTAAGTTTATTCTTGAAGACTCTGAGTCTAATTGCACGGTCAGGGATGACATGGTATCATGTCTTGGAATGTGAATGCAATGTTAGGGATATCGTCAACATCTGTATTAATGTAGGTGGTTAGCAGATGGGATCAGGTGGTTGGGGCATACATTTAATTAGATTTTAGAGGTTATTTTCTAGGTCTTACATGCATGTCCTTCTTGTACAGTTGTAGCCGAAGTCAATGCAATATATATATTGGCCAAAGAAAGTAAATAAATCCGTCAGTGTTTCTCTTTATGTTGTGTACATGTTGAGGACTGCTAATTTATCATCACCTGACACCTTCCTTGTTCTCAAAGCTTCCTAAACTTGTTATTGATTGACCGATTTAGTCATGCGTGTTTCACCTTATATTGCTTGTGATATGTATGTATGTGGACATTTTTCTCTCTTAACACTTCCTCTGCCTCATATTGCTCGTGATCTGTATGTGTGTGGACATTTTATCTCTTAATACTTCCTTTAACGTAAAGCTAATAGGAGGACGAAAGCGCGAAGGACATGAATGCTGACATGCGCTGTGTGGGTAAAGGAATGATTGGAATTCGGTGACATTGAGCTACCTATTCCATTGTGTCGTCTCCTGCAAGGCTGCTGCCTATGGCGACAGCTACCTAAAGGATGCGAAGGCGGCATGGATGAGTGAAAGAAAGATTGAATCCGAACATGCGAAGGGAAGAGCGAAGAATCGAGAGATCAATTCCCGGAGCTCTTAGGCAAAATGTCGATGTCCTTATACTTCGAATCTGTTGCCGCATATCACTGACATATGACTGAGAATCATTAGTGAAGGATCGATTTAACGCCCTTCTCAAGTTTTCTATATTTGTGCAAGTGAGATGGTAGTTTTCTTGATATCCGAACATTGGTTGGTAGGTACCAATTTTGCAAGAAGACCCCATTAGTTTTTATATAAATTCTCCAGCCATAAAGAAACGTCAATCGGTCGCCTTCTATTATGTCCTCGTGGCTTAATTGTCTCTTGACAATGCATCCACCATGATGACTTAACATGTGTAGCCATCGATGCCCTCAAAACAATCGGACGTTATTAGCATCTCAACGTGACGTCTGCGCTTACGCATTTTCTATGTGACAATCCCGATCTCTCAAATATAGGATATCCGACCTTTTGGCTCGACTAATCCTTCCGGATGTTACAAATTGATCCCATCTATGTATATAAAGAGAGATTGTTCAATAGAATGCCAAAGAAATAGCCAAAATAGAAAGGATAATGCTCTCTCTCTCAAGCGCTATACTTTGAAAAGCACCCATTTTGATATTCAATCTATGGATTCACTTTGATAAGAGACTTGGACGATCTCTGTTACAACCTATCTTGCGCGCCCACTATAAGGCGTCAAATGATACTTAGCAAGCACAGTGTGGTTGGGTCTTGATTTTAATCTATTCCAATGTTAGTGGGGGTACGTTGCCGACTATGTTTAGAGGCAAATTATAATAATGGATGCACTTACAGGAAGAAACGAAGTTAGGTCAGCCTGGACATTGGAAGGGTTTTCAATTTCTAAGTTTTGGGATGATAATGATTCTCTAGTTTTCCCCATTAACTCCATAAGGGCATTAGCATCTGTTGAAGTAAAGAACAGAAGTCTCAAACAAAAGGAAAGCAATGCATTAAGTATTTCAAGTATACCTATTTGTCAACATTTTTTTTCCAGTACCTAAGATGGGATTTACGAGGGAAATGTATAACGTCGTATAGCCACGTGAACAAATTAGCTGGAGACAGAAGCATTATGAAGGAACTCGTGCTCTGATATCACGAAAAGAAACCATTTGTCGGCAAAACAAGCCCATAAAAAAAAAAAAAAAAAAAAAAAAAAAAAAAAAAAAACACACACATGTATCAGCAACTTCTTGAAGCTTGAACATGAATGTGCTGGCCGCTTCAAGATCTTTACACTGTATATGGCGCAAAAGTGCTGCATATATTACTCTTTATTTGCCATGGTCCAATCCACCCAAAACCATGGATTCTTACTAAAATAATATCTAAAAAACTAAAACTCATGGAACAATATCCTCTTCCGTGATCACGAATTCTTTTTGCAGGCTTTGAAGAAATGCCTAGACAAGGTCGTCATGGACAAAGCTATGACCTTCCAACAGGTCCTGGATACTCCTACCAATAGGAGGATGCAACAATGCTGGAACCTTAGCCCTTCTATCTTCTCAGGTTGAGCTTTGGTTTGCCTTAGTTTCTTTTCTTTGGGTTGAGGTTTATTAGCCCCCTCTTTTCGTTTGGGTTACCATGACGCCCTTGCACTCCTATTGACATTTCTTAATGTCACCGGAAGTGCAAGTCCTTATGTTGGTGTTGGGTCCCCCTTTTTCGTATAGTTACGCTTTGGGTTAAAGTTAATACATATCTTACTTTTACCAAAAAAATAAAAATAAAACTCATATAGATTAAAAATAAGACCTGAGAAGAAAAGGTGTACAAAGTGGCCACTACAAGAAGAATCTCAGGCGATCATTCTTTTGGTGTGCAGAGTGTAATAAGTGTTTTGCTCAGTCAATTACTCAGTAAGCAAGAGCTTTACAAGTGCTGAAAATGGCAATTTTCAGGTTCTATATACGAGAAAGGATGTATAAAATAGGCCCAATTCATTGAAGAATGGGGTACAGGAGACAGAGAGGGAAGCAATATTTTCAGATGTCCTACTGATAAATCCCAATTCCCAAATAAAAAGAAAAGGATTGAAGATCTTCTCCAGTCTAAGAACCTCCGCTGCTTTTGATAGCTTAATCCTTTGAATAATCTCATAGTTAATCAGCAATTCGCGTAATAAAATACCTACTTAAAGAAACATACGTAATACATACGTTGATATTTACCTACAGTGATGTACCGTATGCTTTTGTCAAACATTAAATCTACAGTAAATTGATGGCTCCAAATTAGTCTAAGGCTTCCTTTTTATCCATAGATGCCATATGCCCAGCTTTCGCACATTAGAATGAAGTAGATATTCATCTCTCTTATCATGTCAAAGCGGGTCATTCACACCTTTTTGTACGAATTGCGTATATGAATATCCCGATTCCTCGTACATACATTATACGTATATGTCTTTTTGTGTATATGTGGTGCGTTGGGGGGGGGGGGAGAGAGAGAGAGAGAGAGAGAGAGAATAAACAACTCACCAAGCATTCCGGAGGTAATGCTAAGAGAAGCTTTCATGGATGATTTTAGAGGTGGACTGGTCATGATGGGGAAGAAGGGCACATGAAGAACCCACTCATGGTTCACCAAACTTGGAGCCATCAATGATACAAGAAACCCTTCATGGTTCAGCCAATTTCTTGGTTTCTCTCCAGGTACGTACGGCATGAGTCGGTAATGCACGTGCCCTGCTTCTCCATCGTGCTCTTCGCACACCTTCTCACCTACGCACGCGAGAGAGACAGAGCGAGGGAGCTTGTCCATCGTGCTCTTTGCACACCTTCTCAAGTTTCTCTGTGAGAGAGAGAGAGAGAGAGAGATAGAGAAAGAGAGAGAGAGAGAGAGAGAGAGAGGAGTGTATAACAATGTTGGTACTGCTTTGGCCTCACGAATATATAGCAAAGAGAAGGATGGGGCAGGTAATATGTGAGATTTAGTCTAATAAATGATGATAATACCACATCAAAAGCCAATGAGATTTCATTAGGTTTAAGTGAAAAAAAAAACGCAAACCCTAATTAATTTCGGAAATGAGAATTGGTCTCATCTCGTAATTTTAATGAAACCATCGTTAAGTTAATGTTTTTTTTTCTTCTTTTTGGTAGAAAGCATACAACTTGAGGAATGTACCGATCAAAGCTTTTGTTGGATCGTGGGACCGTTGACGTTTGTCGCAGAATTAGAGCGGACCACACGTATCCCCATTCCTATTGTTTTCCCTTTTCGTTCAACGAAGGGCTCCGGATATCATTCCAGGAACCCTCGCCTTTTTACCTTCTTTTTTATTAATTTAGGGAAGAATTAGAAGGAAAACTTGGACTAGAAGTTCCTAAAGTTTGATTTTTCTTTTCTTTGTTTCATTTCTCCCGTTCAAAAGATGATATCTGGAGTAGGTTTTTCAATCTGCAAATTTTCGTGTTTTTTCAATTAAAATTACCCAACCCTCATTCATATTATTGCAGTTCCACCTTCGAATTGAGACATCGGCTTTGATTTGGTTTGGTAGAGAGAGAGAGAGAGAGAGAGAGAGAGATATGGAGGCGGCTCGGTGGCATCATTGCAGTTGGAGGTCTGCTGCAAGGTTCATGGGGGTGTCGGCGGCGAGCTACAGCGGTGAAGAGCCAGCGGTCGACAAGGAAGGAGGAGGGCAGAAAGAGAGCACAGGGGAGGGAGACATGGAGGTCTTTTTTTCCCCTCGGTGAGTGTTGAATTACCATGTGATATGACTTCGATTGTGGGTGGAGTGGTGATATCCGGTGTGAATGCTCGTTGGGAACAGCACTCCCTCTTCCGTCTAAAAATTGTTATATCCATACTTAGTGTTAATATGTGTTGAAAAGAAATACCAATTATATTAAAGTTAAATTCAGAGAATGAATCCAAAACATTATGCCCTTTTGCGTCTTTAAGTAGGCAATAGCAAGGGGAACATGTACGATGTCGAATTCAAAGGGAATATGTTTATCATATACAACTATTATCGTTTTCCTCACTCGGCACCTAAGTTTGAATCATTGCGCTTGCGTATTTTCTTCTTGACACCTGCATCCCTCACACTCTTGGGAGGCAGCGAGCTACAACAGTGAAGACCTGTCGGTCAACTACGTAAATGAGAGGGAGGGAGACATGGAGGATTAATTTCTGTTTTCCCCTTGATGGGTTTTAAAGTACCACGTGACGTGAATTTGATTGTGTATGGAGTGGTGTATCTGGTGGGGATGGTTGTTGGGAGCAACACCCCCTCTCCCATCTAAAATTTGCTATATCCGTACTTAGTGTTAACGTGCATAAAAAAGAAATGCCGATTATATTCAAGTCAAAACTCAAAGAATGAATCAAAAACATTATGCCTTTCTGCTTTTTTGATTAGGTAAAAGCTAGAGGAACATGCACCATGGCGAATTTCAAAGGAATATTTTATCATATAAAAATATGATTGTTTTCCTCACTCCACACCTAAGTTCGAATCATCGTGCTTGGGTACTTTCCTCATGGCACCTCTAACCCTCAAACTCTTGGAAAGGGCCTACAGCTTATGGATCTTTATTCTTTGTTAAATTATAAGAGCTGAGCTGAGATCTTCTGGCCAAAGGGGATGTCAACCTTCCCACGAAAATAACAATAGAGAAAAGAAAAGCCACATACATTAGCAAATATAAGATTAATCTGACTTCCATGGTCAGATTCCTTTCGGCTAGAGAATGACTGGTGCGCTTTGCTCATGATACCATTCGCGACCAAAACACACATGTAAAAGCTATTCTTAGGTCAAAGCTGGCTACAAAAGAATCGGTTGATTAAACATAGTGGAATTGGGAACCTTTGTTTTCACATGAAAATTTATAATTTGGGCTGCTTTACTTTGGAATCAAGTTCTCTCTCTCTCTCTCTCTCTCTTCGTGTGTTTGTCAAACACGTTCCTACAAGAACAAGAGCAGACTCAACATTCTAGGGAAGTATATCTTCGGGAATAAGAAAGCAATGATGATGAGATTGACCAATATCAGCAAAGAAATGGTTGTAGAATCCTGCGGAGGAGGGGAGTTTTCAAATGGGTCAACATTAGACAACTTGCATGGCCAAAAATATCAGAAGCACCAGAAGAGAAAAATGAAACATAAACCACTTGTATCATCGTCCCGTCCAAATCCCAGTCTGCGTCGAAGGCTGCCGATCGCCACAGAACATGCGTGATACTTAAATGTCCTGTCTCGAGAAGTTGCTATCCACGCTCTTGCGAACAATTTAATGACTGTTACAGTCAAAAAGAAAAAGGGGGGAGAAGAAGAAAAAGAGAATGCTCGTGAAATGTACGAGATATTGGACAGATTTGCGCGTGTTCAGTGCTTTATTTGGGAGGCCTACGAGGATACTGCCAATTCCTTGATTTATATCTTGCAAGATCGTATATGTTTTTTGATTTTACTATGCTAAATAAAGTTCGATTTCTGGGAAAAGCATCTGGAGCTGGAGATGTGAGTGAAGACATTACTGTCTGAGGAAAATATACAGGGAGAATATCAAAAAAGACAAAAAGAAAAAGACTTTTCACCCATAAAAAGACTTTTCACCCATGGAGAAATAAACAGAAAGGGGTAAATCCGACGCATTTTGTCTTGACAATAATAAACAAATTGATTTTGTGATTTTCAAGATTTTCTGGAGGGAAGTAGGTAAGAGTATCTTGAAGTTCAAATTAATTTCCATCAGGATGCCCCTAATGAATTCAATTATCAAGTATTCTAAAGTGCATGATCAAGTCTTTTCGAACAGGATAAAGAGTTTTAAGAACTACGAAATTTATTTATTTCTTATCTTTTTTTTTTTTTTCAGGTTCCTCATTTGTTAGTGTTACCATTTAGATATTGGAGACTTAGCATGATGGAATTTCTCATTAATTTATCTATTTCCCCTTTTTAAATTAGAATTCCATGAGCAATTTTTCAGCTATACATATCCATTATGTTTCCATTCTTTGATTAATTAATGAAAATATTGAGATTCTATCGCGCCTGTCGGTACACACTTTAGGTGTGCATTTGCCGGTTTACTCATTTCTACCCTTTAACCATCGCGTCACTTGCACTCATCTTTTCCGGTCTACGCCATTGACATCGTGGTCCTATCCGCCGACGTTGTCCTGTCCCGTCTTAGCTCCATCTTATAAAGAGGCTTCTTGACGTCGACGCAACTCTACTGAAGAGTTTCTGGAGCATCAGAGAATCAAATTGTGATTCCGCACCAAGAATTCACCTAACTTTTTAGCAAACGGACAATAACTTTCGATGCAAGAGAACTTACAGGACTCGTAAGACCTATTCGGAAAATTCGTTCTAAACAGTATGCTATATCCAAACCAAGGAACTTTTCTATTGTTGTTGTGAACCTTAAAATCTATCATTGGGACACCTTTTTTCATTTTTAGGTGAATTTTTTTGCACTATTGTAGCCCATTTAGTAATATTCTGAATTCCTTTGTAGCTTAAGGTTAATTTCGGGTGGCCTAGGGTTTATAGAGTATTTATTTGATCTTGTCGAGAAACCAAACAGCGGTGATCCTTATTTTACATAATACATTGAGAATTAGTTTTTATAAAATTTCACCAGTTAACAATTTTAGGGCCTTGTGGCTGTATACGATATGAATAATTCACGTCTTTACAATTGCTCGAATCTTTTCTATCTTACAACCTTAAAAAGTTCAAATCATGAAATCATTTCTATTTCCAATTTATGTGTATAAAGTCCTCATATTATTTACTTAAATAGAATTTATTGTAATTTTTTACAAAATATTTCTATCAATTTCTGTTCTTCAAGTATTTCTTAATAGGGCGGTTTTACTTGATCTTTCAAAACGCTGCTTTCTTTGCGTACACACAACATGTGTGCATGCATGCTAATATACGGGGAGATTACGAAATGGAAAGGATTGAAAATCTTAACACCTTATCTCAATTATTCATAGGGTTAATATCACGAAATATCCTAAACTGATATACATGTGACAAATTTACTTCAATTTAATTTTTTTTATCACCAAAAATCCTAAATTGGTATATATATGATCAATTTACCATTCGTTAGTTTCCATTAAATTTGATTAATATCATAAGAAACCACAATGGTACACATGTGACAAACGGAGGATAAAACCTCAAACTAATATACTTGTCACTATGTAATGAAAGACAAATTTGTCATAGGTGTATTGATTTGAAGCATTTTATGATAAAAAAAATTAATTTAGAATAAATTTGTCATAAATTTATTAATTTGAAGTTTTCGTAATATCAACCCTTATTCCTAAAACCAACTTTTTCTGTAGGATACGTGGATGAGGTGATTGAATAGTTTTAAAATTTGTTATGAAAATGCAATTAAATTTTAACTTTTTTTTTTTTTTTGAAAAGTCGCAATCGAGTCTTAAAATTTGTCAAATTAATCCAACCAAGTATTTTATTGAAAGCATTTTTTTTTTTTAAAGTTTGAGGATATAATTGCTAATATTTGAAAGTTTTAATTTTTTAATTGTACTTTCATAATAAGTTTTAGAATTTTTAGTGTACTCAATAATTATTTTCCTTATTTTAAGGTTAAAAATTCTTTTTTGATTTTAAAGTGGTCCGGAAATCTTTATGATCGTACTCAATGTCGTTTTTACTAGACCCACCTCCTCTTTCGATGGGGTTTCCCGGGTCCCCCTTTCCAACGTCCACTTCCCCAACCACAGTGAAGGTCCTTTAATGCATGTCATGTCTTAAAACAGGGAACGAATAGGGTCTGGTCTTTTGTAATCTCCAAGAAATTTTTTAAAGTCATGTTAAGGATGAAAGTTTCAAGAATTATTAAAAAAAAAAACAAGAATGTGTGGCCAATATTTTTCCTCAAGTCATTCCATCACGAATGCACCCAGCTCCCAGATAAGTTTTACATAACGTAAAAACATAATTAGTCATCTATGTTTAAAGGATAAATGTATTTGAAATGCTAAAATTTGTAATGAAAGTGCTATTGAGTTTTAAAAAATTTAAAAATTATAATTAAATCTTAAAACTTATCACGAACGTATAATTGAATCTTAAAATTTTTAAAAAGTATGATCAAATCATAAAATTGGTCAAATTGATTCAATTAAATTATTTCAATGATTACATTTTTTGAAAATTTCAGCATTCAATTGGACCTTCATGATAAGTTATAAGATTTGATTATATTTTCAAAAAATTTAGAATTGAAATATACTGTAGAACTTTTAGTGCACTTATTTTTAGTTTTAATACTAAGTAAATATGCTGTTTCTGATAATAATTTCTTAAATACGATGACAATTATTCATCTAGGGATCTTATGCAAGTATTATGCCTCTGGGTGCTGCTCATAGAATGTCGACTCAAAATTATATGACAAGATCTCTATGGGTTGCCAGTCTGCCCTACCGGAGTATCATAGAGAATTCGGCCAGTGAGCTCCAAATAAGAGTTAGACCTATCTACTTTTCGAGTGTTCTTGTCACCCCCTTGTTCTTGTGACATGTGGCAAGTGATTGATAGGCCGTCTCCCCATGGTAGACAGACATCTAATTACTAGCCATATGTTTCAAATCGAATTTAAAAATCACTATCATTAGGTACTCTAGACAACATGGTGCCGGCCATACACGCCCGTCGTTCTCTAAGAACCTGAGCCACGTTTCACGATTACGCTCGTCACTCAGCCTCATCACATGTTTCATTAACTTTATTAACTTTATTTTCTGGTTTTGGGAAATTTATATTATGCATCTTATTTTTCTCGTGATTGGATATCTACTCACATCTCTCGTCAAGATGATGTTCGTCCACTTATTCACCAAACTGTCATTTTCATTTCCAAATTGCTCGCATCGCTCGCTCACTCCTCCCATGGGTACTCTGAAGCTCTAATATCCCTCCCTGTTTCCTCCTCCTCCCTCTTCCCCCAACCTTTCAGTCGCCGTCACTGGTGCTTTCTCAAGCTGAGCTGTCATTTCCGGCAGTTCATTCCTGCGGCACACCCTCTAGCCTCATCTAGATAACGTGGACCTTGAATCGATTAGGTGGTGGTGCATAAGTTTTATTTTGTAAGCCGTCCTTCTTTTTTCATTGTTTACAGTAAAATAATATAAATAAAAAAACGGTTCAAAGTAAAAATTGAATGATGGGGAGTGAGCAAAAGCAAATTAGGAACAAGTGAGGCTTGTGAGTCTTGAACTAGCGAGGGCGAGCCGCAAGCGAGCAAGGATGAGAATGAGTCGCGAGTGAGAGAGATTGAGTCATGAAGTGTTTGAGTGGGATTGGAGATAACAGAGTAAAATAGAAATATAGAGAAAAAGATGTCAATAGAAATAGTAGGACTTTTGAGCATTATGAAACTGGTTCCAAATTTGGTCTGGTCATTCTGGTTTTCGAGTAATTTTTCACTCAAAACTAGGAATTGCTCCAGTTCCTATCAAAATTCCAAAAATTTGAAATCAAGGACTAGACTAGTTCCAATGGAAACGGATAACTAAACTGTTTTCAAGGTGATTCGACCCGATTCTTGATTAGAACCAATTGGTCGTACAGACCTACTCTTCCCCCACTCGGTAGCTTTGTAAGCTGGCTTTGTAACACAAATTGATATCCATATGATCTGTATGAGTGGTGGACTCCAACAGTCCTGGTACTCCGCATGAGTATTATATAAAGATAGTGCATGTACGATATTTATTTGAAGATCTTCCGCGTTTGCGCGCACGAGAGATGGGGAAGAGATGAAAACAACTTATGAATAGACATCCACATTCTGTCTCTCTCCTAGAGATTGAGGAAATCTCCCCTGGCCTATGAGACGACAATAGTGTAATTATCAAATATCTTTCAGCAATTGCATGGTCCAGATTTGCGGAAAAGCACATAGCATAGGCAAAGGCATATAAACATGCAAACGCCCCCTTTTCACACAATTTCGTTTGATTCCTTTGGCCCGCCATATATTTGTCCCAATCTCAATTCTTTCGCAACAAGATGATTCTGGAGAAGCCCTTTCTACGGTAGAAATGGTGGAAACTAGGGTTTCGGTGAACGTGAAAGAAACAATTCCATGCTCAAGTCTCACGCCGCCGAAAGCCCTACTTAGTATGTGAATGTGACGTGTATTTGACATGATTTACTATGTCAATTAGGATTTTATTAATGAGCGTAGGCATGATAACCAAGCAATTAAGAAAATTAAGTTTTTGTTTATCGATTGCCTTTATCATTTTTATGAGTAAACACTTATTTAAAAATTAAAATACTCTTAATTAAACATGTTTAACCAGTGCCTCAAGGGCACTCATTAATTAGACCTCACAAAAGATACTCTTGTTAATGCTACCAAATGAAAACGAAAATTGCCAATGTGCATGCCTTTCAAGTGAGCTTGATTTTCACTCAGTAGCGGAGTACTACATGTTTTGGGGTTAAATAAACACATTGGCCAAACCCTAGCCTACGGGAGGAGCATAAATAGGACTTGTTACTTGCATAAAGGAAAAATATTGTATGATACATTCGTTTAATTGATAATGTGATAGCCACAACACCACTATGAACTAATATGTTTAGATATATATTCTTTTAATCTAGTGTGAACCGCATTACCTAGTCAAATGGGATTGACTTGATTTGATGTTACTAAGTTAAAAAGTAATTTCTTCTCGGGGGTAGGGCTTCCACTTTTTGGACAACGGAGAAAGCGAAAAGTGGCAAGCTTTTATGAATAGCAACCAAAGTGAATGGAGGGCATGGGCTCTCAATCATCTAACATTTAATCTATAGGTTTCTTTGTACTATTAGATTAGTGCAGATTGGATTTAACTAAAAATATGGCATGGTGGTGGCCTTTATTTTTGGATGGTGGGACTGTGCTCTTGTATGCATTCAAACTCGCTCGACACGGCCCATACGACCTGGCATTCCACTGACAGACAGCGATTATGACTTGAGTAGGAGACAATCTCTATTGTCCGCACTTTCATTAAACAAAACCCCAACCCATGAAAAAGAAGCAAGCTAACATTTCAGAATGCCTTTGTGTTACAAACACTATAATATTGAGAGATGTCAATTCACAAGCCATGCTTGACATCAGCTTTGAGAAAGGGGAGGAGGAAAAAAGGGTAATGGGAAACAGGTTCGATTTAGTGGTTGGTAAGGTGGTGATTAATTACAATTATGTGATAATTAAATTTGGTGGAGAGCACAGGCATGAAGTTTAGGTAAAGGTTGTCCATTAGGCACGCTTACACATGCAATGGACATATCACCCAAAAGCATAATTTATGCATAACACAGTGGAGGAAGATAATGATGGGTCTCCCGATTAATTAAATGGCATCGAATTCGATTTGATGCCTTTCAGATCGATGGTGCACGAATTGCCTTGTCCATTAGGGTTTAGTCCAACATCGGAATGATTAAGGTCTTCCTCCTTCATTTCGTGGGTCATTTCCTGTCTCTAGTCTATTATAAGAAAACAAGAGTAAAGTCAATGATCGATGAAGACTTGATCACATTAGGTTTTTGGGTATTTTCCTGGTCTTTCCCCCTTCTTGTTGGCCCCCCTTTTTTTTTTTTTTTTTGGTCAAATTCTTTTTGGCCCTTTTTCCTCCGTAATTTGAGGAATTCCATCCACAACGAACTAATACAGGGTAGCGAAGTCCTCCTACAGGCTCCCTAATCTCTGCAAAGGGAATGTTTTTTATTCGAAGTTTATAGGTCTACCTGACGGATTAATCAAGAACAAAGTGCACTTTGTGTTTCTTCAAGAAAAATGAATGGCAAGTTAGGTCTCTTCAAGAATGATTGGTTTCATTATGATCACAAATATAAAGATATCTAGCTCTCAATATTTGATAAATTCGAGTATTTTATTCAGTGCATTCTCTTTGGGTCATTTCAATAAAGAGATATGGTGCCAATATCATTTTGTAGATCATCATCAATCAACAGTGAATTCTAATCCTATTAAAAGTCATCAAATATGCATTGCCTATACAGAAGATTTATTAATATCACGCCACGAGGGATGTGGACTTGATTGCATTGAACATATAACTGGAGATAAGAATAGGTAGACTCGTATGAGCAACAGAGATCACGATTACGAGAGGAAGTGCCAAGGTCCGAAGCTCAATTTCTGGTACCAGTTTAAAATGAGCTTTGCTTGTCTAACCCTAGAGGACTTATGTTCTTCAAGTATGTCCACTTAATGTGTAATAGTAACTAGAACAAATCCGAATACCTCTTGTATTTATGTTAGTGACTTCAGCAACAATGTCAAGCTTTTTGTGAAATTATGGAGCCAATGTAGTGGTTTCTTGTCATCAGTAGACATGTTACTAGCTTTAGATATAATGTCCACTATGTAGTGGTCTCTTATCTTATGTGCAGGAATCTTTCTGTGTGGACGATTCTTTGAGATTGTGTCCATCACGCAAGAGTCATGCTACCGCAAGCTTATTGGGACGGGATCTCGGCCTGGAAGTCTTCATTAGTTCTCAAGGGGTTTTCAGCCTCTGGTGGCCAAGCTCCGGTTAATTAGGTCAAGTTTGGTTAAGCCCTATTATCTTCTAAACTTTAGGGAAGCAGTGTCAGAGCACTATTTGTCGGTACTGACAAGACAAGCGTGGAATCTTGTTTTGTCTGATTAGCGGAACAAACGGAGGAGAGAGAATATATGGGGTCGGGTCTCGATTGAGGAGAGAGAAGTTATTGGAAAGTCACATATTGGGTTGAGGATAAGAAAGAGAATTTTGCGCCTATTAATCATGTTTTTGTAGAAGTTTCATGCTTGATTAGTTGAATTTGATCGTGTAACACGTGGTATTCCTGTTACGTACAATACATTTTGGATGGAATACAACTTCTATTTTGCCCACTTGAAATGAAACTTATGTGTAATGGTCTACTTATTACTGCTTTACACAATTTGATGATTTGATACACAATCATATTATCAGCAGATTTCAACGATATAAATGAATAGACTTCTCCAAATACTGCATGAGAACGCTTTTTAAAAATGATGGTAATCAGCCAAATAAATTTAGGTGGTGCATCTTTTTCTAAGAAATTCATATGATTAACTTATTGAATTATTTCCACAAAGTGGTTGGCCCAATGGTAGACAGATCAATTATTTTTCATGAGATTATGAGTTAAATTCCCGTTATAAGCGGAACTCTACACAAATGGCTCATGATGCTGTTGTTTAGTTGTGGCATATTTCGTTTGGTGAGGATTCCCTCACTTATCTTGATGAGAATGTAGTGATGGATTCCCTAACCTCAAACTTTCGAGTTGTGAGTGACACGGAGTCACTATGGCTCAATCTGACATTTTGTAGCAGCCTTGGAGCACTTACGACAATGCCCAAAGGGGGTCTGTAGCTCTAGTTGCCACTCCATATTTACTCATAAAAGAACTTAGTAACTCATAAAAATAGTTGCTTAAGGAAAAACAAGACGTACAAGAGGAAAGTGCATGGCAGGCTAAACTATTACAAGTACATTGGCTCAATTGTGATGAAGCCTACCCAACCTAAATGGACCATTCTGTGGATCCACTGGCAATTTGAGGGATAAAAAGGGTTATGCAGACTTGCAAGTTCTCAAGTGTGTATCTATACGTGCAGAACAACGCGAATTGGGACGAAATTTTAAGGGTCGTAAGATCTGGTCGATCCTACATGGTTCCACCAAATCTGACATGCACTTCAATACATGTAATATACTCACTAAATAGTTTCCCGCCTTACAACACATGCATGCCGCTGGGCAGCTCGGTCCATATGTTGGCAATTCTGGCGGCAACGTGTTCCTTTTCTTATCAATCTCCGCCGCAGTTATCGTGGCCTTGCGTGCCGTGATGGAACAGGAGATCCTGAAAATGGACTCTGAAGATTGATGCTATGATAGCAAGCTAATTAGTTGTTGTCGCTGTTTCTCGGTCATGCGAGACTGAGTTTCTTGAACCGGTTTTGCGCAGGGAATGGCTACGTACGGCGAAGTCACTTCAACAAGAAATGCGTAACCACAAAATATGTGGTTACTGCAAGGCTAGATAATAGAGATTGTGTCGTTTTGGTTCGATAGTGGTCGATAACTCGGGATGGCATTGCTTGGACTTTTACAATCTTACCTTAAATACATTATTGAGACGTGAGATGATATTGAGTATACTAAGAATGATTTCGTTAAATTGATATACTGGGTGATGTGATAATCCTTATTGAGTGGGGTGTACAACATGTATCAAGGGGATGATGGAGGAAGATGCTGAAAAAAACGAGCCCCAATTGAAGCATGTGCGGGACCTGCTTGTGAATGCTCAAACAAAAAAAAAGTTATTTGGAAATTCTATATTGACTAGAAGAGAAGGTTCACTTTTAATTGTCAATCTCAGAGGCATGTTGGTAAGAAGACGCTTATTAAAACTCGAAAATAAAAAATAAAGAAATCACTGCGTTTAAGATTATGTTCCCAGCTCCCCAACCTCATTGGCTTTTCTCGTGATATCATTTCAGATTTTTTATTTGTTTTATATGTTTATATAATTTCAATGGGTAACTCTAAATACACTTTGCAACAAGAACAAATTTCAAATTTAGTCTCCAACAAATGTGAATCATATCTCGTTGAAACCTTGCTGTAATTTCATGACCTCATGTTCATTTCAATTTCAGATCAAAAACCTCCTTCATGAAGGACTGTAGTTTGGAATATTGAAGCAGTGATTTGATGTAAAGTGAATGTTGAATGATGGCATGAGGTGAATTAGTACCTCATAATAGATGTTTTTCTACCAAAAGTCTTCACAAGCAATCTTTTCGATTTTTTTTCCTGGTTCCGTCTAAAATTAAAGTAAGATAAAGACTTCGATATGATGCGTTGCATTTACGGATATTTTATCTCTACCAAATTATAGACTTTAACAGTGATCATCGAGACCCAATCCGCTCATAAAAATAGCATTCTCCTCCAACTTCCTTCTATGGATTTCTACTTCAGCAATGGCCATGCTTAGTGAGAAGGCACTGGACGACAACCTTATTATACTATTGGGCACTGCTTATTAATCGGCTATACCTTGTGAGAAATCGGCCCTTTTTGCATTTTGTCCAAACCCTAGACTCCCAACACCAGCCCTTATGCATGGAACCAAGTTAAAGGTATCTTACTAAAATATATACTTACTAGCTTCTTTTCTTGATGCCACTTCTACTTGTGTTCCAGATCACTCCGCAGGTATGTGCTTCTTCTTTCTCTCCAAGTTCTGCCATTGGTTTTATCGGAATGATATTTGGAAAGTGAAACTTTCATTGTTCTCTTTTTTACAATGATTTAGATATTTTTGATATCATAAGTGTCATAACTTTCGTATTGTACTTACTTAAGTATCCTAATTATTTTTTAAATCACCAAATTGATGAAAAATTATTCACTTGAGTGCTTATTCTGAAAATTCGTCCTACATGGCTTTTTAAAAACTAATTGGGACTCTATGTGGCTTTTTAAGATAAATTCAAGTCCAATGTGGACAATCTTCGCTTGCGGTGATAAAGAAGGACAAAAAACGACATCATGTTGGCCTTTTTGTTGCCATAAATCTATTTCAGATTGAAACCCTAATTGATAAGATGGAATGAAGGTCATGTACAACCATAGGAGTAGCTGCTTGAAGAATCTACCAAACTTCACTCTTCCCATCCTTTTCTCCAGTCCATAGCAAAGCGCCTAAATCTTGCTCTAGCTTCATGCCTTGTCCCTCACTCTCGTCGACGACAATAATTTGCTTAGTGTTTGCAACTAATCAACCATATTTGCCACAGAAAACCTCGAAGACAGAGAGAATCCCTTGAGGATGCGAAATCAACTCTATGGAGAAGTTGTCGACATTGTAGAGATGGCTAATAGACACAGGTCTGTAGCCACAGAAAATGGCGATTCAAAGAGCCCATGTTGGAGAAAGGGGCTTGTCACTTTGAAGAACGCAAGGAAGGGCAAAAAGTTGATGCTTGTGCCTTTTTAAATTAGATTTAGGGTTTCTACATTCAAATTTTGCTCCAATTCGTCATTTTGGGGGAAGTAGATGTGTTAAACAATGTCAATTAGCGCTAATTTTGCTAACTTCACTTTGTCAGTGAGCCACTTTAGTCGATTTATAATAATTTAATGACATGTTGGATTTTTCAACCATACAAATCAGCAATGGCACTCAAATGAATGATTTTTAACCAATAGTACTCACGTGATTGGAAAACAAGTTATGGTACTCAAATGTGAACCATATAAAAATTATAGCATTCGTGGTACCTTTATCCTGATGATTTAGCCATGAAAGCTTACAAGTTCCTGCAAACGTGGGTTAGGAGGTTTCTTAGGCATCGAAACTTATTGTTGTCTTTCAAAAAAGTCATTAGCATTCCACCTTGGCAAACATCATTTTGAGGAAAAAGAATCTAATTGTCAACGCTAAAGAATTACATATGAAGAAAGCAAGTTAAAACTCAAACTAAATCTTATGCTAACTTTATGTTCCCAGTGTCCTTAACCTACTGGCGCTTCCAGTGATTTTGGATTTTGTCAAACCCTAACTCTATAATTATAAAAAAAATGATATGACCGTCTTTCTACTTGAAGAAGGCAACCTCGAAAAAAAACCAACATAAAATTGTTATCAAAATATATATCCATCAGACAAAGTGTGACACCTAAGAAAGTCACGCGCGGCATATGTCCTTTCCTATTATAACTCAGAATTATAATTACGCATGTGGAAACACAATTAAACATTCAAAACATCCCCTACAAGAAAATTGCATGAGTTTAATTAATATACATATGTTTCTTGTTTATTACAATGTCCGAGCAAAACACAATTATAAAAGTATTGGGAAGGGTCGAGCTACCTAAGACCATCATGCGCCAATCCTGCACCAAAAACTTGCCTGCACAAGGTCACACTTCTAAATGACAGATAAAGAATGTTGCTCATTGACAGGCTGTTGTCGTTGAAACTAAGGGGACCATTGAAACCCCTAAGTGATCCAACAAACTCCCCATCGACTTATACGGTGGAACTACACTTAATATACATTGCCATTGATTTAGATATAAGCACAACTTAGTATTCACAATCAAAATATGTAGGAACTTCAAATCGCAATGATGGAGGGTGATCTATCCTACAAAATTGAAAAAACAAGGGGTGAGCCGAAACACCAATAAATGAAATCTCTAAGCCTAATGTAACAACCTAAAATCCAAGTCGTGATGTTATCATTGCGATGTCCCAAGTGCATCGTTGACCTTTTTAAATTTTCGATTTAAGCATATGCTGAAGCGTTACAACATCGACCCCCAACCACAATACAACAAACAAGCAGCTGGGAAAACACTACACAAAGCATATTGCTATTTTATTACACCGGTATATTTACAAGCCCTTTCTACGGGCCTCTTCTTTTTCCATCATGCTTAACTATTTGTGTAGGCCAAGAGATTTCCTATATTCTCTGATGTGATTGTGACTCCCAAAACTGGTGTGAGGCCTCTATGCCTACAAGTCTGAAAAACAAAGAGTGAATCCAAGACTCAATAAGTAAAAGCCCCTAATCCTTTACTAGGATAATATCTCGTCATCAAATTTAGCATGTATAGTGCTCGTATTACAATATCGATGGTGGATTGATAATAATATTACTATTTCACCTCAACTACATATATGTGTCCCTTCGGCTTAACTACCATGCATAATTACCTTCAGTTTATTTCTAAACACACCAAGTCGCATAGTAATAAATATACCAACATGTATAAAAGGCTCATTAACATACATCCTAGCTCAATTAGGGCATCTCAGCTCAACTGAGGCTGCTAGCTTTAAGCTAGGTATCTCGGCTCAACTAGAGCATCCTAGCTCAATTGAGGCATCTCGGGAACTAGCTCGCTCTAGGCATCCGGACTCAACTCAAGCATTCTAGCTCAACCCAGGCATCTCGTTCTCATGAACGAGGCATTGCCACCAATGCAATGTGACGGCGGTCATCTTCTTTCATTTAATGATCACATATTTTGTGTCACACAAGCTAGTTTATTATCTTCCATCTTAACCCACACATGAGCAAACTATACAAAGTAGACCTACAACATATAAATGACTACTCACAGGTAAGCACATAACTAAACTCGACGATGTAGCATATCACCCTAGCCAAGGGTTAGGAATTCTATTTACTTATGATGAATCTTGAGGATTTATAGATGGTTTTTACCAAGAGAGGGTTGTTCCTTGACATGATAGGCGAGTAAGGCTTGGAGAGGGAGAGGGGGCGATGGTGAGAGGGCGTGAGAGATAAGAGATAGGGTGAGGAAATGAGGGGAAATGCCTCTATTTATAGGCAAATTTCTTATCACTATCTTTTTAATTATACCAATAGGATCTCTTTGGGTGGTAAACCTAGGTTGGGGAGGTGGCAAGATTATGAAAGAAGAGGTGGCAAGACTAGATTCTTAAGAAGACACTTGTGCTCTTCCTCATTGGGCCACCTAAGTCTTGTAATAATGAATTGGCCAACTTACTCTCCAAGGCTTAGTTTGTTTATGGCCTATTCTATTGGATGGCACTTAAGCATACACCTCAGCCCCCTTCATTTAATGTTTAAATTTTTGTGTAATCATTAAGCCAAGATATTCATCAGATGCCTAAACAAAACTTGCTCTCCAAGTTTAGCCTCTTTAGAATCTTCCTCCAAGTCTCAATATAACCCTAATGATGGCTATGTCTAATAGGTGACACATAAGTGCGTGACTCATTTTCCCTCATTTAATGCTTAGATTTGTGCCATTATGAGATTTGGATTTGTTCTTATCCCTAACTTACTCTCCAAGTTAAGCCAAGCCTTCTAGAGTCTTCTCTTTTGTCTATTGTAAAGAATAAGCTAAACATGAAAATGAGACCATGTGTCACTAAGTTATCTAAGCTTAGCAAAAACTTAACTCCGGAGTCTCAAATTAGTATCATGATGGCTAAGGTTAAAGAAACACATAAGCTTATGATTAATTAAAGTGCATTAAATGGCATTAAATAATTAGCTTCCAAAAATATTTAAGACCAATCTTGGTTTTCAAGACAACCTGGTCTTTGGTCTCCTTACCCTTAAAATAGGCATGTAACCCCCTCCTTGAGCTTGGATAAAACTTATCTTCCAAGTTTCATATTAGTGTCATTATAGCCTAAGTCTAAAAGGACACATAAGTATGTGAGTTAGGGGTGAGTGGTTTTAGGTTCCTTACATATTCCACCTGGAACCTGGAACCTACCTATCACAGGTTTTAGGGTTGGTTCCAAGGTCCAACATGTTCTTTCTTTTCTTTTCTTTTTTATTTTCCTTTTTTCTTTTCATTTCTAGTTAAACAAAACAAAAATGAACTCAATAATAATAAACAAGCATGTCATTCATCAAAGAGAATACAAAATGAACAAACCTGAACAATAGCAGTGGCATCGGCATGCGGGACTCTTTTCCATGGCAGCTTATCAACATGTAGGCTGCTTGTCGTTCGAAGTCTAAATAGCAGCGATGTCATCACGCAATCGAGTCCAACTGGAAACAGCAAGACAATACTCAACTTATCTAGACAAACTAATATAGACACCATGAAGATTTTGATTTCATCCAACTGGCAACATCAAGACAGCATGAAGATTTCTTATAATCTTGAAGTTTGAAAGTCATTTTCCTTTCCTTCCACCTATTTTACATTTTATCCTCACGCAAGCTCTCATATCAACTACAGTGTAAACTTCTTATAATCTCAAAGTCTGAAAGTCTACACATGAAGATTTTGATTTCATCCTGCGCTTCCTTCTAGGCTATTGTCTGCACAAAGACAACATCAATGAGGAGCTTCTTTCAGAGCATTGGGAATATTGCATACATAAGTAACACTATGCCATCATGTTGCACCAACTCATTGGGTAAATTAACAAAGACACCTTTACAAATGCTCTACAAAGGTTTTCCTTATTAAGTTTAGGGTTGAAGCAATAAACTGATACTAACAGTGTTTCGTACCTTCCAATAAGTAGATACCTTCAATAGTCATAAGATGTTCCTTTATCAGAGTTCATCATAGAATCTGTCCAAAGAAGATAACAAGCAAGGTTAAGAATAACATTCAAAAGCACTCTATCTGAGAATAAGGACTCATTGATTGGATGTGCATGCTAATTGTGTAAATAAACAAGAATGAATTCAAAAGCTTCATGATGTATGTAAAGTATTTAGTAAAGAACAATGTTAATCAAGAAACTATGCTAAGCATGCATTTACAACTTCAAAGAAGTCAAAGTAACCCTAGTGTAGAAGCAAAATCACCAGGAGACTTAAAATGAAACAAAACAAAAACAAATGAAATTTATAATAATGCAATTATATATTGTCAACAATATCACTTGGGTTAAAAAAAGATCATAGTAAAGCCGTCGAACTTCTCCACCTGCTTACCAAAAACTGACCTTAGCATTTCACTTGGAAAGAAAAGAGCAGTGTCGGAAAATGAACTAGAGCAACAAGGAAACCAAAAGCCCAGAAAAAGAAAGAAAAAGAAAGAGCGGCGACACCAACCAACCAAGTAGAGTTTGCAAGAGAGAGAGTATACCTGAGGATCAAGCAAGTCGGAGGAGACGAATGGCGGTGAGACAAGCAGAATTGGTGGCAAGAGGAAGAACAGAGTAGCAGTGGAGTCGTGGGTCGGGATGGTGACGTCAAGGGCGGTGAGGTCAAATGGAGTAGCAGCGGCGTCAATAGCAATGTCACGGGTCAAGACGGTGGTGTCGAGGGCGGCAAGGGAAATCAAGTCGTTGTTGGGGGCGTCACCGAGAGGAGATAAGAATTAGGGGGGAATTGGGGATGGGGAGAGAGAAACAAAAAAGAAATTAGGGATTTTACTTTTGGGTTTAGGAACCTGGTTCCTAAAAAAAAAAAAAGGAACCGGGAACTAGAACCTCTCTCCCTAGAACCAGGAACCAGATCGAATCCATCGGTCCGGTTCTTCAATTCTGGGTTCTACCCGGGAACCATGCTCACTCTAATGTAAGTCACCTATCCTAATGATGGTTCTTGGATCTAGTTCATCAAGAAAGCCTATTTTTATGGCTCGAAACTGAGGATGCTACAATTCTTCCCCCCTAAAAAGAAAATCACCCTCCAAATTTAAGTACATACCTGATTACTCGAATAAATGTGAGTATTGACGCCTCATCGATTCCTCACTTTCCCAGGTTGTTTCTTATGTTCCATGATTTTGCCAAATGAACCTTAACTAAGGGAATGACCTTATTTCGCAACACTTGCTCTTTCCTATTCATGATTCACACCAATTCCTCCAAATATGACATTATGTCGTCTACTTCGATTTCTTTGAAATTTAGTACATGTGTCGGATTGGACTTATCCTTTTTCAACATCGATACATGAATGACATTATGTACCTGAGCAAGTTTTGGCAGCAAAGCGAGCCAATAGGCCAAATTCCCTATCTGTTCTAGGATTTCAAAAGGTCTTACGTATCTGGAGCTTAATTCCCCTTTATTTCCAAAGGACAATACTCCTCTCATAGGTGACAACTTAAGAAAGACATGGTCGCCTACTTGAAACTCTAAAGGTTTTTTCCGCCTATCAATATATATTTTCTACCTACTTTGAGCTGTCCTAAGCCTTTCCCTAATTACCTGCACGGCATCTGTTGTAAGTTAGGTCAACTTTGTACCAGTGATCTTCCTTTCCTCGACCTTGTTCCAACATACTGGACTTCTGCAAGCTCGACCATACAGTGCCTCAAATGGAGCCATGTCAATGCTCTGCTGGTAACTACTATTATAAACGAACTCGGCGAGATGTGGGTGCTCATCCCCCACTTCTCCTAAAGTCGATAACACAAGCTTGTAACATGTCTTCCGGCATTTAGATGGTTCTTTTGTTTGATTGTCTGTCTATGTAGTGTCTTAATTTTGGCTACTATTTTTGGCTCAATCACGCTTTCGCTGCATATTCTGATAAAATAAGGCATTCCTTAAAGATAATTTATTCTTATAATGATGTCAATGCCGCACATGGCCAACATAATTAGATCTACCTGTTTCCTCTTATTTACTTATAACAATCCCACACTCCTTACATTCTATAATGAATAGTACTTCATTATGTAATAGCAGTATTGGAGTTTTCCGCTTCCTCTTGAGTGACCGCATAAACCCTTCCCTAAACTGGCGGACATTGGAAAATGTCATATTGTAGTGCTTCATTTTGTAACATTGTTTTCAGTTGTTGTAGCAGCATCATTTGCTACCATTGTAAGCAATCTCTAATAATGTGGCCTTGCTAACCGCAATCGAAACAAGCTCCTATTTGAGTCAAGTATGGAGCATTGCCATATTATTTTTCACAATTGCGACATACACCACTTGGAGCAAAGGTCAGCCTTAGGGTCTTATTCTTCTTGTTGGAAGCAAATGGACATTTTTTTTCCTATATCGGCCTCTTGTTCGTACAGCTTGCTTTAGTTCTTGAGATTCAGTGGCACTAATAAACTCTAGATTTCATGTCATCCAGAAATCTCTTCACCCTATCCACTGGATTCTCTATCAACTTGGGGGTGTATCTTGATAGTTCGGCAAATTTTGCTTTGTACTGATCAACAGTCATGTTGTTTTGTTGGAATCGTAGAAACTCCGTCATCTTCTTGTCACGAGCACATTCATAAAAATATTTTCTATTGAATGCCTCAATAAACACATTCTAATTTATGGCAATATCAAGAGGAAACACCTTTCCTTGCTTTGCCTTCCACCAGTGACTAGTATTACCTTCTAGCTGCTATATTGGCAAGGTCACCTTATCTTGATTAGAGCACTTTAAAAATGCGAATATCTTTTATAACTTATTGACACATCATTCGGCTTCTTCGAGATCTCCTACTTTGACAAACTTTGGGGGTCGCAACATTAGGAACTGCTCCACCAGTTCCTGCATAAGATGTTCACCATTTCCACTTCCATTTCCAGCCACAGAGGTACTTCCAGAAGTAGAAGCTGCTTAATGTTGTGCTTGCTGCCCCATTATGCTTCAAATAGTCTCAAGAGCTTGTAGAATTTCATCTAATCGGGTGTCCTCTTTTAAATTTCCTTTAGAACTCGACTGGCCTTGAGTTAACTTTCCTCTCGTGGCTACCTAAACCTAATTATTCATGTTACAACTACATGAATTCTATGAAAGCTTTTCTATAACACAATAAGAGGTTAATGGTCATGGACTACCATTGCGAACATCAGTCAAACAGTAAACCACATACACAAAGTGTTTTTCTAGCTAATTATCCCATAACTCTCAGCACCCCTTATTGTTTTAAGTAATAACCTCACTTTGATGCCAAAAATGTAATGACCTCGAATCCAGGTCGTGGGTTATTGTTGCGACGTCCCAGGGGCATCATTGACCCTTATATATTTAAGCACATGTGAAAGCATTACAATATCAACACCTGACCAAAACACAACAAACAAGTAGTCAGGAAAACACTACTCAAAGCATATTGCTACTATATTACATTAGTATATTTACAAGCCCTTTCTACGGGCCTCTCTTTTTTACATCATTCTTATATATTTGTGTAGGCCAAGGGAATTCTTATCTCCTTTAACATGACTGTAGCTCCCAAAACTGGTGTGAGGCTTGTATGCCTACAAGTCGGAAAAACAATGAATGAGATGATGACTCAGTAAGTAAAAACCCTTAATCCTCTACCAAGATGACATATTGTCATCAAATTTAGCATGTACAATACTTGTATTGTAATATCAATGGTAGATCGATAACAATATTACTACTTCACCACGACTACATATATGCGTCTCTTCGATGTAACTTCCATGCAAAATTACCTTCAGTTTATCTATGAACACACCAAGTCACATAGTAATAAACATATCGACATGCATAAAAGGTTAATTAACATACATCCCAGCTCAACTGAGGCATTTTGGGGGTTAGCTCACCTGATACATTCGGGCTTAATCTAGGCATCCTAGCTTAACTTGGGTATCATGTTCTCATGAATGAGGCATCGCCGCCAATGTTATGTGATAGCGGTTTTCTTCTTTTATTTAATGATCACATACCATGTGTTGCACAAGTCGGCTCATTATCTTCCATCTTAACCTACACATGAGCAAACCATACAAAGTAGACCTGCGACATTTAAACGACCACTTAGGGTAAGCATATGACTAAACTCGATGATCTAGCATATCGCCCTAGCCAAGGAGTAGGAATTCTACTAACCTTTGATAAATCTCGATAAACTATATGTGGTTTTTACCAAGAAAGGGTTGTTTGATGAGGCAATGGCCGAGAGAGGGAGAGCGGGTGATAGTGAGAAGGCGTGGGAGAAAAAGGGAGAGTGAGGGAGAAGAGATGGGGTGAGGAAATGAGGGGAGGATGCCTCTATTTATAGGCAAATCTCTCATCATTATCTTACCAATTGAACAAATAGGATCTCTTTAGGTGGCAAACTTAGATTGAGGGTTGGCAAGGCTATGGAAGAAGAGATGGCAAGACTAGACTCTTAGGGCACGTTTGGTAACGATTCTGTTCCCGGGAACAATTTCTGATCAGAAATGATTCTTTTTTACTCTATTCCTGGGAACAATTTCTAAGCATTTTAAACCGTTTAATAATTTTCCAAATTTTCTGATTCTGGAATAAAATTACGTTTAGTACAGTGCTCAAAATTTCTACTTCAAATCATTTTTCTTTTAATTTTTAAATAAATTTTTTACCTTTTTCCTTTTTTTTTTTTTTTTTCTTCTTTTCCTCTCTCTCCTATTCTTCTTTTTCAAGTGGCCAGTCGTTGAAGGGCTGATGACCTCATTGAAGCATCGCCAGCAGCTGGGTGAGGCTCATGCAGCCTCGCCGGTGGCTAGGTCGGCCTCGCTGGGGCTGGGCGAGGCCCGCCTGGCCACCGGTGGGGCTGGGCGAGCCTTGCTGGGGCTGGGCAAGGTCCGCCTGGCCATCGGCGAGGCTCGGCCTCGCCCCACCGGTGGCTGGGCTTGCCTCTGGCGAGCTCGCCAGACCAGTTATCGACGATCGGTGGTAGTAGGTGGTGGATGGCAACCGCAGCGATGGTGGAAGAAGAAGAACAATAAAAGGGAAGAACAAGAAGAGAAAAGGGAAGAAGAAGAGAAAATATGGGCTTGATTTTTAGATTTGTTCTCGGGAACAAATCAAAATTTTTTTTTTTATTCTTGATTCTGTTCCAAATCTACTTCCGAGAACAAAAAATAGAAATTTGTTCCCAGGAACAAAAATTTTACCAAACACGATTATGTTCTAAAACTACTCCCAGGAACAAAAGAATAGAATTTGGCACTATTTGGATGGTTATCAAACGGGCCCTTAGAAAGATACTTGTGCTCTTCCTCATTGGGCCACCTAAGTCTTTTGATGATGAAATGGCTAACTTACTCTCCAAGACTTAGTTTAGATATAATTATGGCCTATTCTATTAAATAACTCTTAAGCATACACCTTAGCCCCCTTCATTTAATGCTTAGATTTGGTGTAATCATTAGGCCAAGATAGTCATCACATGCCTAAACAAAACTTGCTCTCCAAGTTTAGCCTCTCTAGAATCTTTCTCCAAGTCTCAATATAACCCTAAAGATGACTATGTCCAATAGTTGAAACACAAGAGCATGACTCACTTTCCCTCATTTAATGCTTAGATTTATGCCATCATGAGGTTTGGATTTGCTCTTATCCCTAACTTGCTATCAAAACTAAGCCAAGCCTTTTAAAGTCTTTTCTTCTGTCTCTTCTAAAGTATAAGCTAAACATGAAAATAAGACCATGTTCCACTAAGTTATCTATGCTTGGCAAAAACTTAACTCACAATTCTCAAATTAGTATCATGATGACCTAAGGCTAAAGGCACGCATAAACTTTTGATTCATCAAAATGCATTAAATGGTGTTAAATAATTAGCTTCCAAAAATATTGGCAAAAGAATGCTTCAAGTGCCATAACTTGGTACAAAGGGACATTTAAGTGCCATAACTTACGAAATGTACAATTAAGTGCCATATTCGAAGAAAAACGGATCACTTAAGTGCCACTCCGGCCAAAGTCCCGCCAAAACGCCGACGTGACATAGTTCCGGCAAAGCGCGCCCAAAATGACACCGTTTTGCATGTTGACGTGGCCAAATAACGCAAAAACGACGTCGTTTTGGGCTGACGTGGTAAAAAAATAATATAAAAAATAATTAAATTAAATTTAGTTAAAATATTAAAAAATAATAATTTTAAAATTAAAAAAATTAAAAAAAAGGAAAGGGGGAGGCGGCTAAGGGATCGGCCCTCGGCGCCACCGCCGCCACCGGAAGGGCCGGCGATGGCGGGGGAGGGTCGGTCGGGGTTGCCGAGCCCCGGCCGGGGCCGGTGACCACTGGCCGACCGGTGGCGAGGGCTTGTGAGCCCTCACCCCAATCTAGGGCGAGGATCGGTGGCCCTTGCCCGGCCGGTGAGGGTCGCCGACCCTTGCCGGATTTGGGTGAGGGCCGCAACCCTCCCCAGATCTGTGGCCAGTGACGAGGGCTCACGAGCCCGGCCGACCCTCCCCGCCATCACCGGCCCTTCCGGGTGGTGGCGGGGCGGCGGCGGCGGCGGCGGCGGCGGCCGAGGGTCGATCCCTCGCCTGCCTCCCCCTTTCCTTTTTTTTTTTTAAAATTTTTTAAAATTTTTAAATTTTAAATTATTATTTTTTAATATTTTAACTAAATTTAATTTTAAATTAAATTATATTATTTTTTATATTATTTTTTTACCACGTTAGCCCAAATTGACGCCGTTTTTGCATTATTTGGCCACGTTAGCGTGCAAAACAGTGTCGTTTTGGGCTCGCTTCGCCGGAAAAATGCCACGTCGGCGTTTTGGCCGGACTTTGGCCGGATTGGCACTCAAGTGATCCATTTTACTCCAATTTTGGCACTTAAGTGTACCTTTCGTAAATTATGGCACTTAAGTGTTCCTTTGTGCAAAGTTATGGCACTCTAGGGGTCCGCACATCCAAAAATATTTAAGACCAATCTTGGTCTTTAAGACAACTTGGTCTTTGGTCTCTTTACCCTTCAAATAGACGTGTAACACATTTTCTTAAGTTTGGGTAAAACTTATCTTCCAAGTCTCATATTAGTGCCACTATAGCCTAAGCCTAAAGGGACACATAAGCATGTGAGTCACCTATCCTAATGATGGTTCTTGGATTTAGTTCATCAAGAGGCCCTATTCTCATGACCCGAAATTGAGGATGTTACATCTAAAGTAGGAGATCATCTTACCACTCAACTTAATATCAACAAATGCAATGAGTTCAAATGGTGCAAAATAATCATATATAACAAATGTATAAGCAAACGTTCTATCTTTACTATCATGATATGTCAATGGAAACTATTAACAATATTGTGTAGGATCATTTGCTCAAATGCAAGCAAATAATATATTATGTTATGACACACAAATATCACATTATGGCTCATCTCTATATATAGGGAGTATGTATTCTCCACTAGTCATGAAGCTCACTGACATACGGAGGTAAGTTCATACTCGTCATGAAGCTTACCAATACATATGGTGAGTTCATATTAGTAATGAA
Organism: Eucalyptus virginea; assembly: GCA_014182375.1. Taxonomy (NCBI): domain Eukaryota; kingdom Viridiplantae; phylum Streptophyta; class Magnoliopsida; order Myrtales; family Myrtaceae; genus Eucalyptus; species Eucalyptus virginea. The sequence continues at coordinate 11,328,349 of CM024514.1, forward strand.
GTTCACTAATATATACATGTGAGTTCATACTTGTCACTAGCTATGACTCATCTTGACTCATGAGGCATCCTGAATATTCTCGAGGCATCCTAACTTATAGGTCATTTTAATTTGTTCGATATGCAATTCAATTCATTCTTACTCCGTTTGTTATCCTATAAGCCTGCCAAGAGCTGCTCCTTATTCAAGCCCTTTGGCCCTTGTGACCACTTCTCGCTATCACTAGACTGGATCGTTACAGAATCACTAGCTTCCGCCTAATTTGTTTCCAAACCACACACCTACTAGAAAAGGTTTCATTTTGACATCCTTAAGTTAACTCACTCAAGGTACAATTGACAAGTGAGTATAATCGTTAAGCGGATATACTAGGCAAGTGGATATACTTAGAAATTGGATATACTAGGCAAATGGTTATGCTCAAATAAGTGGATATAAATAATATGTGGTTATACTAAAAAATTGAATATGAGGAGTGTGTGATTATACTCAGCAAGTGCATATGAGTAGTGTGTAATTATATTTAGCAAGTTGATATTAGCAGCAAATAATGATACTTAAAAGTGGTTATAATTGGAAAGTGGATTTGAGCATCGATAGATAAATATAAAGTGAATATGAGCAGTGGTTGGTCAATAAAAGGTGAATACGAGCAGCAGTTGGTGAGAATACAGTGAATATGAGCAATGGCTAGTGAATCATAATTTACGAAAAGAACGTTTCAAGCTCAGTTTCGTCATTTTCACATTTTAAACATCTAACAAATTATCATACCACACAGAAATCAATCATACTCCTTTTAGGGATGTAAAACCCCATAAAAACAAATCATATCATCACAATATCTCAACACACCATTGTTGAGATTTACTAACACTTATAATTAAATTTAACCAGAACTAAATTTAACAAATGTCAACCAACCAAGTCAAGAGTACTAAGGTATATCAACCTAATTTAGCCTATTGAGTTTTCACTTACCGTGAACAAAACTTGAACAAACTAAAGCTTTAATCTCCTTCAAAGCAAGATAAGTAAGAACAAGATTAACATCTTTCAATCTTTTAATAAAACTTGTTTAGGAAATGAGAATACAATCATCAAATTACCTTGTAATTCTCAAAAGATGAAATCTTTATTTTCAAATTGAAGAATTAGCAAATGAGAATAGGAGAGGAAAGTGATGAGAGATCTTTTTTCCTTTGCGAGAATAAGTTGGTACTTTTTTTTTTTTGAAGTTTGAAGACATAAATAGACCTATTTAAAGGCCAAGGGGAATAAATTAAGTAACTAAGGTTAAAAGAAATGATAATTTGAGATAGGTGGAAGACGCAAGAGATGTATTCAAGTTAGAATATCACAAATGGCAAAATCATATGGTTCTTTATGATGATGTGGCCTAGGGGAATGAATTTAGAAGACCACAATTTATTAAGAGATAAATGTTCCAACCCAAAAGTTACAAGTGATTCAATATGAAAAGCTAAATGAGAGATATTTTGAGAGAGAGCTTTTTGATCAAGTAAATGAATGAGCCATCGAGAGATTAATTAGTAATAATTGAAATAGATGATGTGATTGCATGAAATCATTACTAGCCTGAGTTTAATGTCTCAAATTAAGAGCATGGGGGGGGTTTAAAACACTTAGGATTAATGAAAATAGGTGTGCATAAATTGAAAAAATGGCTAACGGCTCAACTATAGGGTTTTTTAAGTAGATATTTTGTCAAGTTACCAAAATATTTATTAAATCATTATACAAATAAGGAAACAACATCCATTCTAAACATTGATAAATCCAAAAAAGTATCTCAAAACACTTAAATTATTGTTAAGTAATGCCAAATGCTAGGAAAATTTTCAATTCAATAAATTTAAACTTAAAATAATCAAATATGTAATTTGTCTGTCTTTTTTTACAACTAATATGGTGGTAAATTAGCTATCGTCATCTCTACACCATCAACATACACGGCGACATCTATCAATGTAATCTCAAAGCATCATAGTTTGGTCGACTACGGTCTTGAAAAATCATCCTAAACATTATTACTGAAGAAAATTCCATGTCACAATAACAATTTTTGAAATCCATTAAAAACTACATACATACATACATACATACATACATACATACATACATACATATAGCACTCTCGACTTATACATCAAAATATTCTCAACTCATACCCAAAATCTATGAAAAGTTCTCCCACAAATAGTACCCTTGATCTGTTTGCCACTAGTTGAAGAACTTCAAAAAATCTGAACTAAATGGTGTGAGTAACAATACTCATTATACATATCTCTTCTGAGTAGATCGAGTATTCACTACGCATATGTACCCTGCATTGCCAGTGGATTGAGTCATAAGGTTGTCCTAATAATAATATGCATACTCACAAACCCCTTAGAAGATTTAGGGTTCGTTTGGTTCAACTTTGCGGAAATGACTTTGAGAAAATGCAAATATCTTTGAGCTAAAGGGGTTTCTCGAAATGCTACACCATATGGTAAATTGCAATATTAAATAGCATTGAAAAATAACTTTAGCATAAACATCGATTGGCAAAACTCACATTTGTAATTGGCTTTTGCTATATATATCTTTTTTTTTTTTAAAGTCTAAAAATAAAATCCAACAGCCGACTTACCGTTGGCCAACTGCCGGATGGTTAGATCTGGCCATCGGATCGCCAGATTTGGCCTCCAGACGACCAAATTTGGCGGCTGACGTTGCGTGGACCCAGGTGGCGTCGCCTGGCTCGTGCGCGCCAGGCAACTTCGCTTGGGTCACGGGTCGCGCCACCCCAAGCGGTTGTCTCTGGGGAAGACGAAGACGAACGGGGAAGAAGATGAACAGTAACGGTGATGAACAGTGAACTTGCATTTCCAAAATGCCCAATGCTCAAAGCTGGTCCAGACCTACATTGGGCTTTTAGCATTGGGAATGCTGATATTTAGCCAATGAGCTTTCAAAAATGGTTGCCAAACACAAAATATTTTCCCCCAATGGGCTTTGGGGGCTTTGGGGTGCTTTGGGGGCCCAAAGCTCCTTGGGAAAGCTAAACCAAACGGGGATAATGAGTGTCAAACTACTAACATCACCTTTCATTCACTCATAAAGCCGATACAAATTCATGTCATAAATCAATTCATCAAGTAGATTACACTTCATAAGGCATTTCTCAAATCATTTTAGATTTCAATTCATTAATCAGATTCACAAATCAGTATATAATCTTTCATAATACTTTTCCTAAAACATTTCTTAAACTATTTACATATAATCAAGAAGTAGTAAAAGTCTGATCTAGCTTTATACGATAAATATACTCTTTCATGACCCATATTATATTGGAATTTCATTACTTTCAAGACATGAGTTTATGAATTCATAGAAGAGACAAGCATCACGCACCGCTAACCAATAGCCCAAATTGGAAGTTATGTTGTCTAGAAAGTTTTGAAATCCTATCAATGAAGCATTAACTGAAGTCAAATTTATGCATCAACTAACTATGACTAAGACTCCACTAGGCGACATTGTTTTCGAGGTACAATCATTCACTACAAGTCAACAAAAGAAGCAAGACAACAACTTGCGTGACGAATAGCTAGCTACGCTCATGTTACAAACTTTGTTGTGCCATATCGCTCTTTATCAAAATTTTATTCAAGTGAGTTTACAATTAAAAGAAAAAGCTCTTTTGAAGTATTAAAAGATCACAAGTTTTGTTGACTGAAAAGATAGCCAAAGATGAGCAAAAACCATTGCACAAAAAGAAATTTGTAACTAGCCAATAACGTGCGTGAAACTTTGAAAATTTGTTTTCACAAAATTGTAATCCCAAATCAACTTCTATAAAATCCTACAACTCCACAACACCGCTAAACTTTTATTACAACATAATTTCATGACCCAATAAGCTTTAGAATGAACCAGCAAATGAAAATCTATACTAGTTCCAATGAACAATTCAATTTCAAAATTTCTTTGAAATAGATGAACAAGAGGTTCAAATCCTTATTGGGTGTTACAAAATAGAGTTAATTCAACATGTCGTGGCCTTCTTCCCTCTTTCTTGTTTTCTTCTTCTCTTCCTTTTCTCTATTTTCTTCTTCTCTTCCTTTTCTCTATTTTCTTCTTTTCATTTCTTTTTCTTGCTTATTTTTTCTAGCCTGATGTTCTCTTTTCTTCTATTATACTTTATTTGCATCAGTTGTTGCCAAAGGAGAAGAGAAAGTGGGTTGGAGCATAACTATAAAAAAATATGAACTTGAGTTTGTACCTTCTTCTTTTCGGCCCTGTTTGGTTCAGCTTTGGGGATGAGCATTTGGACTCCAAAGTCCCTTGGCCAAATGCAAACGTGTTTGGTTCGGTTTTTTGGGCGACTTTGGCTAGATGCAATTGCATCTCCAAGTGGCTCTAAGGGCCTTTAGCCAAATAGAGGTCCGGAGGTGCTTTGGGAAGTTGTATTTTGAGAATGCAAGTTTGGGTACTGTTCATCTTTGAGGTACTGTTCATCAGGCGAGGAAAACCATCGCACGGAGGCCGACAACCGCCGGCCGAGGGGTCCCACGTGCCGGCGAGGCTCCGGCGACCGCCGCTTGAGGGTCGCCCGACTCCTACGACCGTCGCCGGACCTCAGGCGACGTCTGGGTCGCGCGACCCGGGCGACGGTCGCCCGAGGTCGCGCGACCTCGGCGATGCGACCTCAGGCGATGGTCGCCGAGGTCACGCGACCCGGCGAACGTCGTCGGGGTCGCGCCCGGCCATCCGGCCGCCGGATCCGCGATCCGGCCGCCGGACTTCAAAAAAAAAATAATACATATGTTTTTTTGTTTTTTTAATTTAATAAAAGCCTTTTACAAATGTCTTACCAAAAAAAAAAAAAAAAAAAAAGCCTTTTACAAACGCAAATTTTACTAAACGGTATTTTGGCAAAAGTTGTATCCTAATGCAAATTTTACCAAACGGTATTTACATTTCGGAAAACCCCATTTAGCCAAAGGTATTTGCATTTTGGCAAATGCATTCCCCAAAAGCCTAACCAAACGGGCCCGAATACCTTCTTTTTCCTTTTAAAAGCCCATCTCTCACATTCTATCCTCTTTAAGACAAATTCTTTTTCAAAATATGAACTTATCACAACTTCCAAATGAATAAGGGATGCGTCCTGCCTCATCCTCAGGCTTCCCCCAAGTAGTCTTTCTCTCAAATCTTTATACATTTTGGTGCCCTAAATAAATTGAGAATCCGGTGCTGTAAACTTCTTGTAATATATCCTTTTTAAATTTTGAATTATCAGGGACATATTATCTACAACAAAACCTTAATAATCCCCATCTACATGGATACTGAAATTTACTTGTCCCCCCTTAGCTTTTACAACTTTTTCAATTTCCCTCAATTGAAAATCTTTATTCTGTTTGGATTTGACTTAATTAATCAAGATTAGTTGCACATGAAGATTACCTAGTCAAGCACTGAGCTAATGAATTAATACCTCCAGGTCAAACTTTCGTATATTATAAAGAATAAACTTCTAAATAGTAAGAAATGTTGCCATGTTACGTATGCTTTAGGCATTTGCTACCACATTTGCCTTGCTTGGATGATAAGTGATAGATAGATTATCATTTTTCATAATCTTTAACCACCTTCTCTATCTCATTTAGTTTTTTCTAAGTAAGAAAATACTTTAGGCTCTTATGATTTGTAAAAAAGCTTCACATTGTTTACCAAACAAGTAGTGTCATCATGTTTTCAAAACAAACACAATAGTTGCTAACTCTAGATCATGAATGGGGTAGTTTTCTCATGCAATTTTAAGTTTCTAAAGGCATAGGCCACATTTATTTCCTCTAGACATTTTCTACTTCGAATTTATTGTCTGGTTTATTAATTTTTACATTTCCATCCTCAATTCAATCCATCAAGATTTGGTACTTAGAATCTGTCGAGCCTAAAGGATCACATTATTGGAGCAATCTAACATTTAAGTACTCTTTTTTAAAAGGAAAAATATAGATTCTTAGATAGCCCTAAATAGTCACGAAGTATCATCTATTTACATAATACCTTTACTAAACTCCAACTTCATAAAATTCATTAGCATTCGTTGACACTTGATATCTGATCAATAGAATACGCATCAAAATAAAATATTTCGCATCTTCTATAGTCATCAAAATTGGAAAATTCGCTATCAATTTATTCTATTTCTTCTATATTCCCTTCACTTCAATTAAATACATAGCCTAAGAATATCATATTATCCATTTGAAGAGTCGCTAGCCCTTTCTGGTGATGGTGGGACAGTGGTGGCAAGGGCTTTATAGGTTTTGCCTTCCTCCCCCTTCCCCCCTTCGATTTTTTAAAATTTAAATATTTCCTCCCCCTTCCCTCGTTCAATTTTCTTTTTTAAAATAAAATTTATTCTTATGTAATTGAAATAATATTTAAATTTTTAAAAATTATATTTGAACCAAGATGACATCCTTTTAGCCTTATCCTTCATGTCTTAGCCAAGTTGATGTCACCTACGAGAGAGAAAATAATAACAAATCACATTAGAATTTGTCGTTAGCAAAATTGGACAAAATTAACAAAATGATTTAATTGCATCAGTTCGAAAAGTTTTTAAACTTGATTGCATTTTTTTGGGGTCAATTTTAGGACTCAATTATATTTTCGTGACAAGTTTTAAAACTCTTAGTACACTTCTTCCTTTTGAAAAACACTACAACTGAATTTATAATGTCTACTGGGTCCACAAAGCTCTTTAGAGTAAGATCAAAAGTTGTTATTAAAAAATTTACAAGTTACAATTATGAAGGTCACACCAATTATTCTGACTTATAAATAACTACTTATGATATCACCTAAATTTAACACTTCTTAGATCATTAACTTAGGCAGCTGCCCTACATTCATCATTTATATATATATATAAAACATACACACACAACTGAAATTGATAATATCTACTAGTTCCACAAAGTTCTTTAGAATAAACTATAATCCGTTACTCAGAACATTCACAAGTTATGACTATGAAGGTTGCACCTATTATTCCAACCTATAAATCACAAGTAAATATATGTCATGCATCACAATTCCTGATTATGACTTCTAAGATTATTTCATGTTATGTCAAATATCGCCATGTAAACATTAAGATTTTCAATGTAAAATTGTCATTTTCTAACTAGAAAATAATAATTTATCTCAATCAATAACGACATCATTATCAAAATTACAACTTATTATGCATAGATCATAACTTATCCATAAAAATAATCATGACTTTTTAATGAAGGATCGAAGCATTCATCTAAGAAAAATCATAACTTAAACTTTTCCATCTAAATCCACCTAATTACACCAATAATCAAAGCTCAACCATTTTCAAACTAAAATTTACTTTGATAGAAACAGTAACTTGTGACTCTGTGAATAATATCCAAATGCTCAAGAGATCATCACTTGATGCATGAGATCAAAGTTCAAACTTAACAATTCTAAAATTGTTACTTTGATATAAATCAAATACTAGGATTCTTATGGCTCCAAGAATTATAAATTAGAATTCTAAAATATCATAAGTTATAAAATAATTTGTTACTTGCAAGACCAAACTTAATATTTTCACAATCCTATTTCACAAAGTTCCTCTTAAGCTTAAAGTCTATATGCATAGTCCATCTATTTCTCTTCTAACTTCAACTCTTAATCACTAGTCCATCCTATTACTTTGTTAATTAATCAAGTGTGTGATTTGCTTTTCTAAATTGGGTAGAAGTGCATTCTTTGTCATTCTCGGAGTTGATAGCTTCGCTTCTACAAAATTCCTTTACTTGATGGCGAATATCAATCATAATTTCACAAATTCTAACTAAATCAGCTTCGGTGGTAGGTAGGTGTCACGCCCTGATCCTCGGCCACGCATCCATCCCTCACTTGGTCGATATAATAGCGACATCTTATAACGCATCGCCGACTCATTCATTTTAATACGCATGCGGAAGCATATAAATAATCCCTAGACAATAAAATAATGGGATATGAACGTAAGACTCCAAAATTCCACTTTAAAATCAACCACCCTTATATATACATTGCAAACTATAGTGCAAATATATACAAGGCGAATTGTTAAGTCAGGTTTAAACCACAAGTTCATAAAACAGGGTTTGCAAAAGGGAATCAACTCCCATCAAAAGAGAATTGTTCTATGACTAACTAGTCTAATAGGATCGTCAATTCTTCAGGCTTCACCTTCTACACTTCGGGCCTTCGGTCCTTCACTACAGCCATCTAAGAACCTGAAAATGGTTATTCAATAACCAGTGAGACTACGTCTCAGCAAGTTCTACCCCCTAAGACTCGATGAGGAAGCCAATACACTCAAGAAGCTGCTTAAGCACAACACGGGTCAGAAAACTTACCTTGGCATCAATTCCTTCCTGCAAGTCAGTATATATCAGATATATAGGAATCACATCAATCACATCAATCAGATCGAATTATCGATCAATTGACTTAGTTGATTACATGTCACCGTGACCTTGGTCGGTACATTCAATATCATCTGCTCCCCAAGATGGTATATCTAGTCATTGAGCCCAAGTGCATTCTCCAAGATGGTATATCTAGTCATCAAGCCCACGTGCATTATCCAGGTTAACATACTTAGTCACCGAACCCACGTGTCTTCTCCAAGATGACCTGCCTAATCACCGAGCCCACATGCATTCTCCAGGTTGACATACTTAGTCACCGAGCCCATGTACTTTCTCCAAGGTGATATATCGAATCGATGAACCAACAAAATATAACGTCTTTCTCCGAGATGACATTATTATTCATCGAGCCGACGTAGTATAGCATTTTTTCTCACGTTCTATCATACCCGATAAAATAGTTGTGTATGGATACAAGGTTGGCCTTAGCCAAAATATAACAATTTTACTTTTCTTAAGTCCCACCATTTTCAACAGCCCATAACATACTTTTAGCGCTGTAAACCGACGCTCGGTTAATTTCCAATCAATTACTAAAATTGATTAATTTAGGAATAAAATCCTAAAATCATAATTAAATCAATTCAGCACGATTTAACACTCAAATAAATAAATAGATTGCACCACGATAATTAGCATAAAATTTCGGTCATCGCCTATCCTATCTTAATTTCCGAAAAATAAATAAATAAATAAATAAATAAATAATTACAAAAATTATTAATTAAATGCAATAAAGCCAATTTAGGCCCGTAATGCCTAATTGGAAGCCGAGACGAGCCTGGAAAATTATCGAGACTCGCTCAATAAATACTAGACCTATTTCCTTGCTAACTACACCAACTATTTGCCTAACATGCATTGATAAGTCTTTAATTTAATTACTCTAATCTAATATAACAACATAATTACACTTAATTAAATATAAACAACCCCTAAGCATCATTAGCATACAAATAAGGGATTAGTGAACAAAACTCACTCGATTCGCGATTCATCCGGTTCAAAACGTCAGGAATGCAACATGGACCGGCTTTCTCCAAAGAAGGCTAAACTTTCGAAGCTTGGAACCACCTCAAAACGAGCCTTGAAGGTGGCTGGATACCCACAAACTCAGCCTCTGTTTTGAGCTGCAAAAACAAGGAAACAAGGGCTGGTTCGGCTTTTGCTTTTGCTTGCTGGACTATAGAGAGGAAACTAGTAGCTTTAACGGCAAAAACGAGCCAATTGGAGCTCCAGTGAGCAGGTAGTTGGCAACCGGTGGCTCCTGGGATCAAGGGGGGATGTGCTGGTAGTTGAAACGGGCAAAGGAAGGGTCGAAATTGGGAGAAACTCGTGAAAAATGTGAAACAGTTCACTCGGCAGGGCTCTAGACAGTTCGGCGACTAGTAACTTCATGCTGGCGTACCAGACAGCTGGCGGCTCCGTTCGGGGCGAGGTCGGTCTTGATGGAACGGTCTGGATGTCCTTGTCACGGCGATGGGTGGCTTGTTTGCTGATTCATCCGGGAAGTCAAATTTTTACTTGGATCTTTGGCAAAAGGTTAGCTGGAGCAGAAACTGGAAGAAGTGAAAACAGAGGAGGAAAAACGGTCTGGCGGTGGTGTGGCTGCTCCGGCGACTTCCTTGGCTGCTGGTGGGGTTCGAACAAGGTGAGAGGAAGGAGATGGAGAGGGTTTTGGCCGGCCAAGGGGGAGAGGATAAGAGGATAAGAGGGAAGAGATGAGGTTGGGCCACCTTGCCTTCATTTTCCACAAGGTTGTCCCCTTTGGACTCTTCCTCAGCTAAGACATCTTCCTTAGTTATCCATGAGCCACCAAGGCTTCCTCCTACAACCTTGAATTGGTCCGAAAATGACTAGGGGAAGGGGGCACACGAATTTGAGGGGCTTTGGCTTCAATTGGCTTTAATTTCATCTTCAATTCAATCTCACATGGCCTTTATAAATTCAATTGACATCTCAATGTTCCAATTGATACTTTTCCTCACCTATTGATCCATCTTGCATCCCCATTTTTCGATCAAAATGATCCCCGGCCTTTTTTTGAACAAAAACGATCCTATGTTGACTTTTTCCCCAAAAGTCTCGGGTTTTAGACTAATCTTCTGAGACCGAGTCGACGTTCCTAGAATTTATTGTGACATGACAAAATCTTCAATTTCTGAAATCGGACTCGAACTCGCAGTTAATTTCCATTCGGCACCTTTTTGGCGTGACCTAGGCTACCGGGTAGTTTTCAGAGATTTTTAGTACAAATGACCCATGGTCGATTTTCTTCGAGCCACAATGAATTCACTTGACACATTGGTGACTCTCGGTAGTCGTGAAAATCTCAAGTTTTCAATTACGGACACATGGTACCAAAAACGACAGAAAATCGGTCTAGTGCCGATTGATGAGAATTTTGCAATAAGGTGGAATCACCTACACTTTGATCACACATCTCAGTCAAATCGACCTATCCCTAATCTCTTATCAATTTTGACAATGCCGTAATGACCCATTGTAGACTAGCACGGTCGAGCAGTCGACTTCTAGTCGAATTCTCAAGTCCATTGTATTAAAATCTCTTAATGACTTCCCCTAATAGTCTAGTTATCTCACGAGTGATCGGTTTTGAGAATAACACTATAGACGTGTTGATGAAAGGCCCGATTATTCAATTGAAAACAGTACTCGAAATTCAGGATGTCACAGTAGGTATGGCTCATCTCTTACTTGTTGCAAGTTGGGACATCTATCATAATGATCCCCTTGTCTCTTTATCGTTATCGCGCGTCAATAACCTTAAGATGCATTTTTGACATTGGAGGTAATGACTTGCTTGTCTACGTGAAACAAGCATATTTGAGTCAAATCCATGATCATTAGACAAAAAAAAAAAACATATATTTTAATACCTAACAAAAGGCTAATAGGTAATAAACTACAACCTAACCTCATAATATCCCATATCAATGAATGCCGTATCTCAACTTTACAAGTACAAGAGAAATGACATAATCGCCCTTCTACCTGAACCTTGAACGCAAACTAATTACCTATTATCAAAATATATAAGGTTTTTTTTTTTTTTTTTGGGTACCCAGGGAACCTCCGCACGCCGCTTCGCGGTGGAGAGTAAACCTTGGGGGCGCCGGGGCCTCCCACCGCTAGTCCCAGGCGCAGGTAAGACGCGCGTTATGCGTCCGGCAAGTCTCGAACTCCTCCCCTCGTCCGGTAAAGGGTACTAAGCCTCAACCAACTCGGCCACCGCGGGCGGTGGTATCAAAATATATAAGGTTAATACTATAAAAACCCCAAAAATATACATGTATACTACATTTATCCTAAATTGGTGCACCCATATCACATTTATCTCAAACTAATTTTTATGTCACAAAAAAACTCAAACTAGTACACTTGTGCCACAAAAATTAATTTGAGTAAATGTGCCAATGTGGCATGGGTATATTGGTTTGTGAATTTTTGTGGTATTATGCCAAATATGTATCCATCTATATATGATCGAATAATGAGTTGGTTACCAAGTAAGAATTTTAGAATCCATATATATGCACACATGCATACACATCTCCAACTTAACTAAACCCAAAACTATCATCATATAAATTTAATTATCTCAAGTCATACCCAAAAGTTCCCTCGTTGATAATGCTCTCGCCCTCCTTGCCACAACTTGAAGAACCTCAAAGATATTTGAATTGAATGGAGTGAGTAAACACAATTGAGTATGTTGAAGAAAATTCCTTTATTAGTTTTGATGATTAAAAAAATTTTCTTTAATCATCATTTGATTTTGATGATTAGCACTTTTAGACATTACTCATTAGACTTAGAGGATCAAACTTTAAGTCATGATAAAATCCATATCCTTAATATTTGATACTTGGAGACATTGATCAAGAGGATAATTTTCATGCAACGGCCAAATATTTGGTGGATGCCTTGCTATAATTAAAAAATCTATCCAAGAAGGAAAGCAAATCAAATCCAATCTCTCAAGATTGAATTAAGCTAGTTTTGGATAAATCAATCTATGATAGGTGAAATATTCTTTCCAAGTGAAGCACTCTTCCGATAGAAACTCTATTTGTTGTATGAGCAATAGAATCAACAAGAGACTTCAATTTCAGTAATCTTGAAGCAATCAGATCTTCTGACGATGTTCAAGTCCAATGGTAGATTAGATGAGCGATCCTCTAAGGATATGTCCAACGGTCAACATGGATAATAAGGATTATAAAAGAAGGTCGAGATGCTTAAAGGGAATAGCAAGTTGAAATTCTGAAGTTTATAATTCCTAGTTCTTGAGTGATCTTCAATTATATACATTTGTTTCTGTGAGTTATACTATGTAATCTTTTAGAGGTTGAGAGTGTGTGAGGGTTTGTTCACACGAGTTTGAGTATTCATTACTCGGATTTTGTAACCTCTAACAAATTTATCTAATAGAATTCAGTCAATCAACTGTTAGTATGGGAGAGTAGACATAGGCTTGCAAAAATCGTACCACTATAATCGTTTGTATGCAATTTTCTATCTTTTACTCTCTTTATTTTACTTGTGATAGAGTTAACTGCACACTAGTAAGATCTTATATTTCTTTGGGCAATATCATTTTAAATTTATTATATTTCGCACTATCACTTATTCACCCCCTCTAGATGATCCATCTAGCCCTAATAGAGTAAGTAGTATATATCTCTTCTAAGCAGATCAAACATCCAATATGCATATGTACAAGACAATGTCATAATTCATTTATTTTAAATCTAGTATATGATATACGTATAAGTTTAAAAAGAGTTATATCTCTTTAACATATATATATAAGAAATATTTCATGAATTGATATATCAAAGCATATATTAATGGTCATGTCCATCAAATCAATCTCGTGCTTGAAATAAACATAAATAGTTAATTCATCGACCAATCTAGTACTCAACATCCAAATATAGTCACATTTAATGTCTTGTGACAACGGTGGTCAAAATTCCCCCTAGACTAAGTCTCCACTTATATTATTGGTGACTCGGCCCATAAGGACTATTTAAGAATAATATGCATACTCGCAAACCCTTTAATAATTTTAAAATATAGCGATAATGAGCATCAAACTACTAATATCATCCTCCACTAACCCATAAACCAAAATGTGTAACATTAAAACAGAATGCACTTTATAAGGCATTTCTCAAATCATTTTAGAATTCATTTCATTAACTAGGTTTTTAAATTAATATGTATAACCTTTCATAATACTTTTTATGAAATGTTTTTGAAACCATTCATGATTAACTAAAAAGTAGTAAACACCTCATCTAGTCTATGTAATAAATATGCTCTTTCATAACTCATTACATGAGTATATAAATTCATAAAAGACATAAACGCCACTTATCGCCAACTAACAGCCAAAACTGGAAGCTACATTGCTTAAAGAGTTTCAAAACCCTATAAAAAAGAAGAAGCATTAATCGAATGTCAAACTTACGAGTAACTCTCCTAGGTGATGCTATTTTTGGGGTCGAATCATTCAATATAGGTTGACAAATGACCTCAGAATAGCCACTTGTACGACGTATGGCCACCCGCGCTCACTCTACAAATTTTTTTTGTGTCATACCATATACTGAATGTTGATTCAAGCAAGTTAATTGTCAAAAGAAATCTCTTTTGAAGTACTAATAGAGCATAAGCTTTGTTGACTCAAAAGATGGCAGGAGACTAACAAAAACCATCACAAAAATTAGAAATTCTTAATTGGCCAGCAACATGCGTGTAATTTTAAAAGTTTATTCTGAACAATCTCTAACTTCGAATCAACCTTTATGTAATCCCATGACTTTATAATACCCTAAACTTCCATTACCACATAATTTTTACAGTCTAATAAGTTTTAGAATGAACCTAGCAAATTAAAATCAACACTAACCTGCATGTATAGCTCAATTTTGAAATCTCTTCAAATTATATGAAGACACGGTCTGAATCCTTACCAGGCGCTATGAAATGAAATTATTCTGACTCCTCGTGGCCTTTTAGGTGCACATGCAAGTAGCCCCTTTGTCTTTCCCTCCTATTCCTTTCTTGTTCTTGTTAATTTTTCGTCCACTGGTGTTCTCTTTTCTCCTGCTATACATCATTTGCATTAGCTACTAAAAGAGAAAAGAAAGTGGATTAGGGCTTGAGTATGGAAGAATATGGACTTGGGTTTGGGTTTTCTTCCTTTTCTTTTATTTCTTTTAAAAGCCTATCTCTTACACATTCCGAATGGTATAATATGTTTATTTCATTTAAATTTGTTTAAATATACTTCTACAACAACAATAAATACAAACTCATTCTATAAAATATGTGTCATATCTCCTTGGAACTTTATCGTAATAAATACTAATCTCATATTCTAAATGATGCTAATTGGGACGTGCATATATATATACCATAAAGGGGTTAGGATCAGAGTACTATATGAGAGAACAAGGAAGTATAAGAGATTAACATATCTATATGAAAGCAGGGAAGGATGTATCTAAAAGGAAATGATGTATAAGAACAAGGAAGTAAATAACTTAAATAAAATCGCAAGAATTAAAAATAATGTAAAGAGCAAAGGCAATATATTAAATATAAAGTAAGAGTATACATAAACAAAAACCAACCATGAAGGTGGTATGAACTTGTATTATAAAGCTGAAAAGCTTGAAATTACATGTATTGAAAGATGCAGAAATTAAAGCATCAAGTCATCCACTAGGGCGGTAATCCGCACTCCAAGGAGTATTGATGTTTGTATTACAAGAAATAGTTAACCAACTATCATGTAAGTTGGTAACTCTGTATAAAACTATGTATATGAAAAACTAACTTACTTTGGAACCAGGGGATACAAGGTAAGAAAGCTTGGAGATGGAAGAGATGAGGATGAAGATGGAATGGATGATGGTTTACAAGTGAGAGAGAGAGAAATCTGAAAATTTCGGGTCCCCTTTCCTTGTGTCGAGAGGGTGTATTTATAGCAAAGTGCTACAAAGGTCTTTGAACAAAGTGTAAAGTGAACAAGATGCGAGTGAACAAAGTGTAAAGTGAATAGTGAATAGTGAACAGTGTATGAACAAGTGTATGTCTATTACGCTACGGTGTATAGCCTTTGCGTCGCTCGTAATAAAGGTGTCGCATGTGATGTCTTGAATTTAATCTCTGTCTAGGTTGATCCCGTAATGCGTCTTCATTGGTGTTTCCACCGTGATGTGACCGTGAGGATTCGTCTCGTATTGTCTTGAGATTTGGAAGATCCACATTGTGATTCTTCCGCTTCCGATAGCATTGTCCTGAGGATGTTACAGTATTCCTCTCTACTCTGAACTGCAGCAAGTGCTGCACTTGCCATGGATTTCTCCTGTAAAAAGGATGTATTTGATGGGACTGTGGTTATCATGTTTTTCTGGCTGTTTAGCCATGTTCTAACCGCAGCTTCGGATCCTTGTTCATGGTGTTTGAATCCATCCCACCATTTTGTTTTGTATTTTCGGACAAGGACTAGTACCCCAGGTTTTGTGGATGTATTGTATTCAAATTCCCAGGCTGTTACCCAAGAGATTCTGAATATTATAAAGAAATGCATAAGGCATGGGAACCTTATATCATGTGGTGTTGGTACGAAATATTCACTGAAAACCTTATAACCTTGTTTGACTGTGGGGTGTAGAATTATGTCTAAAGGACCAAAGAGATCCCACCAAGAGTCAAACCAATTTGGTAGGCTTTGTCTTGGGAAGTTATTTTTGAAGAATAACAACCACGTGTGTTGGAAATTTGTATTTTGTCTGAAGAAAACGTTCCACCAAGCTTGTTGGTAGTCCCAGTAGGTGTATGAGGAAGAATATGGTAGGTTTTGAGTAAGTCTGGTTTGGAATTTTCTGGGTGTATGAGGTAAGGCTCCCCATTGTGAGGGGTGTATGACTTTACTGATGGATATAGTGGAGTATAGAATGTTTTCTGTATTGTTTTTGTCAGCAAAATGGGTAAATCTTGCTGATTCTGTCTCCACTAGAATTTGCTCATAATAAGCAAGGGTTTTGTTTGTATTGTGTGGTTTGAATAACCAGTTTTTTGGAAAGCTATTTTTTGCAAATTTGATTGGATCTTCATCGAAGAACCCATCTTCTACAGTCAATATTTTTTGAAATGATGTTTTGGGGAAAAATTTTGATTTTTGAGATTGAGGGGTTGCCCGTGGCCTAATAACCACATCATTCGAAATTCTTTTGTATTCTGCTGGTTTTTGTGTAACCAGTAAGGAAGGATTGTTGCTTACCTCGATGGCATTGGATGGCTCTTTCTTTGTCTTGTTTTGTATAGACTGTGCAAGTAATAGAATGATTTCTTTTGGTATCATGTCGGCTAGCTGATTAAAAGCTAACATGGGATCAGGTGATATGTGTTATATTTTCAAAGGTGTTTGGTGTAGGAATGTCTGGTTGTTTTCTGCCATTTCAAGCCATGTCTTGACAGATGTTAAGCTTTTCGGCTTTGGTGGTGTATTGGAGGGTTCGACAGTGGCTTTGCCTTTGCCTTTGTCTTTGTCTTTTTTGGATCTTGGCATATTGGTATCCCCTGTAAAAATTCTCTTGTGAGAAAATCAGGTAATGAATTTGAAGAACCATTTATAAATTCAATGTCAAAATCGAATACTGAAAGTATGGCTTGCCATCTGGCAAAAATTTGTTTTGATGCAACATTTAGAACGTCTTTTTGTAAAATGTCTTTGGCTGATTTGCAATCAATTCTCAAGAGAAAATTTTGATTTAATAAATCTCCTTGGAATTTTGATATAGATAAAACTATAGCAAGTATTTCTTTTTTGATTGTCGAATAATTTTGTTGAGTGGAATTCCAATGTTTTGATATAAACTGAATAACTTGTTCTTTGTTGTTATTGACTTGTTTGAGAATGCCACCGTATCCTAATTCTGACGCGTCTGTTTATACTATTTTGAAAGTTGAAGGGTCAGCAAGATGTAAGCATGGTATATCTTTCACATGCATTTTTATTTGTTTGACAATGTTAGTATGGATAGAGGTCCATGGTGGAGGATCCTTTCGTAACCTTTGATGTAAAGGTTTACAAAGTATATTTATGTTGGGAAAGAAATCTAAAATATAAATGAGACTACCCAAAAACCTTTGTAATTGGGTTTTGTCTTTAATCTCATCAGGGAATTTATCAAGAAAAGAAATTGATCTTTCTATGGGAGTGATGGTGCTTAAATGGATGTAATGACCTAAAAATCTAACCTTGGTCTTGAAGAGTGCAATTTTAGTAGGAGAGACTACAAGACCGTTTTGTATGATTATTTTTATGAAAGTGGATAAATGTTTGAAATGCTGTTCTATATTGGAAGAGAATACTAGAACATCATCTATATAAACTATGATGTATTCTGAATAAGGTTTGAAAATCTCGTTCATAATTCTTTGGAATTCTGAAGGGGCATTTTTGAGGCCGAATGGCATAACATTCCATTCATATTGTCCAAAAGGTACTGTAAAGGCTGTCTTGTATTTATCCTTTTCACTTACTTGTATTTGCCAAAATCCTGATTTCATGTCAAATTTAGAAAATATTTTTGATCTACAAAGTATGTTTAGCAAATCTTTTTTATTGGGTATATGGTATCTTATCCATCTAAGGGCTGTATTAAGAGGTTTATAATTAATAACTAACCTGGGAACTCCTCTTTCTAGTTCAGCATTTTTATTGACATAGAAAGCAGAACAACTCCAAGGTGATTGGCTTTTTCTTATGAGTTTTTTTATTTAAGAGATCTTGTATTTCTGCTTGACAAAATTTTAAAACTTCTTGGTTCATTTGTGTTGGGCGGGCTTTGGTAGGAATTTTGTTTTCAGAAAAATCATGTTCATAAGGTAAATCAACGATATGTTTTTTCATTTCCTAAAAGGCATTGGGTAGAGTAGAGCATATAGTTTTTTCTATGTGTTTTTGTAGAGAAGCTATCTTTTCTATGATGTTTGGTTTTATAAGATTTTCTTCTATTCTTTTGAATTCTAAATCTTCTTTTAAAAATTCAAGCTGGTTTTCTTTGTCTTTTATGAGGTAATTTATTTCTGAAATGGAATGTTCTTGTAAAATATTAAGACTTCTTTTCTGTGGTTTTGTTATAAAATTGAAGGTGATTTTTTTGTTTAAAGCATGAGTTTCTATACCTTCATTAGTAACAGCAAATGGTTGAATCAATTGTATAAAAGTGTTCCAAGGATAACCTGTTGTCTCATGTTTTTAACTAAAAGAAAAGATGTTTTGTATGACATTTGGTCTTTTATTATTAGGGCTTCGGGTAGCTTGTATTGTATATTCAGTTTGTCTCCTAAGGCTGATTTTAAGGACTCAGATGTTTTGTCAAAGTATCTTGTTGGAACAAGGCCTTCCTTGATATAATTGAGGTCAGCCCCTGTATCGAAGAGTGCCGTTGTTTCAATAATATACTCATTATTGATTTTTATCTTAATATTTATTATCCATTTCCTAGATGTGATTTCTGTTAACAACATAAGAAAGGCTGGATCAGAGGTATCTGGGGTACTAGTGATTTCATTTTGGTCATCTAGTTTTGGTTTTCCTTTTATGATAAGAGACTTTATATCAGAAATTTCTTGTTTCATTTCTGATTGAGTTTCTTTTAAGGCTTGTATTTCTAATTTTTGTTGTTTTATTTCATTTTGGAGGTCATTAATATTTATGGGTCTAGACTGTGGTTTTTTGTTTCTATTTAGAATGTCTTTAAGATTGTAGGAAGTATTAGGCTTGGAAGTAATATTCATAGAAGAGTGTAGTCTATCTAAGTATTCTTTTTTGGCTTCGGGTCAAGTATTTTGTCAGGCAGTCTTGAGAATGAATTCTTCTTCTTTTGTTAAGACGTTTACTTCAGGAATGGGTTTTCCTGGAGAAGCGTCTTCATATTCGGAATCTGAAGAGGATTCTATCTCATTAATTTGAAGACCTTCTTCCTCGAGAAGTTCATCAGAAGAAGTATCATCATTTTCTATGAAGATGTTATTTAACTGATTAAGAGTATTGTCATCTAAAGAAAGTTCATTCAATTTTTTTATTAATCCTACAATATTTTGAAATATGACCTTTTCTACCACAAGAATAGCATTTAATGTCTTTAAAATTTTTTCTATCAGAATGAGGTCTATTTTGGTTATTCTAGTGTCTTTGTTTATTCCTACGAAGTGGAGGTTTGTTGTGATGTTTCTTTGTTTCTTTCTCAGGAGGACAAGTTCCCTTACATTTTGATTTTGTTTTTTCATTATAAGAGGGATCGCATTGAGCACAAAAATCTCCTAGACTCCTATTGGTGAGGGATTGTTCTTCCTTGAGTTGTCTTTGTAATTTGATTGTATTACACATTTGTGTTCCTTGTCTATAAACATAAGAGATTATTTCTCCATAAGAAAGGAGATCATAAGGAATTTGACCGCTGTAATCTTCTCTAATTTTATCTCTAACTTGGTCACCTATAATCTGAGGTAAACCGGCTAGGAATTTTTCTTTCCAAAAGGGTTGATTGCAGTCGGGTCTAATAAGAACCCTTTGAAAGAAAAGCTCTTTGTATTATCTAAATCTTCCTAAGGATTTGCAACGCATATTGGAAAGGAGATCTTGGTTTCTATCCCTAATATGTGAAGGATCTCCTACAAAGTGTTGTGAGATGGAATAGATAAGGGTATTGACCGCATCTTGGATGAGATGTCCTTGATCATCATCCATGCGTTGACCAAAATCATCTACCTTATAAGCAGTTAAAATTTGTGTCTTTTGTTCATCTCGTCGGTAGTTATCCCACCAACCTTTTAGTTGTCCAAGAACCGGCTACTAAAAGATTAGCAACAGCATGGTCAGAAACATCTTGCTGTGTTTTGTAGGCATTAGCAAGCATCACCATGTTGTTAAGAATGTTCATAATATTGGTTTTTGCAACACCATCAATATTCCATTCATAGATGGCGTCTGGAGAGTATTTATTATGTATTTTTTGTGATGATTCTTCTTGGGCAATGTCTGGTGGGGTATCTCTACTATAATAAAGTTTCTGAGGTTGTCTTCAATTGAGTCTGTTAATCTCATTGACTGACTCATTATCTGAATTACCAGAGTGTTTGGTCAGGGTACTAATAGTGGGTTGGTCTGGAGTGTCTCTAATGATAAGATTCTGGAATTTATGAGTGTCTAGTATAGGATCAGGTTCTAACTTTGATTTTCCTAAGAGTTTTTTCTTTTGTTCTATAGCTTTGGCAAACTCTGGGCTAAGATTTTTTGGAAATTCAAAGGCTTTAAAAATGAGTTTTTTGATAGTGTCTACTTGTGATGTAATAAGCTGAGTAGGATTCTGGAAGGTGGATTCTATCCTATTCAACTGTTTTCCTATGGTTACTAAATGTTGATTAGTAAAATTGTTTTGTTCAATAACTTTGTGGGTGTAGAGAGAGTCTCCTTTGTCTGGAAGTCTAAAAGGAGTGGCTGTAACCTCGCTATCTCCATGCTGTATTTTTATTCTCCTAAGTGGTGGATGATTGGATTCTATGGTTTCACTATTATCAAGTTTCCACTTATAATGATGATCTAAAACAAGTATTTCTTTTGGCTCAAGGAATTGTTCTTCTAACTACCAAAGAAAATATATGGACTTCATATTCATATATGTAGTCGTAATATTTTTGTTTGATGTCTTTTGCTTTATCAGGCAAAGGTTTTGAAGAACCATTCTCTCGATTTGTTTGTTGTTTTCAGAATTAAATTCTTTATTAAGAAAAGCTTTGTTAGGCTCAAAATATTTTTCTAAAACATTAAGCTCGGCATCTATCATTTGCGAATAAGTAGGAGAATGATGAGGAGAATCTGTATTTCCTAGGGCTGGTTCGGCTGGTTCAGGCTGATTTTGTTGATAAACTGGCCTGGAAATCCCTGATCTATTATCTAAACCACTAATTTTTGGTTCAAGAGGTGTCTCATGATTACTTCTACTGGTGGAAGGAGGTAAATGTGTTGTATCTCTTGTGGGAGTGTCTCTATGTATACTAGGAGGAGGAGTGTTTCTATGTGTACTAGGGGGAATGGTGATTATAGGAGGAAGATTAGGATTAAGATCTATGGACCTTGTATAAGAATTATGAAAAGAAGGACTAAATCTTGAATCGAAAGATCTTCTAGGAAATCTAATGGTCACTCTTCCTTATGGGTGTTGAATGACATTAGTTGGGTTTGTATTTTGAACAACTTGTTGGAGAATTTGGTTTTCTAATTCCCATTGTTCTGGTAAAATAACTTGGTTCCAATTAATAGACCTATGAATTGTCGTATTTGCTCTAGAAATGTCAGTTTGGAAAAGAAGTGTTTCTCCCCGTGGACTATGTTTGAAAGCATTTTCTCCAAAAGCGGAGGACATGGCTTTATAATGGATTCTATAGACAAGGGCTAAAGGAATAGATCCATCTGCCACTTTGTAATTATGAGTTTTGATTTGGAGTGTGAGGGCTCTAAGAATATTTTTATCCTTGAGAGAAACAGAGAAATTAGGGTAACAGTCAAAATGTATAGGTCCTTTGCAGAGACTTGTCTCTACGGTACCTAGTATGGACTCATCATAATTTAAGAGACGTGAATCTCGTAAAACTAAAAGAATAGAGGTATTAAGACCTTCTTTTGTAAGAGGTTTGACTCCTACTTGGACTAGTCCTATATGAATGTAATTGTATTTTTGTTTATGCTTTTGGATGGACTCTTTGTTTAAAAGATGTATTTTTTTTCATAAGAATTAGAAAGAGGAACATCTCTTTCTTCGGTGGATATAACATAGTCTGATTTTTTGAAAAATTTCAATTTTGACTGTTTGTATATTTCCTTAAGCTGTATTTTAGAAATTTCCCAATTTTCTATAGATTTGTTGAAATCTTCTATCCTTACTTCTTCTCTATGTATAGGACTGAGATCTGAGTCCATTTATGATAGAGAACTAGAGGAAGATGTAGATCTTCTATGTAAATTCATACTTAAGATCGGAACTATTCCTTCTTCAGAACCGTTACAGAGCCAAACCAACGGTCTAACAGCCACTCAGGGACTTACGGCCTGGACCACTCTGAAAACAAGAAGGATGCCAACGAATGGCTCTCGATCTATGAGTATGTTCTTACAAAGACTATCTAAAATATATATATTTATATATATATATTATATATATATATATATATATATTTTCTATGAGAGTACAGGAAGTCAAAATACATCAATCAATACTCCTGACATTGATAAATTCAAGAACAATCACTACTTTAAAGCATTAATAATATATTAAAAAAAATTAATGATTATCTTTGACCTATATGCGCGCCATACCCTTTCCCTCCTATTCTTTCCTTCTTTGAAAAAGTTTATTAAGCTTAAGGGCTGCATAGAAAAATGCAGCCCCTTGAAAGACCAAATGAGCACTTCTTCCTTTAGAAAACTAAAGTTCGCCTTGTTTATGAAGTCCACATTGTTTGTAGGGCGTAAAGGGCACGTAGGCAGTGGACCAAGTCAGGCCCTTTTGCCCTGAGTCCCCAATTTTGTGCAGGGATGGCCTCAGAGCCTTAACGGCGGGCGTGATGATCTTTTATTAATCATTATCTCTGCCGGCTTGGGTTAGTGGCATCTTTATATCCACTAGGAACGACGCGCTTCGTTTGCTTCCACCTGGCGTCCATGGCGGTCCTGTCTATAGAGTAAAGATAAGGGAAAAATTGTATTAGGAAGAGCCCATTTGAAAAAAGTTCTGTTGGAACTTAGAAGAAAAGGTTAAGAAAAGAACAGAATCCTGGCTTAGCTAAAAAATTGGGCTATCTTGTCTTACACAAGAATGTGACTTCATGGGAAGTAAAATCATTTTGAAAAAAATACCCTTAAAGCACCTAATAAAGACAAACTCATACGTAAAGTCAATTCATGATGAATCAACTGTATTGATTTATGGATTTCACGTGAAATTCTGTGCTTGCAACGGTCGTGACTTATCAACCAATATAGGTCCAGTCAACGCAAGTATCGACCGTAACATCATAACTATCCCCGGAACAAAAAAGGAGTACAATGTTGGTCCAAAGCCTCTCTCAAATTTCACCAAAAAAAAAAAAATGTCCTTCAATTAGTGTCCTTTCTCTCTGTCTTTTAGCTCTTGTTTTCCACTAAGCAGATTCCACCCAACCGTATACCAATCGAAGAACCCAGGTCGATTGTCGTTTCCCCTGGTTCATCCCCCATCTTCCATTACCAATAATTGCAAAAATAATCAATTCATCAATCCATTTGATTGATTTAATTTTTTGTCGTTCGGTCCAAAACGACAACTGTCAATTTCCCCCAGCCGCTTCCAGTTGCGTTGCTCTGCCGTCTAGAACTAATTTTCAAAAATGGGGAGAGACAGAGAGATAAGAGACAAAAACAGAGTGGGCTTGACGGCTCGCCTGGTGGCACTTCGATTCACTATAACACTCTGAAACTTGCTCTCCTGAGTTCGCTCTTCCTGTTCATCATCTTCTCTCTCTCTCTCTCGCTCTCTGCAATGGCGTCCTTCGGTTTCAGCTCCAACATCTCTCTGGTTGAGAACAGGGGACATGATGCTGTTGACCTGAGAACGCTGCTTGCTGCTTCGAAGCCGTTGGCTCACTCGCTGGGCTTGCTCAAATTGAACTCGGGTTCGAAGAGCTGGAGCTTAAGGGCGGGCTGTTCCCGTGAAGTTGGAACCGTGCGGGCCGCTTCCGAAGCGGCCACAGCGGTTGCGGTGGATGATGGAGTCGTCAGGGAGAAGGAGAGAGATGGGGTTTTGAGGGTTGGAGTGATTTGTGGAGGTCCATCCGCGGAGCGAGGGATTTCGATGAATTCTGCCCGATCGGTGATTGATCACATTCAGGTGATCATTGGGATTCTATTGACTCATGCATGGCTATCTTGGTATAACATTAGACTGCACAATTGGTGCTGATGGTTCATCAATTGAGCGGAAAAAAGATGATATTTTACTTATTTTTAAGTTAAGTTCAGTTGCTCCCAGTCGGATTTAAACTTTGAAAAGAAGTGGGCATTTAATTGTTTATATTACATTATTTACTGTTTGCAATGACTAGTGATACTGAAGCAATGCCATTGTTATCTAAAAACTTATTGATATAAAATCTACATTAACCCGTCAACTTGTGGAAAAACATGGTGTTTCAGTTACCTGCAGTCAATGTCTTCCCTGCTAGGAAATAGTATACTCGAACTACTGTAATAGAGAAGAAAGAAGTTTCTGGAGTTTATAGGCTCTTGGGAGAATCTTTTCAGTGCTATGCACTCAGTATAGAGAATAAAATTCTTTGCCAATGATAGTAACATTTGGATTTACTTGCTATGAAACAATTTCTTATCAACAATGTTGGGTTTTGAAACATCCAAGTTGTTCAACATCATGTAGGTCAATGAATTTTCATCTCCAGTATAACCGTAATTGGTTGTTAGGGAATTGCTTATGCTGATCTTCTTGTACCAATCAGTCCGCTGAGCATCACTAGCAAGTGATGTAGGGCATGAATTTATTAATTATGGACTTCCTTGTGATACTTCTATTCTTTCTTGATTTATGAGTGAAAGCAGTGATTGAAGTGATGATTTTTTTCTCCTGACAGGGGGAAGATTTGCATGTTAGCTGCTATTACATTGACTGCGACCTAAATGCATATGCTATATCAACTGCTCAGGTTTGTACATGCACTTATCTGTAATCTCAAGCTCCTTTCTTATCAGTTAATGGATTGGGCTCACACTTGTGTGTGGCAATTAATGGATATCAGGTTAAAAACCTGGTTTGCTAAACCTTTGTCTAATGTATTTTGTCTCTATTTGCTACTTAGAAGCATAAGATTGTGTGAGTATGTTTTCAAATCAGATGCAGTCAGATGAAAAGATCAAGATGATTCATTACAATAAGTAGGGATAACACTTCAGTTGCTGTTATTTGAGACTTGAGAATTGAAAGGCTAGCACAGGGCCATCATTCACCTGGTGCCGGACATCTAGGAGGCCAGGATGTGTGACCATGAGCTTTAACCAGAATTGCTTCAATAGTCGCATATTGTCACAAGGATGACCAGTTAAATGTTGTGTACTTTTACTGGGTTAAGGATTAGTCATGTTTTGAAGGGCATGCTTAGGATATTAATTTCAAGCAAGGCTCTTGCCATTAGAGATGCTAGAAAGGTAATACTTGGCTGAAATATGTGACGTGTTTATTTGACCAAAGGTCATAGATGTTATGTCTCTGAAAATGCACCTCCAACTAAGTTTGCCCCTTGTCTGATTTATGTTGCTGTCCTTTAATAAAAAATATAGCGTCTGGTCATTGTTTGCAATTGCTTCTGGCTTCGTGTACATATTTTGGTTATATAATGACTAGTTAGCCTGCATACTTAAATCACTCTCTCCCTAAAATTATATTCAAGCTTTGATTTCCATAGCCAAAGTTGTGTTCTGATTTCCTCATGCATAACTTATACAGGTATACTCAAACACTCCTGCAGATTTTGATTTTAAACTCGAAAGGTAAGCTGGCAAATCATTAGGGGTTGCTCACCTACAGGAAAAATGTTGACACACCTCATTTACTGTCTATGTAGCCTAGCCCAGGGTTTCCGCTCTCTGTCTGACTTTGCAGCGCATTTAGCAGCTTCTGTAGACATAGTATTCCCTGTAATCCATGGTCAGTTTGGAGAAGATGGTGGCATCCAGGTGTGGTACTTCTTCTTTATGAAAGGGACTGATATTGATGTATCTAATGCAATACCTGAGATCAATCTTGAGCCTGAGCAATGAGATTGAGCATTACCATTAGCTCTGACCATGCATAAGCATGTGCATTCTCTTGTGGAGTTGGACTTAAGGTCCATGAAGCCTTTTGATCATCTAAACATAGGTTTCAATTAAATGATACAGTCAGTCAGACCTCTTTTTCCCAACAAAAAGTTTGCTTCTGAATGAATCAACCTGTGCACCACGTTTGCACCTTGTCATCAGACTTTTTTTTACCTCTAAAACTGTCTGTTGAAATCTTCAGGAACTACTGGAAAGATACAATATTCCATTTGTTGGAACTGGATCAAGTGAGTGTTGCCAAGCATTTGACAAGGTCAACCAACTAACTTTATCCTCTGCCAATGTTCTATGCTTTTTCGGAGATAGCTCTTAGGCATTGACAGCCAATTGAGTATAGATGCATGTCTCAAACTCCAGTACTAAAGGCTTAAACAAGATAGCCAGTTTGATTTCCATATTAACAGTATCAAATTGGGAATTTTAGCAGAAACTTCTGATTGAAAACCTTGTATAATTTAATACATTCGAAGATCACAACCCCTTATGCCGAGGTGCACACATTGTATGAAGATTCTGAAAGAATAGCATTGCTAAATTCTTACATGCATAGGTGTTAGCTCCACAAACTAGAAACTAAGCTACTTTCTTTGTCTTTTGGTTTGTGTACTGCCAATTGTAAAATGCCTTGATATAAAGGGTATCATGAAGAAATAGCATTGATCTTGTGGAGTAATGATCCCGTTGGAGAGTAGTGCCAAGTAGAATTGGGATCTCTATGATTCTGCATGACGCTATTTACGTTAGAGATCTCACACTCGGCCAATGTGAGACAGACACTATTGGCTATGTCTCCTCAGCTCTTGTTATGCTAAAGATTGTCTGTTGTAATTCCTGGCAGTATCAGGCATCATTGGAGCTGAGCAAACATGGTTTTGTGACAGTACCCAGTTTTCTTGTGCAGGTATGTCTTTTAGGAACTTTATTACTTAGCTGTCAAATCCCAATAGTGAAAGACAGTATCCCCAATTGTCATTCTGTTCAGTTTACCAACTACTAGTCACCTCTACGTTTAGTATTAAATGCTATTTCATTCTGAGTATTCTGTGAGAAAGTCATAACAAATGAAAATCCTTTATCCAAGTAGTTGCTTCTTCAATTCAAGTATCTCTTTCTTTGTAAATCAGCTTTAGCTGACCGATATGCCTCATAGCCATTCATTATCCTATTCATAAGTTTAATTCTTCGAGGTCCATCTGTAAGTCATGTAATGTAGTTCAGTGTCATTTTTTCACAGTAGTACATATTAATACGCTTTCCAGGTGTTTGTATGCCTGCAAACGCTTTCTCATTTTTTTGAGTATTTCTTGTCCTATGCTGATTTTATTTCCCTGATCATCCATATACTGCCTTGAGATAGAACCTCCTTAGCCTGTGGTATTGGGATGAAAATATTTTCTGCTGTTTCGGTCCTTTGTTCTTTGTAGTGTTATGTAAAAATGATTTGGCAATTGAGTTGACTGTTCCTGGGCCACTAGACATATGATTGGGCTTTATGATCTATCTGCTCATTAACCGGGAACAAGAGTACAAGGTAAATCTTTGTTTTTTCAGTGACAGCCTCTGCATTGCTGGATTTTTGTTTTTGGA
This sequence comes from Eucalyptus virginea, assembly GCA_014182375.1. Lineage (NCBI taxonomy): Eukaryota > Viridiplantae > Streptophyta > Magnoliopsida > Myrtales > Myrtaceae > Eucalyptus > Eucalyptus virginea. Next base: position 11,356,438 of record CM024514.1, read on the forward strand.
AAAGAAAAGACCTTGCTTTATTGTTCAGCTGCAAATTCTTTCTTCAGGGAGAATGGAAATTTTATAATCACTTTCTAGATTTACATCTCAGCTGGGGTTAAGTTAGTGTCTTTAATTTTCTATCATATATGTACATTGTCAATTTAGTTAGTAAGTTATAGCGTTTCTGATTTATATTATCAGTTCCTTTTTTTAAGTATTTTCTTCTAATTTAAGTTTAGCTTAAAGTTGTACCTTTATATTATATCATCATATCTTACCATTGAGGATTATGTTGAAAAATTTTGATTTATTATCTTCAGAGTCATTATGTGGTCTTTTTCTATAATTTATATCTTTATACCATATTGTGATTTCTAGTTTGATGATAAATGAAAAGATAAAACTGGTGCCTTGGCCCAGAACATTTGATTGTGGCATGGCATCTGTCTTGCACATCTATTCTACAAATGAATCATTTCACAACAACTTTTGAATTTTTCGCTTCATTTTATTCATTTGGGTTGGTCTTAACTCCATTTCCATGTATTAGATATGGAGTAGCTACTCTAGATCCTTTTGCTTAGAGTCATGTGCTCAGTATATTAAAGTAGATTCAAGCTGCATTATTACGTAGAAAGCCATGAAAGTTCAGCAAGTAGAGATCAATAATAGCCCTGCATATGTGTGGATTGGGCCAGTGACCAGTGAGGGGATTTTTGGCTTAGCTTTACTTCAGAATGTATGCATGGCGTTTTGGCTTGCCTTTAATGATCCAAGTTTCACGGTGGCACATTATTTCATGAACAAAGACTTTCTCATCTTCTTTTTGCATAAGCTTTTTTTTTTTTTTAAATTGTATACAAGCTTTCACAAATGTTTAACCTAGTTTCCTTGTTGTCATTGCTCAAGTTGTATAAGCAATCGGATTCTTGTTTAAAACTTACTTTCTCAGAAGATTTGAGTAAATTAGAAAAACTGCAAGATAGGTTAAGTTGTGCCGCTCAGTGCTGTTGTATAGCTAACTTATCTCCATATGATTCTCATGGGCACTCTCTTGCATGTAGGGATGCGAGGCTAACGAAGCTGAACTTGAAAAATGGTTTGAGAGAAACCAACTGGATCCTATGTCTGGGAAAGTTGTGGTGAGGAGTTCTACCTTTGTTTGCCTGAAAAGCCTTGATAAGGAGGAAGAAAGTTTCAAGTTCTAAAGTTCCCTGTTCATTCTCTTTTAGGTAAAACCAGCTAGAGCTGGATCAAGCATTGGTGTAACAGTTGCTTATGGCACAGCTGATTCTCTCAAAAAAGCCAGTGAAATTATTTCAGAGGTACTTGAGCTTGGTCCAAAACTTCTGCAGGATTTCATTCTGAACTTTCAAAGCCACTAGTGGAGCCTAGAAAGATTAATTTAAGTGGATGCAGATTATTGTTGGTTAGACTCCGATGCAGGAAATACGATTGTATTGATGTGACTGCTTTCTTTTTGTTTGGTGAAATACATCTCCTGCAGAGACGCATGAGAGCATAGAAACCAATGTAGAAGATTTTTTATGTACCTTTTCATGCAGGAATTGCACTTTGATTCCATCCACTTGACAGATATAAAAGAAATACACTTTCGGTTTCTTGTTACACATGCAATCATCCTTTTCTTCCATTTATCTTCAGGGAATTGATGAGAAGGTCATAGTTGAGATATTTCTTGAAGGAGGAAATGAATTCACTGCCATTGTACTTGATGTTGGCTCTGGGTTCGATAGCCATCCTGTTGCATTATTGCCAACTGAGGTACTTCAAGATTTAAAATTATTATGCCTTCCATCCTATCAGTTCACTTTAGGCTGAACTGCCTCAACTTGTAAAGCCTTTCATCTACTTCTTTAAAGGATGGCTGTCTTTAATTTGGTGAAGTAATTGGGCAGCAAGAACAGAAAAGAAAGCGCTATTTAGGTTGATTGATGCTTTGTAGGATAAGTTAAGTCTCCATGAAAGTGAAGAACAAGTGAAAAATGTAATACTGGATGGCTGGGGTTTATTTTGCACCCCTTGTCTATAATTGATAAAATTTTAGGATTGAAAGAGAGTGGGAGAGAAAAATAGAAGGTGAAAGGACTACATACTTTTCTCAATCGACTTTCAGCAAAATTACCTAGGAGCTATATTGTATAGAGCATATGGATAAACTCACATTTAATACATAAAGTCATAGCTATCTCATTTAATCCTACGCGCCAACTAATGGCTAACACTACTCAATACATTTCAATAGCAATATACATTACTCTTTGCACTATACCACCGCAAACATCTAATCTAGTAATAAATTCAGGATTGAATGTTTGGGGTTCACTGTGCCGCCATATTTATTTATAATTTACATTGTATGACCCTTTGTAAGTACACCCCTTAATACACCTATAATAGATGGAATTGTTCCTCAACATCCTTGGCATCAGTGGCCATAGACATGATCTACCACTAGACTAACCTTTGGCACACAAGACAGTATCACGGGGAGGCACTTTCTATTGACCCTGCAGGTTTTCTGATTGCTATAATGTTGTTACATATGGATATAAGTGGGCTTTTTAAAATGATTTTGATGAAAATTCAAAGGTCAAAATCATAATAGGATTTTACAATGTTGTAGCATGTGTGGTCAGGTGGAGCTCCAGTTTCATGGCAATGTTGATCTGAGGGAGAAAGATGCAATTTTCAATTACCGTAGGAAGTATCTTCCAACTCAACAGGTAGGAATCTCCATATGATTTGTTATGAGGGTTATTCATACTTAATTCGATAGCATATAAGCCATAGCTGTGAGTATCTGCTTTGGGACATCTTGGGGTATAATATGCAATTTCAAAGTTCTTTAGTTGGAGATGTCAACTAAATTTCCACATGCCCATTAGTTCTTTTACTCAGTAGAAGGTGTACTCAATCATCGACAGGTTGCATACCACACTCCGCCTCGTTTTCCAGTAGATGTAATAGAAGACATACGTAAAGGCGCGTCACTGTTGTTTAAACAGCTGGGGCTACGTGACTTTGCCAGAATTGATGGATGGTTTTTGCCTTCTAAGCATTTATCATCTTCTAAGGAAGTATTTGGCGTGACTGATTATGGTACAATAGTTTTCACTGACATAAATCTGGTAAGAAGAGTCAATTCTGTTTTCCCAATCCTAGCATTGTCTGTATTTGCCCTTGACAATTGACACAAGTTTGCAATATGAGCCAGATAAGTGGGATGGAGCAGACTAGCTTCCTATTTCAGCAAGCTTCAAAGGTACTTCTGATTTATGTATTGCTGGCTCCTAGTGAATAGAGCTTGGCTTGTCAATGGCACAGATTTTATGGTATCTTATGTTATGTAATTTTCTGCAATTTTACATGAATGTCACGCAGCACAATAGTTCCAATGAAACTTGAAGTTCTTGACACATCAATGTTGTAGCATTAAAAAATTCTACTGTACATTCCATCTAAGAGCTTTAGCTGAATAAATTGGCAATAATCTACAAATAATATGTTGTATCAGCGCAAGAGGTTTTATGTAATCCAAGCCTACAGGCGGGTGAGGGGTGGTTCTAGAGAATTTAAATATCAAGTCACACCATAATCTACCAAATTAAGATTTCAGATAAACTGCAGTGCTCTTACCAATTCTAAGGTGTCACGGCAAAGTCAAAATTTAAGAACCATGTAAGCAAATAGGTCATGTACATGAGAGTGTAGTTTATGGATATTTTTCTAGCTTCTTATGCTACCTTATAAATGGTTAAAAGAATTGCATCTCTAGACTTTAAACTACTGCTCTGCATTAATGGGCCTTCTAATATGTCCAGGTGGGATTTTCTCACTCAAACATCCTCCGGAGCATTATTAATCACGCCTGTTTGAGGTTTCCGGATCTTGCATCTCATAAAGATCTATCTGGCCATTTGCCCAGAGTCGACAACTCCTCAAAACTTGCTGGAACTTCTAGAAAACTTGAAAAGCGTCGCAAGATATTTATTATATTTGGAGGAAACACTTCTGAGAGACAAGTGTCCCTCATGAGTGGCACTAACGTTTGGCTCAACTTGCAAGCATTTGATGATGTAAGGCCACATCTTAGCCATCTCTTGCAATGGTGTAAATGCATACCAATTCTTTTACCACTGAAGTGATATGGCTTTATGAATGTCTACTCAGCATATAGGATGTATAAATCCCTCTGTTGAGTTTTCTGGTTGGGAAGCCTCTCATGGAAGATGTTAAATGTCTGGATCATTACTCCTGGGATAGCTATTTGTAAATGGCAATGAGAGCAATACTTTGTTCTGTGTAAGGACAAGAGAAAAACTGTGGCAGCAAGAAATGCCTGTGACTTTGGTTTAATATCTAAAATAGCCTTTGTCATCCTACTTTTCCTTAAATTCTGATATCAGCTGTTTAATTGCATCATAACTGAGTAGCTTGTTAAGTCCATACGGTACTTCTTTTCTGATTTTCTTTCACAAAGCCTTTGGATATTTTCCTTCTTCAAGCTGTCTGTACTTCCCCTTGCTAACTACTAAATGAAGAGGAGGCTGCAATAAGAATTTTCTGTGATAAATCAGTTGCTGCCTTGACTTGGATAAGTTTGATTACTGTGCTCATGAATGGATTATGGCTGTTGCTTGTTAGCCTAAACAAGTCATGAGTCATCTCATTGACCAAATTCCAGGAACAAAAGAGCTAGCAACTATGTCCCTACTTTATGTGCTTTTGCTTTTTATCCCTGCTTTAGATTCATGTTTTGACCGGTCTTTCCTGAAGAATTTAGTGTTTCAGTGTAGATCCTTGTTACAGAAAAAAAAGGGCACCATGCAATATTTTCATGTTATCGATTTTTTTCCCTACTATAGTGCATGTTAGTTGTGCTAAGTAGAACTTCGGTTGTAACAGCTTGAAGTGATCCCATGTTTGCTTGCTCCTTCAAACCAACATTCCTTGGGCACAGTTGTGAATGGGGAGGATTTTCAGTTGAGCTCATGGGCAGTTTGTTCTCTACCGTAAGTGTAACTCTTCGTCTGTTTGTAAATATTAGTCAAGCTTGTTGATAGATACTATGATTAGAGATAGGGTTCCATGTTTTGGCAAGTCGTGGAGTTCTAAAGTAAAATTATACAATGGCTTGAGGGTTCTCACTGCATTTGTTCTAGTCTAGGGGCCAATGATCATTTGTTGGACTTCTTGTCTCAACCCTTTTGTTTCTCTACTAATATGCCATTATTTTCGTTTAATTTTCCCCTCAAGCAGTGTATTTATATAATGCTCATCTGAGGTTAAGCCATGTGGCACACTAACATGCAAGCTTTACCCAATAATTTGTTTTCTATGTCACTTTAGCAAATCTTTAATGCTAGCAAAATCCTAGCAAATCTCAATTTCTTATGCTAATTTTGGTATTAGATATTTAAAAATAACTGTTTATCAATTTGATTAGAACTGTTGCTGGATATTTCCAGTGTTTATGGAACGGATCATCCTTCACATGATTTGACATGAGACCTGTATAACTGACTGCATGAAAAAAATACAGTGAAATACCTCCACATATATATACTGTAATATCCACAATACAATCTGTCTTTTTTACCTTTGATGTTGTTCGTTGATTCATAATTTCACTCTTCTTTTGTTGCTGCAGTTACTCCCTGGTGCTTAGACACACAACCGAAGAAGTTCTTGCCGCATGTGTTGAGGCGATTGAACCATCCCGGGCTGCATTGACATCTGTCCTGCGGAAACAGGTTGTGAGCGATCTCATGGAAGGTCTGAGGAACAAAAGTGGTTTTCAGGATTCGATATAGCTGATGAACTGCCGGTCAAATATTCACTGGAGCAGTGGATCCTGCAAGCCAAGGAAGTTCAAGCCACTGTTTTCATCGCAGGTTCTTTCCAGAAGTCATTGCATTTTTTGTATATGATAGTAATAGATGGACTTCCACTATGTTGCACCAACTTTGGCAATTTGTTTAGCAGTTGAGGGCAGAAAGATCAATGTACTGGAACGTTAAAATCTCAATGTGAAAATTTCAGCTAGTGATACTAATCTAAAACTCACATTCTGTGTTCCTGAAATCATCTGCAGTGCATGGAGGCATTGGGGAGGATGGTACACTACAGTCTTTGCTAGAGAATGAAGGAGTTCCTTATACAGGTTTCCTGCAAATAACACATAATTTGAGAAGATTGTAAATGTCTGCTATTTAGTTGATTAGTTCTTTTACTTGTTTGTTCTTGCTTCACAGGCCCTGGTGTGATGGCTTCAAGGACATGTATGGACAAAGTTTCAACATCTCTTTCTCTAAGCAATGTATGTTTCTTGTGCTCTTAAGCATTTTGGGAAAACAAAAAAAGAAAAATTGAAGAAGAATAAGAAGAAAATGCAAATGGGCTTTCTTAACTATTAGTTTCTCATTTGTCTCAAGGTTCAATATTAAATCTGTAATGACTGAAATCTATGATTGCTTATTAGTTAGCAAACTTGGGAGTTCTTACCATAAAGAAAGAAGTGTGGAGTAAAAAGGATCTGCTGAATGTACCAATACTTGATGTATGGCAAGATGTGATCTCAAAGCTCCAGTGTGAAAGTATATGCATAAAGCCGGCTAGGGATGGATGCTCTACTGGGGTTGCAAGACTTCGGTAGGTTTTCGATGCTCTTCAAACTTGCCGGTGCACTCTAATGGCATTCTTGATTTTTCTTTTCTTTGTTTTGCATAAACAGATGAAGTTTGACCTTGTTGTCCTTTCCATTTCTTTTCTTATTTCAGTTGTCCAGAGGACCTGAAAGTATACATAAAAGCCTTGGAAGAGGGCCTTTACGTATTCCTCCAAATAGTTTTTCAAAGGTGTACACTCTTTTTGCCATACTTACCGCTCATTTCAGAATTATCTTCTGCCAAACAAACTTCTGCATGATCATCACTGAGCATTCATTCTAAGGCTGTTGTCATTTTGGGAATGCCTTTTAAAAAGAAAAATAATTTATATGCTTATTGAATTGAGGAAGAAACTTTACAAGAAACAACAATTCAAGATGTATACATTCCATGAAAAAGGAAATGTTATTAGTGCTCCCAAATGATGGATTAAACATATGAGCTATAGATTGCATATGCATCTAATTGTCTTTTAATGTCCCATAACTGGTTCTAGAATTGTCTGTTATCCTTGAATCCAATCAAAGACAAATCAAATTTCTTCAAATAGTGTACTATAAATCATTCATTGTATGCAATATGTGACCAACCACCAACACTCAAGGTTTTTTGCCCATTTTCAACAATTATGTGCTTTAAACGATGGGAAGTCATATGCTTTTGATCAACTTCTTCTACATAATCTAGTGAAAGAGTTGCCTGTGCTGGTAGGGTTCTGTCCTTTTTTTGGATATGCTGACAAGCCTTCAATTCTCATAGCTGAGTAGTAAATGTAATGCTTGCACCCTTTTTATGTAATGTTTTCCTATTATGAACTCTTCTTGCTGCTTATGTGATATATGTAGAGCACAATAAGCTCATTAGTGACTGTCTTTTGCGTAGCAAACAGTTCTGCTGAAATTTCCTCAACTCGTCTATCCATCATGCAATTACATTGTCTCTTCATAAGTATCAACTCAAAGGAAGTGTTTGCAATTAGCCATACTTGAGTTAACCTTTTCCTTTCAATTACTTTTTAGGCTCATGGGATGATTGAGATGCCGAACCCTCCTCCAGAGTTCCTTATTTTCGAACCATTTATTGAGACTGATGAGATCATTATGTCGTCAAAATCCATGAATGAAAACGCTTCTCGCTTCATGTGGGAAGGACGCAGTCGGTGGGTAGAAATTACAGTCGGAGTAATAGGAAAACGAGGATCCATGCACTCACTGAGTCCTAGCATAACTGTAAAGGAAACTGGCGACATTCTGTCACTTGAAGAAAAGTTCCAAGGTGTGCATCTATCAATAATTGCTTCATTCACGCCTCATAACTTCACCTAAAGTGCTACCTGATTATTCTGTCTCTAATAACAAGATGTACTTCAGTGAGGATAGCGATGGATCATGAAATGAAATTTTGATCCATTCAAGTTTTGCATGTGTTGCTAATGCTTATTTTCAGTGGTATAATGCTTTGAAATTGGCGCTTTTGCTCTTTACCACTCAGAAAGTAATGTCAAACAACAAGCTAGGAAAACAATATCTTTTTACTCTTTTTCCTGAACTTTTGTTATGGTTGCATTTTAGTTTCTTCATGTGGTGGAACTTTTCAAGCTTTGCTAGAAGGTTATGCCATATATCTTATCTTGATGATCTAACATATCTTGAACTTGTTTGACAGGTGGAACTGGCATAAATTTGACCCCACCACCAGTGTCAATTATGAGGTTTGTTAAGAACATCTATTCAGATTGAAAATGCATCACTCACTATGGACAATTATTTCCTTCATGAGACAATTTCCCTTTTGATGGCTGCATCTGTATGTTTATCACTTGGCATCAATGGGTCAATGACCTACTTAAGTGTCTGTCTCATGTATGATCCTCATATTTCACTGAACTTGAGTTTTTCCAAGGAAAACCTTCATATTTTACTAAATTTTCTGGACAGAGACCATATGAGTGAAAATCCTGCAGTTACTGAATTTGCTGCTGTCTGTTCATTGCTTTAATTTTACATTGTTATGGCATTTTCAGCAATGCAAACTGATGAATTTTACAATTTCTAGCATTTCTGTACTTGATGTTTTCCATGGTTTTTTCTATTCTAAAATGGAAATTGTATCTGCTTCCATTAAGACATTGGATTTTTGCGAACTTTCTTCTCCTATGCAATACTGTCAGCTGTCTGGAACTCATCCAACTGATTTGTGATTGATGCAGTGATGAAGCCTTAGAGAGATGTAAACAGAGGATAGAAGTGATCGCAAACACTCTACATTTAGAAGGGTTTTCACGCATTGATGCATTTGTCAATGTTGATACAGGAGAGGTAATTTATATTCAAGCAGTTCATGATACCTAAATATAAGTTGGAGTGAAAACATAGCTCTCTCCTTATTTTGCTGTGTTTATGATTGTTAGCTCCAAGTCCGACTGCCGATTATAGTCAGCGTGATAATCCTTTGAGGGAACCAAGAATGAAGTCCCTCCCTTAGGAAAACAAATCTTAAATGGGTTTCTTAATATTATAGGTGAAATATTCTCAATTGCATACCAAGGAATACCACCATATATGAAACTAGATAGAAGAGGTTGTTTTTGAATTCTCATAATATATGTATAACGTGCATTTAAGCATGTCTTGGTACATCGAGAAGTTTGAGACTATCTTTTTGTTTCCTGTGAAAGATTTTTGCTTGATGACATGTAAAATGGATGAGAACATCACCTAGCCTGATTCAGTCTCTGATCTCATAATCCTTATTCTTCACGTGAGATTGACTTTGGTAGAACCTAATGGCATTTAAAGTAGGTCATAGACGACTGTTTGTGATGATTTATACTATCTTCTTGCTTTCTCTATGTAAAGTGTATGGTATCATTTATTTGCAGGTTTTAATTATTGAGGTCAATACTGTACCCGGAATGACTCCTTCCACTGTGTTGATTCATCAGGTAATTCTCACAGTTCTCGATTCATAAACAATATGCATGAGTGAGAGCAGACATACATGAAATAGAACACGATAACAAAAAAGATGATAAATGAGTTGGTCTAGTGAGGAAGGACAATGAGCAGTAGATTAGCCAAACGGGCGTTATCCCAGTTCTTATTCTTCACAGGTTGTCAAGCACAGGGTTTCAAACTGATGAATTTTCTTGTTGTAAATTGGTGCATCGTTTGCCTGTGATCAGTCTCAAGAAAGAAATGGGTGCAAGTACTGAAAAGCAACTTACGAGAAAATCATGATTGATCTCTAGAACGGTGATTTAATGCATTCACTATGTTGTACTGATGTGGTCTTATTAGAAGTTGAATTTTGTTAGTGTTCATACTGCATTGTCATACATCCCTTACGTTGTTTCCCTGATAAGCATGCTTCGTGTTATATCTCAGGCACTTGCTGAGAAGCCTCCCGTGTACCCTCATGAATTCTTCCGTACCCTCCTTGATTTGGGTTCGGAGAGGTTTGCATAGATTTTTAAGTTAGCGAAGTCTCCATGTATCAATTGCAAAATCTTTCAGGGCGAATAACCTAAATTACTGTGGATTTGCCATGCTGAACTGTATCGGTTTCGTTTGGAAAATCAGCTCTTGCAATTGTATTTCTCTGGTACATTAAGCAGTTTATTATTATCATTTCCATCCTTTCAGCTAGCATAACTTGCTGCTTTGAGCAAGTACCTTACGATGGTTATGATCTTATGCAATTGCCACATAATTTCGCGGTTAATTTTGTCCAGGATGGTGTTATTTTAACCCGGACATAACAGAACCATGAAATTAGGAGGAAGTCGAATCACTATCTTTTTGGCCGTAGTGACTTCTTTGTATCGTTAAAATCTCTATAACTTATTTTGATCCCTACTAAGAAAATTTTGAGGCACTCCAAGTGAATGGTATATTTGTCATCTAAAGTCAATCATCACATGTTAAATACTATGAATTTCCTCATTTTCCTTTGAAATGATAACATTTTCAAGAATTGATTTGAAACTTGAGTAGATGAGAGTATTCATGCCCTTGGAGTACCTAAAGCCTTTTACCTTCTCAAATTGGGTTTTAATTAAAAATTGACTAGTGAATTCTTGCTACTTATACAATTGTGAGAGATTTTGTTGAGTGATTCATAAGTTCTTACTCACTCGATGTGTCTCAAGCCTTATGTAATTATTGGAAGTAATTCTTTGAAGTGCTTGGTTAATGGGGAACGGGGCAGGTCAATACGATATCAATGCAAATTTGCAAGAGCAATTGATGTGCTTTGTTTGTGTTTTTTTTTTTTTTTTTTTTGGGATGTAAGATTGATCATTTTTCACTATACTTCAATGGGAATAAATGTTATAAAAATTCCCTTACTTGAAATTCAAAATTCTCCCTTTCAATACTGTACCACATTACCTTGTATATTCAGTTTCGTTTGATTATTACTTTTATATTACCCTCTGTCCCTCCTAATCTTTTCGTTATTTATAATCTTATTTGTGACTATCTATAATTTGAGAAATATAATCTATTTGTACAAAAAAGAAAATTATACAATATAAAAACACAAAAAGTGCATTATAAAGTTAGCATATAGTAAAATATATTTATAAACTTCTTTAATTTTGAGCTAAAGTAAGAGACCATAACTGATTGGCTTTATAATGAACTCCTTAATCAAAATACTTTTTAAACTTTTAGTACATATTCAATTTATTCCCAAATTATAACAAAAAGTTCAATATAATCCTGGAATTGAATATTTTCATATAGTTTTGGGATAAAATTAAATATGTGTCAAAAATCCAAAAATCATATTAAACATATTAAATGTTTATGAATCACATTATACATTAAATTAAAGTATATGGATCATATTAAACAAATTAAAAGATTAAGGGCCACACTGTACATTGAATCAAAATTCATGGACAATTTTTGTCTTCATAAAAACTTCTATAAAAAATAATATTTATAGCGTGCTACATCATAGATATTTGATACTTATTAACTATTTTAAATATCGTTATGTAGCATTTATACCTGCACATATTATAATTCTTTGCAATTAAATCTTTAAAAAAAAATTAGAGAAATTATCGGTGACTAGTCATAGTCAAAACTCAAAAGTCAAAACCCCTCCCCTCTCTCTCTCTCTCTCACTTCGCATTTCGCCGCCTACGCTCCTTGCCTCTTCCCCCTCCCTCCCCTCGTCTCTCCGACCGCCGTCGCCGGCCCCACGGCGGCGCTGAACTGCGGCGGCGGCGGCGACCCAGGAGGGCAACCGCCGCCCCGCAATCTACTCCGACGATACGCGCCCACGCATTTTCCTGGCCGTCCTTTCGCTGCTGATCTCCATTCCACAAGAATCAGAGATCAACTCTGGAGTGCGCAGTCATCGCTTCTGGCTCTCTTTCCAGGTCGAATTTGTCGTGGGCTGAATTAGTTCATTGGACCACCTTCACCTTTGCACGGTTCTGGAATGGAAAATTGAGTTCTTGACTCGACTCTAGTTTCTTGGTAGTTCAATCCCTGGGCCAGGGTAGGCGAAGATGGAGTCTTTGGTCCTGGGTTGCGCACAAGTTTGAAACTTCCGGTAATCCGAAACACCCCAGAATCGTTGTTCTTGCGGCCGCCTTCGTTTTGTTCTGGCCCTCTTGCTCGAACTAGCAATTTCTTGTCTCTGAGAACCCGGAACCGGTTGGCTTTTCGAGGTTCTTGTCTGAACGATAGGTTAGAATCTGGTGGTCGCGTGGAAATAGCGGCGAGTTTGAGTTCTGAGGGCGAGGATGTGAAACATGGAGTGAAGAAGAAGAAGTTGGCGGTTTTTGTGTCTGGAGGGGGATCGAACTTTCGGTCCATCCATGAGGCTTGTGTTGCAGGATCGGTTCATGGAGAAGTCGTTGTTTTAGTGACTAACAAAGGAGGTATGGCTTCACCATATCTCATCAGCTTTACAGTTTAGCATTCATCATCCTCAATCGGATATATGTTTTGTACTTCGATACCTATTGTTAATTATAAAAGCAAGGAGTTTTTGGAGGAATATGTATGTTCTGTGTTTTCAAAGTAAGTGACTTTTGGGATGTCTAATCATCTGTTTTATAATCCATCTGTCATCTCATCTGCTTTTTATGATTCAACTTTTTTGTTTGATAATGTCATTCTTCTTTCAAAATTTGCCTTCTGCTCTCCGTATATTTCAATGCTGTTTTATACAAAAGCACAATTTTGTGGAATTGTCTTGAAAGCTCAACCTTTGCATACTGAGTAATAAAATCCTAGGTCCATCATGCTTATCTAATTGTACATGTTTCCCGTATGATATTTTTTATAAGCTGATTATTTACAAGGGTCTTGTACTTGAAAATTGTCACCTATTCTGTCAACTTTTCAGTTCACATGCCATTTATACTGGATTAATTGTTTTTTTTCTCTAGAAAGAAAAACAATTCTCTGAGTTGCTAATTGAAATTTGATGGCATTCACCGTTCAGTGTAGTTTATATATCACTCACTCTACAGCTTGATATCAGGAGCATTTTGAATCAGTATTCTAATTTCCTCCCTTAGCTGATTCTCAATGCCATTCCTTTATTAGATTGCCATGGATTTTCTCATATTTGTTTGCTGCATGCAGTCCTATTTGCCCCATGTGCTCCTAGGACATATTCAATTACTTAAGAAGGTCCTTAGTCACTATTGATTTCAGTACTTAAGTAATGACTAATGTTTCTGAATATCATGCACGACAGGCTGTGGAGGTGCAGTCTATGCTAGAGACAATGACGTCCCTGTTGTTTTATTCCCTAGAACTAAAGAAGAACCAAATGGACTATTTGCAAGTGATCTGGTGGCTGCTCTAAGGTGAGCTGTTATAGCATTAGCCTATTGATTTAATTGTTTAATCTTTGCATGCTATGCTTGTTTCATGTGAAAGGATGATCCATTCAATTGCTTAATCATGTCTAGAGTTTTTAATGAAGAATTTTCCATTTATATTGCAGTTTGCTTTTTTGCTTTTACTGAGAAACTAGCCTGTTTTTTTTAGCTTAAGTAAAAGTAGAAAAGTAACTTTTTCCTTCCTGCCAAATGTTAAAAAACATTATTTAATTGTGAATCTACATTGACGAAATTATACCTTCCTGCCCTTACAACATGTAAGCACATATGATCTCTTTGCGTTGATGTTGCCGTGGAGCTGGTCAACATTCAGCTACTCACAACATCAATGGGACATTTTGCCCTTTTCTAGAAGCACCAGATGCATCCATTAAATACATATGGACATCCTCTGCGCCAATGTCTAAAACATGGTGGACTGCCAAGTGTCTAGCTCCAAAAGATGGTTTGGAAATGCTAGTGTCTTGTCAATCAAACATAGGTCTCATGTTGATTGACAATTTTGTCATGGCATGCTCACCTCTTTTCCTTTTTGTGCCATATACAAGCATGAGAGAAAAGTGGACACACATCGTAGTGAAGAAAATCTTAAACCAAAATATTTAATGCAAAACAACATGGAACTTGAAAAATAGAATGGAACTTACAATTTTCGTGTAACGGGATACCAAAGTCAATTTCGTATTGACCATTTAATGTGTATTATTTACGAACTTAGAAGGCAGCTAATCTGTTCACAAACCAATGCAATAAAGCTATATCTCGAGAGAGAGCAGTGAAGAAATGGAGAATCATAATAGAGAAACTTGACAATGGTACTATCATTCCACAATGCCCAAACCCTCCCTAAAGGAACATTTCCATACTTATACTATACCGAGATCTTAATCTTTGGTATTTGTTAATCCTTAATCTTTTACTAAACAAGATTTGCTATCTATAGAGGAGGTGCGTCTTACAAAAGTACTAGATTTGAAATATTTATTGTCCAGACTAATAACTTTTCAAGCAAATATATTACATGCATAATGCATTTCCTCCTCCTGTGAAGTCTGGGGTACAATATGTATGAGAAATGTTCCTTTGGGGAGGATTTGGGTGTTGTGCAATGATAATCCTGATGTTAAGCTTCTCTAACGTGATTTTCGGTTTTTTCACTGTTCTCCCTATATATAGCTATATTACATTGGTTTGTAAGCATATTATCCACCTTGTCAGTTTGTTAGTGATAGAGTTTATAGGAATGTGAGTTTCATGGACATTTTGTGTGATGAAATTGGCAGAATTGTCAATTTTGGTTCGACGATTACTTGAAATCATAAGTTCAAATATGTCCATATTATTTTGCATGAAATATATTGATTTATGATTTTCGTTACTTTGATGCATGTCCAGTTTTTGTCATGCTTAACTATGGCACAGAAACTAAAAGGCAAAGAAGTGAGCATGCCATGACAAAATTGTTAATCGACACAAGACATGTGTGTTTGACAAGACACTGGCATTTCCAAACTGTGTATTGAGCTACGCACTTGCCAGTCCATCATCTTTAGACATCACCTCAGGAGAATGTCCATATGTATTTAATGGATGTGTTTGGTGCTTGTGAGGAAGGGTGATCTGGACCTGTTGATTTTGTGAGTAGGTGGATGTTTACCATTACCTACCGCAGGATTGGTGTGGGGAGATCATTGGTGTGAACATGTAGCAGGGTCTATTGGGTATAATTTCGTCACTGAGTGCTCCTTTCATGCAACATATGGTACAGCCACAGTGCTCCATACAGAAAACAAGAGTTTAGGGCAAGAATATCCATTTAGTAAACCAGTAGGCATACCTGAGCATGGATGTCATTCTCATAGTTGCTTTTGTGTTGAGCACTTACCTGCTGTGTGTGCTGTGTTATTTCATGTGGGGTTTGCACATTGTGGTTAAAATTGTCTAATAGTTCAAATTAGAGAGGAGGAAAAAGCAATAAAATTGCAGAGTTTTCTATTTGGCGGTCAAAATAGAAAGGGTAAAAACAATGGAAGTACAGAGAGTCAGACATTCTGTTTTCCTTCAATTGACATTTGCTTCTGGACATGGAGTCTCATAGAATGTTTCATGTATTCAGTTGCTTAGATTTAGCCTGGCTACCGTGGAAGAAATCCTGTCACTTGCTCCACAAGATAGCTATCATGTTGATTTTTTAAGCACTTAGCAAAGTAGATTAAACTTAAGCTGCTATAATAACATTAACTCATTATTTTATGTTGATCAGGAGATATGAGGTTGATTTCATTCTCCTTGCTGGGTACCTGAAACTCATACCTATGGAATTGATTCAGGCATATCCCAAATCAATTCTTAATATCCATCCATCACTTCTTCCTGCTTTTGGAGGAAAGGGTTACTTTGGAATGAAGGTGCACAAAGCAGTCATTGCTTCTGGGGCTAGGTACATTCCCAACTTTGACGCCACATGTCCCTGTTTGTCTTGTCCTTCAGATTTTATTAGTTCCTTTTCATTCCTTTGCAATTTATTCTCTTGCGTTTTCTTGGTAGATATTCAGGGCCTACAATTCACTTTGTTGATGAGCATTATGACACGGGACGCATTCTTGCTCAAAGAGTCATCCCGGTGTTGGCTACTGACACTGCAGAGGAACTGGCTGCAAGGGTTCTCAAAGAGGTAATGATACCTTTATAATGATTTTGCTGAATTTCTATGCAAAAATTTCATTGTAGTGTTATTTATTATTCTGTTCTAATCAATTTTATTGAACTAGCAGGTGCTAGATAAATATTGTTAATCCACTTTTATTTTGAGGTAAATAAAAAAAACAGAGAATGCATTCAGCTAATCTTTAGGTCACATCTTGTTTGTTTATAGGAGCATCGTTTATATGTGGAGGCAGTCGCCGCAATATGTCAAGGGAGAATAGTTTGGAGGGAAGATGGCGTTCCCCTCATACGGAGCATAGATGATCCCAAATTATACAGTTAGTCAAACTATTTATCAGCTATTGGTATGGCCTAATCTTTTTTATTGTGGTACATATTTCTGCCTCATCAGAATATACCTGCTCACAGCAAAAAGGAAGTTTGAGTTACTGAAGTGAGAATTTTCTTGTTTTTGGAAGGCTGCCTGATCTACACTCTTTATTCATCTGGGATTGTGAAGAGCTCAACTGTATGTTTCCCTTCTGAGGTTTTCAGTTTTCTTCAAATTCTTTCAATCTGAAGATATTTTAATTTGCTTGGAGCGCCTCTAAATTTATATCTTCTGGAATGTGAAGGGGATTGGTTCCGCATTCATTTCTCTTTGAAGGAGGGGCAACTGCTGTTTTTGGCCTCATAAAATAGTTTTCCTGTTCTTTTTCTGGGGTTGGGAATGTAATTTGATACATACATGTTGTAACTCTAGGATATGGATTGTGCAAGAGCTATCAAGTAAGAGGTACTAGCTTGATCACACAACGAAATATCTGAAATCTGCAGATTCGAAGCTTGGTTTCTCTACTTTTTATGTGGAGAAAATCAATGGCTTCCCCTTTTCCTCTTCTTCACATGAACACTTTCAGACTGTGAAGTCTTTATTATATCGTGCAACTTGGCAATGTCGCATCCGTGACCAGGTTTCAATACCGTTGTGGCCTAATCTGCATACTATATGTGGGTGTAATGGTGAGTTGATCATCCTTTAGCTAACTAGAAGTTGCAGAACCAAGGTCCTTAGCTCCGCATTGTATACTACATGGGACAGAAAACCCAATGCGTTCTGTGGCAGGTTCTTTTTTTCTTCTGGTTCTATGTTTCTTTTGCCTTTTTATTCTTTGGCCATAGTTGTGCACTATTCTTCCTAGGGCTTATGTAGAAAAGCTGGAGCTTTCATCAAGTGTGGCCTTACTCAATCAACTGATATTTCTATGTTTAAGTCCTTGAATGTGTAGTTGCATCTTTGGTGCTTTGACTGATGGAACCTGGGATAGAGGACTCTGAGTTGAGATTGGAGCAAAATGAACAGGTGAACTATCATGCATAAGCAAGAGATCATACTAGAGTTGAAACCGAAAAGTTTCTATTAATCGTCAACAATGACGAATGGACCTTTGAAGTCTATTATTTCATGAATAAGTACATGCGAGGCGCAATATTGTGATTCAAACTTGGCGGGAGGAAAATATTGGATTATTGAAAAGATAAGTAAGAAATATCATGCTCAATTGAACTCAAACCCATCAGGCTATTTACTTGTCATTAAAACATAGAATGTATAATGTGATTAAAGTGTTGTGCATATTGTTGTCGCCAATATGGGTAAAACTTCACGCTTGCATCCATCATTGGCATTGAATTTTTCACAGCATCTGTTATGATCCATCTGTTTTGTATTCTTGAGCATACCATGCTTGTCTCAGTCTTCAACTTTGTAAGCTACCCATCCAATAGTAGACCCAAACCAGTTATCTAGTTCTTGATGATCAAAACCCTTTTTCTATTTGTTAATAGTCAGGACCTGCAAACAACGAGGATTATTTTTTCGTTCAAATTTTGGTGTCTTGCCTAGAGAACAAAAAGAACATCTAATCTGGGGACAAAGAGTATGAAGGGGAAAAACTTCTGGACCATTTTTCGTAATAGATTCTAGGTCAGATACATAATTTCAAAAACCTTCTGAACGATGAAATTATTCGAGAAGCTCGTGTCATCATGGGGAGTCAATTGGCGAAAACATCATGTCTTGGGGAAACGCTTAGAGCCGAGAAAATCTCGTCGGTTGAGTCTTGTCAAGGACTCAGCACCACCCAATAAGGCAGATCTCAGTGAACCATCTTATGATAAGGAAGTGAACACGTTGACGCAAAAAAGAATGAGCATGAATCGATCTGCAAGCTGTTGCGGCTTCACCATCAGACGATCTCCATGCACCACCTAACATGCAAGAGTTTCTGAACAGAAAGAGGCCGAACCAGCCTTAGCTTTTGTGGTCTCTGTGTGTTCAATGGCTTGTCATGTTCTTGGGCTACACTTTTTAATTGTTTTCGGTCAACAGATCGAGCCTCGGTTCTGTCGGGTTCTCGACTGCCAGATGGCATTGTGGCTTTTAATTTCTTTCGGAATTCACCTTCCTTCTGCGTCCAAAAACTCGAATTCAAGGAGTTTTCCCAAGGCTTGGTGATCTTCTTGAAGTTGCATGGTCATTTGTTGTCCTTTTCAAATAGTGCTCTTATACAAACGAAGAGATAATCTGCATGGAAAAGATATCGAGACTTTAGAGAAACATATACTAAAAATCCTGATCACATAAAATGTCATAGGGCCATTCCGATGCATCAATCAAGCACGGACCAGAACAAACGAACTGGGCTAAATTAAATGCAGGACCACCTTAAGCTTGCTTAGTGATTCGAGGTCAAACTATACTATCACTTGTCCCCCGCCTCCTTGGTGGAAAGTGGCCTCGCCTACCTTTTAACTCCATGAAGAATAATTGTTCGTTAAAAAGCACCTTTTTCCCAAGAAACATTGTATCTACCACTTCTGTCTAGCGGCATTTTACCAGAGAAACCATTGACAGCTAAAGAGCTACTGTCTTTGTGTGACCACCAAGCAAGTTTGGACCTTGTACGGTGGTAATCAAAGATTGAGCAGCAGCTCTCACCTCATATAATCTGATCGGACGCCTTTCATAGGGAGGTGGATCGAATGCACCCGATTTATACAGAAGGACGTTTGCAACGATGGCTGAAAAATTGGCCCTAGGAGTGAGGGCGGTGCATCGCCTATTTCTCATTCTCGATGTACACTATGTTTAGTTGCAGCTAGCGCTATAGGATACCAAGAGTCCATTTGGTGATATTTATGCTCCAGAGAATAATTTTTTTTCAAAAATAATCTTTTTCTATTTCTATTCTTTGGAATAATTTCTGAGTAAAAGAATACATTTGTTAACTACACAAAATTTCTATTCTTGAAATAAAAATGAATAGAATACCTTTGATACAACCAACAAATTTTTTTGTAATGTAAAATTTCTTTTAATTTTTTAATAATTTTTTTTTTTTTTTTTTTCCTATCTTCTTCTTCTTGCTCTTCCTCTAGCTTAAGGTGGCGTTAGAGGCCAGCAAACAACGGCGACAGTGGCCAGCAAATGGTGATCGGTGGTGTCCGACGTCCGGCAACCAACGACCGATAGCACGTGGGGGCGAGTGGTGGCAGGGGGGGCAGCTGGCAACAAGCAAGAAGAAGAAAAGCAAAAAAAAAAAAAAAAAGATTTATTTCTAAAATTAAAATTACTTTTCTTCTACTTCTTGTTTATGTTTTAAATCTATTCATTTGCTACTTTTCTATTCCCGGAATAGAAAAATTAGTTAATATCACCAAATAGATTTTTGTTCTTTTTTTGTTTTGTTTTGGAAGATAAAAGAACAAAAATTTGGAGAAATATGAACGTTATCAAATAGACTCCAAGTTTCTTTTAACACAAGTCATATTTATCACTATTCATTTGGATAATTTGTTACTTTCTAAAATATGATGAACCATATTGACTTTGATAGAGATTTTATCCAGATTTATTATTCTAAATATAGAGACATTTACCTGGCAAGATGAAGAGATCAGGTCATGAAATATAACTCTTCCCCATTAGATTTTCGGGGTTTATTCTGATTTTATGTATACGTGAGTTCATAACCATTGAACAACTTGAGATTTTCAGTTGGATCATTTCCAAAATGAAGAAAAAAAGAAGAAGAACAAGAAAACTCCAAGTACAGGGACTGTAAGAACATCTGACCCCAATGCATTTATAGCATGATGGTAAGCATGAAAGCGATCTTCCTCCTACCAAAGATGACAGACCTCTCTCTCACAGAAAAGGTTAGGTACATTTATGATCTCATGGTCGATGTTCAATGGATCGATGCTTTCACGTTTGAATCGGAAAGTGGGGACGCGAGAGTCGATGAAACGCAATAATGAGGAGCCCCATGCACTCGTGTTCGCAGATGATTGTACAGAGTCGAGAATTCTCTGGCGTTCGTGTGGATTCATGTCCTTCGAGAATGTATGTCCTGAGCACACGAGCGCCTCCTGGCTGGATCCAACTGTTGGTATTCTTAAATGCTTGCTTTATTGATTTGTCCCGAGACGTTCGTGGCCTTGCAATATATCATATGTTTTAACAATAATATGCCATGTACTTTCTATTTGAATTTTGGTAAGTTAAGATGCACTTTGTATTGAGGATGAATCCCATACATCGGGTGAGAGGGATGAAGCGTTTAGCATACTTAGGTGATTCAAATCATGATTGTCTCCAATTTATATTCCACCTTGACGGTCATCTTTTGATATCTCGTGTAGAGTCTTATGCGATGCTCGTAAATTGGGAATTAAATGTGCATTTTTTTATTTTTTATTTTTGGAGAAGTAAGCAAAAGGTTTGGTAGACAATGGCTATGGAGGAGAAGCATCATAATTCGACCAATTAAGAGACGGACCATCAAAGGATGCCAAAAAATTTTAATAGCTAATGGATAATATCGGTGCCTACAGAAAGAGCTATGCTCCGAGGAGATTGTCGCATGTAATGCGGTGTTATATGCAATTTCACTCGTCCAAATGGATATCCACGTTTCCTCGCCACAAAAGGAGCGTGTAAAGCCAGTTTCTTGTGAGTTGCGGGGGCAAAAGATAGAGAAGTTTTAATTCCTCGGCCACTCTCGATGACTTTCCATTGGTAAAACCCTTCAGCCCTGTTTTCAGTTCCTTTTCTATTTATGCCAGTTCAATCTCCTTAATAATAAGCTGCACGGGTGTTAATTTTTTCATTTGTATAACTGAAACATGTTTTTTTTTTTTTTTAATGAATGATTCGATGAATCATACCATGTTTTATATGAATCTTCCTTGTTTTGAACAAAATGAAGGTAAATTCTTAATGCATGTCATATATTAACATGAGATAAAGTGACTCGACAACAATTCAAAAATCCCTAATCATCATTGGTATAAAATATAGGGACATTTTATATGTTAGAATCACTAATTTGAACTAATGTTCCTTTTTGTTGAGCAGAACTCATGGCATTCAATGAGGCAAGCACAAACATTAGTTGGAAGAAAATGAGCAGAGAGTGCAAGAAAGTACCTTGTGAGGAGAATGATCAATCCCTCGTAAATTACAATCCTACATACTACTTTTAGAGGTAATGCTTATGGAAGGACTTATTATTATATATATAGTCATATCTAATTAATTTATAAACCTGAGATTAGCCCAAGATAAAAGATATTTGTATACATACGTGATCAAGGGCGATGGTAGAGAAGATAGACTCCCGTCCCAAAATGTAATAATTGTGTAATTTTATTTTAGTGAGTTCAACCAACATGTATTTTTAAATAAAATTGTTGATAAAAGTATGTCACGTATTATATATAAAAAAAAAGTTACCAAAATCTCAATCTTCTTGCAATTTTTGTCGAGTAGTTTTTCTTTAGCGTTTCTTATAAGAGTGTCTAAAAAAAAAAGGAAAAGAATTTTGACATTGGATGGGATGCTGACAGGTTTTGAATTATTGAATTAACAATTGATATGTCATGTCAATGGCAACTGTGACAACTCCTACTCCCTACTCTGTCTGGAACGAGGGGGTACTTTAGGAAATTCATGTGTTACACGCACGCTGAAAGGGACCTTGGGTTTGGACAGCCTTCCGACGTTGCTATCCAGAAAAAAATAAACTAATAAAAAAGGAGTCAAAGTAGTCAAAGATTCTGCCAGGCTGGCAACATAAAAGCCGCCATTAACCCGATTGTTCCGCAAATTACAATATTATCCCTCGCCTATTTTTTCTTTTTCTTTTTTCCTTTGGCTCTATAGTTTAGGTATAATTATTAGGTGAACCCCAAGCATTTTAAGTCCAGGAGATCAGATTTATTCGATCATTTAGGTCCCACATGGAGTTCGTGTGATCTAATTGATTACATGTATCGGGTCGACTATTTTTAGCGTGTAGACAATTATGTCTAGGAGTTTCAAATGTACAAGAACTGTCTTTTTCGCATTTTTCTTTATGGGTTCCTTGATGTTATCATACATTAAAAATAGAGTAGTCATTGTCACCAGAACAAGATTGCTAATGATATTTCTATAGATGCCTTGATATTAATATAAGCTCACTTTCCTCACCAACCCATCTCTATATTTTTGTCATTGGCATGATCTTATATTCATCACTAGCACGTGTAGATTATTAGCGAATTGGTTGACAATCTTCAATAATGATATCAATAAAATGACACGTCATATCATGAATAATTACCCTTGTACCTTTATTAGTATTTAAAGACCTTCAAAACACCAGTGTGACTCTGCTATATCCAAGTCACCATGAGTAGACTCTATTAGCACTTGTTCTCTTAAGTGTCAAAATCTGATTTCTTGTCTTTATCGATATCCAAGGAACATTGTCATCAGCTAGACTAACACACCATTTGCATGTATCATCATAGATATTAGTACCAAATACAGTTTTGAAATTGTCCAAAATTTCATAGGAATGTTTTCCCAACAAAGTGGTTTAAAGTAAAAAAATGACAATGTAGATGACTTCCAAAATAGCTAATTTCCTATTAACCTCTAACACTGATACATATTTCCAACGTGGCATCCTCGATTTAAGTTGAGTTTCCAATATGTTGCAATGACTAATGACCAAAGGAGAGCTCAAATAACTCTTTTTTTTTATTGCCGCTTAGAAACAATTTTCCTAAGAACAACAAATCTAAGAAATCCATCCACTAACTTTTTTCTTGATGTTAACTTTCCATGAATACCCACATGATCATCACCATAATTGTCTGAGCTCTACATTTTGAATAAAGAGTGAACAAACTTAATTGTCAACAAGACATGGAGTGGAATGTCCTCTTTGCACTCTCCTCAAGTTTGGAAGTATGCAAAATCATCAAGTTCATTACGGACAAAAATAGAAGCACCCCATTTCGCTCTCTCTCTTGCTAAACAGCCTTATGTTGTGAGTTACCTGAGGAATAAAGGTGTATAAAAACTATTATATTACCTCCATCTATTCATGGCCACTTAGGAAAGAAAAGGAAAAGAAAATTCACTAATGACCAACCTTTCGAGTGGAATAATTCTTTATACTCAGAATGCAAGTGAATCCTATGCGTCATAGTTTTGGGTGTTAGTAGATCTCACGTGATTAAGAACTTAGGTGTTTTAAAGTATTGAACTAAACTTTTCTTTAATAGTTTAAATTTTTAGAATAATTGACAGTGAATAGGAGATGTTAATTTCAAATATTTCTAGTCCCACTTATTTGACTCCCTTGTTTTATATTTCCATCCCTAGTCTTAGGTTAGATGTTTGAATTATTAAAATAGTTAACAGCGATCTACAAAAACTTATAAAGTGTGTGAAACTCATGTGTGCGTGATGCACTCAATAATATTCCTTTGATACCAAACATGTTTGGGTGAATTGTGTGTATTGTAAAAAAGCACAACAGTTCCACTTCTCACACCACACTAGCTGTAAACAATTTTATCTAATAGGTACCCACTTGAATTACGGCTCACTTCTTATTTAGATTGTGAAATTAGCTGAGTTACCGTATGATTTAGGGATTCTTGTTTAAAGTGAATTTTCTGCCACGAACAAAAATTAAGGTGGGACTGGATAGAGAAACCCTACAAGGGGCAGAATGGTCATTACGCCCAGATATGTCTTATTATGGTTTTTGAGTCCATCTGGTTCCGGTACAATCCCCAACGCTTGTCCCCAGAAGAGCATTGAACTTAGAGTTGTATTTTTGTGAAAGCCCTGAGTTCCTGCTTGGCATCAAGTTGTGGCACAAAGGACGTCCCCATCTTAGGAGCAAGTATTGGCCGTCTGATCTTCCACGTCATCACCACCACCGTTCATCTCTGACTACTCAGCGAAGTGGAACCCGATCTCCTCTTCCTCTCTCGATGCCATGCTATAAATAGGTTCACCACAAGGCCTATACTGCAATCCCAGGACCAACACCCCCAAGCAAGAAAGCAAGCCCCATTCCACACAAAATCCCACCGTTCTTTTATCCCATATACCATTCTCCATTGCATTACACTCCTTCATTGATACCCAAAAATGGCAACCAATGGCATTGAACTTACCGTGCCTGAATCCAACACAAACAAAGCAACCGTCGATGCCCTTTACGCCAAATTGGCTCTTGGCCACTCCGACTTGGTGGCCAAGCTTCTAGCCAGCGATCTCGAATGGTGGTTCCACGGGCCACCAGGTTGCCAGCACATGATGCGCGTCCTCACCGGGAAGTCGGACTACTCGGCTTTTCCATTCCATCCACGAAGTATAACAGCTATAGGCGATGGTTATGTGATCGCTGAGGGGTGGGAAGGGGCGCAGGCGTACTGGGTCCATGTGTGGACGCTGAAGAACGGGCTGATCACGCAACTCAGGGAGTACTTCAACACGTGGCTCACCGTGAGAGAGGTGTCGTTGCCGCGGTGGGAGGTGGTGCGGGCAAACCAAACACTTTGGCAGAGTCAGGTGAGGGACCGCTTCGACCGGTCGTTGCCGGGGCTTTTGCTTGCCATATGAAGAAGAGTTGTGCGTGCAGTCGGGTGGTTTGGAATGAAAATTCGGGGCTGGTGTGTGAGTGCACATATGTATGATATGTTGATAAGAAAAACAGGACCGCTCATGTCAAGTTGGAGGGAAGCGGAAAGAAAATTAGTCAATGAAGTGTCACTTATGTTCATTATAAAATCATGCGTCTGTCGGACTATGAATCTTTGTCTGATGGAAGCTTCCCACAGGGCTCACAAGTAAACAAAATGGATAGAAATTACTCGAAGGACCATCATTTCAATCTTATGGATAACCTTCTAAATCTCACAAAGGAGAGTTTGACTAGGGTCTCGATCTAGTTTCTATGATCAGGCTACAACTAGTTTAGGTGTTTACGCAGCACGACGAACAAGAATCTGCACATGCAAAAACATTAGTAAATTGTCATCATTGATTGAAGACATGTCTGTCTCTCTTCACTGGGGATAAAATCATTTATCCTCTCTCATTGTACCTGAAGACTCAGTCCCTGTATCCGAATGATGATAAAAAATGCCTTTTGAAATCAAAACCACATTAGTTCCAATGACGAAATCGCTCTGGCGGGGAAGGGAGGGAGGGAGGGAGGGAGGGAGGGAGGGAGGCGCTAAGCGAGGGCGGTGCAGATGGCGGTGGCAAGAATGGTGACGCACACCACAAGCAGCAAACAATAATGACGGCCGCACACAGACAAGGAAGAAGGGAACCAAAAAAAGTGAAAATGAAATAATAAAAGAAAAGAAAACGTTTTACATCCAGTTTGGAAATAGTGATTTGAAAGGGAAGGATTGGAAATAGTGATTTGAAAGGGAAGGAACAAATTTAAAAAATTATAAGCAATTGAAAAGAAAGGATTTGAAGGGATTGAGTAATAGTGTTGTTTAGATAGGAAGGGAAAAGGAAGGTAAATATATTTAACATGGTAAAAGAGAAGAATAATTTTTTTAGTAATACACAATATGCTTCAAATTCCTTCATACTTAGAAAGTTGCGGAGGGATTCAAAATGTATGACCGTAGAATCCTTTTCGAGTCCTTTTCCTCTGTCTTTTTTTCTCCATCCAAACACGATTATTTTTTTAAACCATTTCTCTCCCCTTCTAATCCCTGCTAACAAACATAATGTTAATCATTGAAATTGATTCAATGCATTAATGTATCCTTCTCTTAAAAAAGTTAAATTTGGAATGTAAATTCATAATATAGAAGGTGCCAATCCAAAGCCATGCTTCTAGATCACTTATATAAAAGTTAAATCTGGGATTTTAGGGGTAGATTAATCTCCATCGCATAGGATTAAATA
This sequence comes from Eucalyptus virginea, assembly GCA_014182375.1. Classification (NCBI taxonomy): domain Eukaryota; kingdom Viridiplantae; phylum Streptophyta; class Magnoliopsida; order Myrtales; family Myrtaceae; genus Eucalyptus; species Eucalyptus virginea. The sequence goes on from CM024514.1 coordinate 11,382,923, forward strand.
CGTACCAGATTTTGTACGCATATATAGGTTCAAGAACTTGATATATAAACTCTTCAGAATTGGCCCGGTGGTTGGGATGTTATTGGATTTTCAACGAGATCACTTTTTTGAATCTTATTAACTGCGTGCAAACTACTCAGTTTTAGAGCCACCTGCATAAGTTAAAGGTGTCAACTTGGTAGGTTCATGGGGGCTTGTAGAGTATTTTATGGACTTTCTAATAGTTAAGCCTTTGTTCTCATGCCCCTGATGGTGACGTGTGTGTGTATGTAGGCACGCACGCATATGTACTCTATAATGCATACGTGTTGGTATCCATTTTTGCCACATGTCGTTTTAATTTGTGTTTTATGTAATCGTTGTCACAATCCTCCCATGGTGAGCCTCAAGTTTAATGGATTAATAAGCAAAGTACAAATCATCCTTCTTGTGAAGTGGCAGTTATGCGTAGCTCAAGCCCTCTCATATCTTATCACAACTTGGTTTTCTCATTCAATAATTTATTTGATATTAACATCGAGAGTCACCATAAACTATTATAGGTAAGTCCTGGGCTCAAGTAAGATACAGGAGCCTACCTTACTCTCTCCCTCCTTCCCTTGCTCTCTCCTTTTCTCTCCATGTTTTGAGTCCAAGAGTTTATGTTAGGAAAGAGACTAAACCAGCCTTTGTTTTTGTGGTCTCTATGTGTTCCATGGCTTGTCATGTTTTTGGCTATCTTGCGCCAGAATTTCTCCATCAACCGAAAATCATATACAGATTTTTTTTTTCTTTTATTTAAGAAAATAAGGGTTCTACATCAACTCTGAACATGAGATATCACAGAGTAATAGGAACTAACAACTTCAATTAGAACATGATTGTGCAAACACATACGTCCTGAAATTTAATCAATGACAAGGTCTAGAAAATACAAACTCGATGAACTAGCTAGATGTGAATAAACTATTCTAGAATTTAATCAACGACAAAACCTGAGAACATAAAGAAACTATGCTGAAATTTAATCAACAACATGACACCCAGGGTAATGATACAAGCTAGAATTTAATTGATGACGCGAATCTAGCTACAACTAGGAAAATAAAGTGAAACACAAGAAGATAAAAGTACTGAAAAGATAGTAAATTTGTTTGATTTGTGTGGGAGGCTTCCTAATAGATGACTTGGGATATTTATAATCGTTTCGTGAAATTCTCTGAACAGTTTCCGTCAATTGCCTCCATGTCCTTTTATCTCCGCAAATTTCGTGCCCACCCTTTTATAAAGTCATGCTTCTATCTCTAAACGATTGCTCCTCCTAGATGGCGTGTTAACTGTCTCTTACTTTTGCGCAATCTTTATCTGTCCCGCTATTCTACTCATAAGTGATAATTGTTCCGGCCAAAAAAAAAGCATGCGTATTACTCCTCCATGTCAACTGCTTTGCAGATTTCATAACCGCGTTTCATCTCTCTTTAAATAAACACCTGCCAGTACATAATCGAGAGCCGCGGCTGAATCTTGGTTTCATCCCTTCTGTCCAGCGGCATTCTATCGAAGAATCCAACGACAAATATCAAACCAAGATTCCGCCACAGCTCCCCATTATATACTCTATTTGGACGCCTATCATGGGCAGTGGATCAAATGCTCCCGGTCTATGCCAAAGAACGCTTTTCAATTGTGCCCGAAAAGTTGGGTAAGCCGAGAGTAGCATTGAGGACGGTGCATTGTCTGTTTCTTGTTCTCGCTGTTTGCAACTTTTCATTGCAGCTAGCCTTCCATGGTACACAAGTTTCTTTTAACAACTCACATGTATCAACATTCAATTGGGTAATTTAGTAAATTCTTAAAAGTATGACTAACCATATCAACTATGATGGAGATATTATCTGGATTTATTTGGGAAAAGTATAAAAAAAAAAAGTATGAATCCTATTGCACTTGTGCCGTTTCGGTCATAAATATTTTAATTATGCCAATTTAGTCATAAACTTATCATATCTATCTAGCCATATTAAGCAAGAAATTACTAGTGTGGACGATGTTCATCCTATGTGATATGAATGGTGCTGGCGTGGAAACTTTTTTAATAATCTAATAATTTTTCTTTTTCTTCCTATTTTTATTTCTCTTTTCTTTTTGTCAATGGCCAGCGAGGGTTGGCCTTGCTAGGGCAATGGTCGCCCTCGGCTGCCACAGGTAAGGGTTAGCCTTGCTGGGCCGTCAGCATCTACATTAGCAATTTCCACATAAGACCGTCGGTATCTACATTAGCGATTTCTAGCCTAAATTGACCCAATAATTTCAATGGGCAAAATGTGAAAATATATAAGATTGCATTGGCATAATTGAAAATTTTAGGACTAAATTAATATAAATGTAATAGGTTTATGATTTTTTTCGTACTTTTCCCAGATTTATTATGATGCGTAGAAAGACCTTTTATCTGACAAGATAAAGAGATCAAGTTATGAAATGATGTACAATTAGAAAATTCCAAGTACAGTGTCTGTAAGAACATTTTAACCCTGTGTAGAAAGAATTATAACAAATGAGCAAGTGACAACAATTGAGAACGATGAATGCATTAATATCATGATGATAAGTATGAAAGCGATCTTCCTCCTACCAAGAAGAGAGATCTCTCTCTCATTGAAAAGGTTAGGTGTCGTTTATTATCTCATTGTCAATGTGCAATGGATCGATGCTGTCATGTTCGATTCAGAAAGTGGGGCCGCAGGACAAGTCGATCGAAACACAATAATGAGGAGTCCCATCCATTCGGGTTCGCAAATGATTGTACAGTGTCAATAGTTCGATCTCGTTCGTGTGGATTCACATCTTCTGGAGAATAGATGTCCCAAGCACACGAGTGCCTCTTGGTTGGATCCAACTGTTGATATCTTAAATGCTGGCTTTATTGGCTTGTTACAGGATGTGACTGGTCTTGCGATACTGTGAATATGCGGCAATTATGTAGGTGCTTTGTTTTTAAATTATTAGTATGTTAAGATACATGTGTGAGTATGAATTAAAGATAAAACCCACACATCGGATAATTGTAAGTATTTAACTTACTTAGCCAATTCATAACTCAGCAAATTTCGTGTTGAAAGCACGATGTCTCCAATTTATATTCATCTGGGAGGTCATTGCACAATGCCTTGTGTAAAGGTTCAATGGATCTGTGTTATCAAGAAGAGAGAGAGAGAATTGACATGGAAGTAGTGTTTGGCAATTTTCGACATCAATCAATTTACAATGCGCATATATGTAAAAGTTTACCCTACTCATAGTGTCATAAACCAGGACGACCATTTCAAACACGTATAATATACATGTTATTACAGGTTCACCTCCCAGCTGCTTTGCCCGTTCTCCTGTTGTTATTCTTTTTAGTAGTGTCTGTTAATGGACTTGACGGTGGTGCATAAAAACATTCTTGTTGTGCATATCTCAATTATCTTAGACCTTGTGTCGACATAATTGTTTTATGCATACGTTTTCTTCTGCCCGCCGCCGGTAGCGGGGGTTGAGGAAGCCTAGAACGAAACTTTTTTTAGGCAAATAAATTTTATTTAATTATGATAGTGAGAGGAACTCGTGCCATCCTTATTTTATTGTGGTGAGTAAACCCTTCTCAAGATATGAGGAGGGTTCCCACCCCTGGCACTGAATAAATACGAACTGAAAACATAAAAGAGGATTCAAACTCGAAGAAGGGTTAGAAGCAGCATGTCCACACACATCTCAATTCGTGGTGTAAAGAGAGGAGGTGAAGGATTTAATGGCAAAAGATAGTTTGGTTACGCTGAAGATTTTTTTTTTTTTTAAAAAACTCCAATATAATGGAGGACTCCCCAAATATACTTAGAGCTATATCTTCAATTTCGGAGGAGGCATTTGGTATTCGAGCTGGGAGTTTGAACGAACATAATGCATTATTATAAAAAGTTGATCTCACTCAGGGTAAAATGCATCCACCAGCAAAATATATCTTATTGTCATCGTCGCTACCGATTAATGGGTATTGGCTCGTGGTCATCACCAAACTTTATCAAAAAACGTTTTCTTTAATGGGTTTGCATTAATAGCTAGAAGACTTTGCGTAAGCCCCTCCATTGTTTTTATATGGCAAGAGAAAGTTGTCTTCTTAAAAGCATCTTAATGTGGGGTTTTTGGCGGTTCTCCACGACTTCCAAATATGTGCATCCAACTAGTGCAAAATTCTTGGACTGTTGTCCATATTGGGGATAGCTTGGGAACTATGATTAGCAGGTCTATCTGTCGTTGGAGGATTTAATTTGAGTTCTATTCAGCAAATGTGGAAAAAGGATCGGCGAAAATGATTCATATTTGACTCTATAGTGATTAAATATTATAATGCACAGACGCGTGACTATCACGAGTCGACACTAGAGGTCATGACCGTCTAGCACTTAACTCCATTGAGTTGTTCACCCTTTATTTGAGTCTCCCAAGCTTAGTCTTCCCCTAATCATTCAATCACTCGCTCAGTCGGGTCATCCGAATGTAGAGATAACCAAGAAAGATAGAGAGAGGTATTTGAAACAAAATGCTCTGTTGCTCTTCAAGTGTTGGAGGCTAGACGTTACAAACTAGGGGAGGGTACTTCAATACACACGAGCCCTTGAAATATAACCACATAGCTCTGTTTGATGTAATGGTGAAAATATAATTGAGTGCTGGACACCTAAAGTGCCAAAACTTGACATGGAGGATACTTAAATGCCAAAAATTAGAAAAATAACATTTAAGTACCAAAATTAGAGCAAATGGATCAGTTAAATGCCAACGGCGAAAAAATCCGGTCAAAATGCTAACGTTGTGATTTTCCGGTTAGACAAGTGCAAAATGACATCATTTTGCACGCTGATGTGGCTAAATAAGTGCAAAAATAATTCTTTTGCTGCTGACATGAAAAATAATTAACATAAAAATTAATTAAATTAAATTTAATACAAATATTTTTTTTTTTTTTAAATGAAGATGATGAACAATTGCAAGTGGCTGAGGGCTCAGCCATCACCACCGCAACCTCTCCACCGTCGCTAGGAAGGGCCAGCAACAATGGACGGGGGTTCGATCGGGGTCACCGAGCTCTAACCAGGGGCTAGCAACCCCGACCAACCGGAGGCGAGGGCTTGTGAGTGGCCCTTGGCCCGGCCGGGCGAGGGTCGACAACCTTCATCGGATCTAGGGGAGGGATGCAACCCTCACCTCATATTTGGGCTTGGGTTTGCAGGCTCTCGCCTCCAGTTGATTGAGGTCGCCGGCCCCTAGCCAAGGCTTGGCAACCCCGATCAACCCTTTGCACACAATCACTAGCTCTTCCTAGCGATGACGGGAGGCTATAATGAGGGTTGAGCCCTCAGCCACCTACAACTATTCATCTTCTTCCTTTTTCTCTCTCTTTTAAAAAAAAAAAAAAAATAATTTAATTAATTTGTAATATTAAAATTCAAATCAATGCCAAAATGACATCATTTTTGCGTTTCTTTATTAAGTGAACTCACCTCTCACGTAAGTGAGCAAAATTAATAAAAAATTACCACGTAAGTTCCAATAGGGTCAAAAAAGTGGCACTTAAGTATCACTTTCTTAATTTTTAGCATTTAAATGTCTTCTCGTGCCAAGTTTTGACGCTCAAGATATATTTTTGCCAAATATAATCTTCTCATCTACCAACTACCCTCATGTAATATTAGAATTCTCTATAATATAAGCATGCCATTACTATGATTCCCTAAGAACATTTTGGGTACAAAAAAAAAAAAAAAAACTCAAACTATTAAAAATTCGAAGACATGCCGAGTTACCTCAACCATCATCGGCTCTGTGTCTTGAGAACCTCCGGTCTGTGACACGTGTTTAATCTTACTCCGCGACAATCTCACTAACTGCAAAATTGCATGTTGATAGAACACATTTACGACCAATCAAACCCTTCGAATTAACGGCCCAACCAATGAAGGCTGCCAAACGTTTTATAGTTAGGGAAGGATCGATGCCTACAGAAGGAGCTATGCTCCAAGGAGTTTGGCGATAAACGAGGCATTAATTGTTAAGACTTGATAAGACGGGACAATTACTTGTGATTTGATTCCTGATTCTGTCGTTGTTTCCTGGAAGAAGGCGGGGATGCGACATCCATAACGACTCTTGACGATGGTGAATGGTGGAGGGCTAGGGATAGGGAATTGATACCCCTATATGCCAGTTCAATCTTCTTAATAATATAAAATAGTTGCACAGTTGTCGATCTTTGATTTGTGTATATTGAGATATATATATTAAGAATAGAAAATTTCAACAAAATAGAAAATTGAGAAATTCCTAAAATACAGTAAGAAAATATACAAACAATCAAAATTAATTTTTATGGTACAAAACAAAAAACTAAAATGGTACACCTATTATAAATTTTTTTTATCAAAAACTAAAATGATACACCTATTATAAATTTATCACATTTAGTAATTCATGATAAATTTAAATTTATTAGTTGGATAACACGTAATAATTAATTGGTATATCAATTTAACATTTTGCTCTCCATTTGTTATAGTTATATTGGTTTTTTGTTTTTTTGTGGTATTAATTCAATTTAATGAAATGTATATTTGTCTCAAATATACCAATTTTAGATTTATGGCCATAAAAAAATAATATTGGATAAATTTGTCACAAATGTGCCAGTTTAGAATTTTTTGTGATTATTTGAGGTGAATTTATCACAGGTCTACCACTTTGAGGTTTTTGAAAGCATTAACCCATTTTATTATAAATGATTCGTTAATTTTGTACCCCATTTCATGTTAATCTTCCTCTTTTGAATAAAATTCTTAATTCATATTGCATATTAACATAAAATAAAGGGATTTGTTAATAATTTGAGAATTCCTAATTATAGCTAAGCAACAATATTATAATAATATAGCTTTTGAAAATAGGTACAAGAGATGATTGATTTTTCAGTAATTGTTCATTTGCAATATTAAAAGTCAATAAAAATATATTCTTTTAAGTTGAACATAATTCATGGTATTGAATTACAAAAGCATAAACCCTGGCCGAAAGCAAAATGAGTAAAGAGTGTTCAAAAAGTACTCCTTGCAAAGAGAATGATCATTCCCTTGCGAACCAAAATTCTATGTATTACTTTAGAGATAACGCTTACAGAAAGATTTGTTTTTTGTATATTTGTGTGTGCATGTGTGTATCAAATGTGTTTATTGAATTTTTAAACATGAGACTAGCATGAGTTGGAAAATATTAGCATACTTACTTGGCGGCGTAATTGCAGTTGAAAAGGAGATCTTTTGATTTTGCATCGAATTGATATATATTACTAATGGAAGGGATCATAAATCACGTGCCAACCTTTTCAAAGTTCAATGTCACGTCAATGGTAGCTGTTACTCTTCTAAATCCTAATCTGCCTGGAACTGGTGGGGTACTATAAGAATTCAAATGTTACGCGCACGCTGAAAGCGACCTTTGGACAGCCGTCCGACGTTGCTATACAGAAAAAATAAACTAATAAGCTGTCAAAAATACTGCCAGGCTGGCATCAAACAAGCTGCCGCAGCCGCCGCCGCCGCCCCCGGCCCCCCGACTTTTCCGCAACTGACGATATTCTCCTTCAGCCATATTTCATTTGGCTCCCCGTTTAGAGTTCAAACATTGGGTGAACCCAAAACATACAAGTTCTAGGACCTACATGGAATCCACATGATCCAACGGATTACGTATAATGGGTCGACAATTCTAGGTGTAGATAATCATGTGTAGGAGTTTTGAATATATATGATAACTGTCTTCTGCACATTTTTTTATCATGAGTTCCTAAACGTCATCTTATTATGAAACCGCAACAGCAATTCATAATTAATAAAGATTGCTCATGCTATTTATGTAGATATCTTATGATATTTATGTCTAGTTAAGTTGTCCAGCTCTTTTCTTCGTATGCCTCACTTTGTACTAAGTAGGTCCATGCTTAACTCTTCAGAAGCAAGTTGGAAAGGCCAAGCTTGATGAAACTCACTGATCCAATTTAAGTATCTCCTCACAAAATAAAAACCTCAACAAAAAACTAAAGAGTGACGACAACAGGCGATTGAGCAGCATATCACCAGATCTCATAGTATGTTATGCTGCTTATTCTACCACTCATTTCATTTACGACATGAGATTTCGATTTCTTCTATTTTTCTGATCATTGATTAAGTAAAGAACTTGAGTTGATTCAAACTATTGCATGCATTCAGGTGGTTGGGAATGAAAATGTCGGGGGTGGTGTGTGTGTGTGTGTGTGGCCGCGTGTTCAATACGTTTGATAAGAAAACCAGTAACGCTGTCAAGTCGTGGGAAAATGGACAGAATTGTAGTCAATGAGGTGTCAATTGCGTGAATGTCAAGACCAGGACTACGAATCTTTGTCTGATAGAAACTTCTTACAGTGCTCACAAGTAAACAAAATGATGGAAATTACGTGATGGACCACCATTGGTCAATCTTATGGATGAGCTTTCGCGTCTAACAAAGGAGAGTTTGACTAGGGTTTCGATTTAATGTCCATGACCAGGCTACAATTAGTGCAGGCCTTTACGCACCACGACTAGCAAGAATCTGCACATCCAAAAACATTATTTAATTGCCATGCACCGTCCCAAAACGTGTCTGTCTCCTTTTACAGGGAAACAAGGATAATTTATCCTCTTGTTGTCTATCGGATCTCAAGGCTCAATCCATGATGTACTGGAGCCCCTTGCATGGGATGATAAAACATGCCATTTGAAATCAAAACCAGATCAGTCCCAATGACGAAATCCCATATACGTAACAGAGAATACGATATACGAAATTCATGGACCAGGGTCTGGAAAGGGCATGGCTAACGAATTCACAGGATGTTGATTATAGTAGAGCTCGACTCCTCCAGGAGGTCACCAACCCCTGATCTTCAGGCCAGTGACCTTCGATCTGATGTCACGACCCTCGACTGTAATTGCAACCAGATCTTGAGAGAGAGAGGCGCTAAGTGAGGGCAGTGCAGATAGTGGTGGCAACAGCGAATGGTAACGCAAGCACAAACGGCAATGGAGAGCAAGCAATGTTGATGGCCGCACACAGAGAATTAATTCCTGATTAGCTCTATTATATCCATGTTACATATTGCACATCATTTAATAAGTTACATAGCCTTAGGAATTGACTTTAATTAACCTATCCTATAGAATAGACCTAAGCGTGTCCTTAAAAGGCTTCGTCTGAAATTTGAGATGTAAAAAGTTTAGGGGTATTCCTTCCTAGATCAAGAAGAAAACTGTTTACTTAGGAACTTGGAGGACTATTGGGGGAACATAGACTACCCTGTCATTTCTTCGAAAATGGCTACCGCCTACATTTAGGATTAATGCATGTTCAATTTATTTGGATAGTTTAATATTTATGATGCATGTCACTTAGAATCCAAGCAATAAATGTTAAGTTAGGATATGCATGCCACGTCACAAAAATTTAATGTCATATCGCATTCATGCTCATGTCATATAGTTTGATATGCATTCGTCATTAGGGAGGCTTCTATTAAGTCATTTGAACATGCCTTAGTTAACCATTAATTTTATATATCTTAGTCTAATTTGGATCTTCATGTCATTGAATTATATTGCATGTCGATTTTCGGCTATGTAGAATTCTAGGAGTTCATTTCATATTCATCGTGTTAATTAAAATGAAAAAATATCATAAAGATTAGTATAAGTTGGATACTAAATAGACTTGATAACTATTCTATAATTTATGCGTTTCATATGTGTCTGCATGTGTTTATTTAATCGTCTTTTGAGTTATAGTCTGCAAAAATTACGTTTCAAGGAACGATAATGAGGCTTTGCTTGTATTTTCTCATGCATCCAGGTTCTTCATATTTTCCACAATTTAATTATTACTTTGACTATTGACTGTTACCTTATAGCCTGTGCGTTTGCATGATCATCTCTCATATGTCAATGGCATAGGATAAAACCAACAAAGATTGCATGCAAAAGATCTTGAAAATGAAGAGAAAATGTATTAAAAGGGTGTTAGATTAATGTAACATAATCAAGTCGTGCATCCATGAGTCTCTAATTTGCAGAAGTAAATACTCCCACATTTTACTTGGATATCTAATTGACCAATAACAAATTAGACAACTCCAAAATATAAGTTTAAGCATGATAATTGAATTGAGATTCCAAGTTGCGTTCGATATGAGCTTGAGAGAGCCTGCGCTAAAAGTAGCCTCATTTCTTTTGAGAGTAATTGTTCGTGCCCACTTAGTAATCCATTAACTTTTCCTTGGTGTTTTATCTCAAGAAAGGCCATGACAAGTGTTCCATTTGGAAATGATGGAAGTGCAAAGTTCTTTGCATTTTACAGTCAAAGTAGAAAGGGGAGAAACCAATAGAAGAGTCAAATAGTAAGTTTCCTTCTATAAAATTTGCTGGGAAAATCTCTTATAATGTTTTGAAAATAACAAAATAATCAATAGCTACTGACGTTTTTAATGATTGTGAGTAACCAAGTAAAAGATACACAAGCAATTATGCAAATGATATTATAATAGGAAAGTCCAAAGGATATGAGTTCTCAATCAATTGGTGAACAAGGCATTGCACATAGAGGTGTCTACAAGTTGGAGATACCTGATAAGAAGGTGAATAAGCCTTGAACCATGAGTTCGGTAAAATTTGGAAATACCATGGATTGGTGAAAAATGAGCTAGAACTATGACTACTAATATACTTTGATATCACCAAATATTTGGAGTTGGATAGCATCAGATCAACCGTATGGATATCAACAAATTTTATACGCGGATATCATCAATGCATCTGATTACTTTGGACTCTTTTGCTAAAGCTGAATCTATTTTTGATGTAAACCCTACTATTTACATCATCACAGCTAGTAACTTGACTCATATTTCCAATATAGAAAATATTTATTGATCTTCAATCTATAATATTGTCTTGCAATGAAATCCTTACGCAAGACATCTTTTATTGATTGACAATCATTTCAAAGGCAAGCTACTTTTCATGATCAAAGAACTCTACTTATGGGAACTAAAAATTTGCTTGAATAGGCAATAAAATCAATAGGGATTTAGATCTTATCTCTCAACAACTACTCAATCTTCTTTGCATATTTCGCCCAACTGATTGAATAGAGAGTGATCCTTGGAAGACTGTCCAATGGGTAAATTGGAAATGGAGGAGTACAAAATGAGACCAAAGTACCGAAGAGACCAGATTGGTCCATAATAAAAAACTCCAAAAAGAACTTCATCTTACATACTTGTCCTTCGTGAGCTAAAATTGTAATCCTTGAGTCATTGAAAGAGTGATTATGTGATATAGTGAGACTTATCACAAACGTGATTATTATCACTCATTTTTGTAATCTCTTATTAATAGTGACATGCCCGAATCCTCAGGCACGCACCCATCCCTCACCTTGATCGATTAATAGAGACGTCCCAGGACGTATCGCCGACCCCTTTCATTTTAATACGCATGCGGAAGCATAAAATAATCCCCAGACAATAAAACAATGGGATAGAAAAGTATGATTATATTTTTCTCAACTGAAAAACCACAACCATACTTTTATACAAGGCAAACCTCATAGTATATATTACAATACTATTAACAAGAGTCTGATCTAGCTCATAACACTTCACACTCAGGGTTTGCAAAATGGGGTGAGGTCTCAATCCTCATCTAGGTCATATTCCGGCTCATCCTCGGGACCCTCCTCGGACTCCTTCTCCGGTTCCTCATCAGGGTCTTGAAATGTTGTCCCACAACTGGGATGAGCTCAGCAAGTTAGAGGATTGAGACCTCCTAAGACCCGATTAGGAAGCCAATACACCTTAGGACTGCCTAAGCACAACACGAGTTAGAGGATTTACCTTGACTTTAGTCCCTACCTGCACGTCAGTTCAATCAATAAATATTGACAACCGCATCAACCAATCAATTGCGATCGAACTATCAATCAATCGACCTAGTCGATTACATGTCATCACGACCATTTCTTGGTCGGCCCATTCCATATTATCTATAAGTCTAATCAACATCCAATACTACTCACCCTTAGTGATATATAGATAGTATATTATCATATCTCCAAATGACATATAGAGTCATCAAACTGTCAAATCATATCGTACTGTCTCAAGATGATCTGTAGAATTATCGAGTTGGTATATCATACCGTACTATCTCAAGATAACCTGAAGAGCCACCGAGCCGATATACATGCCATTCCAAGCAAACCATCAATAACCATTTTTATCCTTTCCGAGAAAATGTCGTACGTGGGTATATAGTCGGCCCTAACCAAAACACAAGGTTTTAACTTTTAAAATCTCCCATTATTTTCAGCAGTTCCAAAATAGATTTTTGGCACTATAGACCGGCGTTCGGTAATTTTTCAATTAATTATTCAAAATTAATTAATTTAGAAATAAAATATTTTAATCACGATTAATTCAATTCAGCACAAATCAACGCTCAAATAAATAAACGGACTGCACCACGATGATCAACATAAAATTCCGGCCGTCGACTATTCCTGCTTAATTTTCGGAAAATAATTAATTAATTAAATAATTCCTAAAATTATTAAATAAATACAATAAATATAATTTAGGCCCGTAATGCCTAATTGGAAGCCAAGATGAACCAGGAAAAATCTCGAAGTTCATTCAATAAATATTAAAAACTCTCTACTTGCCAATGACTAAGTCTAATCGCCTAACATGCATCATTAAGTTACTAATTTAATTGTTCTAAACTAATCTAACCACCTAATCATGCTTAATTAACATTAATCAATCCTTAAGCATCATTAGCAAACTAAGCAATGATTAGTGAGCTAAACTCACTAATTTAACAATCCGTTCGGATTGAAACATCGAGAACGTCACGGGGGACGTTTTTCTCCAAAGCGGGCCTAAGGTTCGGGGCTTGGAAACACCTCAAAACGGGCTTGGAAGTGGCTAGAAACCCACAAAATGTCTGGTCTGATCTTGTTGAAAATAGAAGCCAAACAACTAGATTCAATGCGGGAATTGCTCGGGAAAGAGAGAATAGGCCAAACCGGGCCTAGATGTGGACTCATAGGGGTTGAACGGGCTTGAGATGGCTTCGGATGAGTTGCAACAAACCCGGAATAGTAGCTGGGAGGTGTGAGGGAGGTGGCCAGAGGCGGACGGCGTGTGGCTGGTGGCGAGCGTGCGGGCGGGATGGACGGCGGCGAGCAAAGCGACTTCGACAATGGCTTGGCTGCTCCAGTCTTCCTCCTCAAGTTGCTGGCATTGCACATGGTAGGGAGAGAGAGGAGAGGAGGGTTTGGCTGGTTGGTGAGGAAAGAGAGAAGAGATAAGGGAGAGAGAGATGGAGGGGCCCTTTGGCTTGTTTTTCCACATTTTTGTCTCCCAAAGGCTTGTCCATCAAGCCAACATCCCATGGCTGCAAATGAGCCACCAAAACACCATTTTACCACTCTTAAAATGGTCCATTTGGCTAGGCATTGAGGGGCACACGAATTTCCAACAATTCCCTCTCAATTGGACACTTAATTCACTTCAATTCAACCTCATTTAGCATTTACAATTTCAATTGGTACTTCAATGCTTCAATTGACATTTTCCCTCACCCATGAATCCATCTTGCATCTAAATTTTACAATGAAAAATAATCTTGGCCTTTTTCTGAACAAAAACAGTTCAATGCCGACTTTTTTCCAAAAAATCTCGGGTTTCAGAAAAATCTTCTGAGACTGAGTCAACACTCCTAGAATGTATTGTGACATGACATAATCTTCAATTTTTGAAATCGAACTTGAACTCGCAGTTAATTTCCATTCAACGCGTTTTTAGCGTGACCTAGGCTACTAGGTATTTTTCAAAGATTTTTAGTGCAAATGACCCGTGGTCAATTTTCTTTGAACCACTATGAACTCACTCGACACATTGGTGACTCTCGATTGTTGTGAAAATCTCGATGATTCAAATACGGACACAGGGTGCCGAAACGACAGAGAAATAAAATTAGTGCCGGTCGACGAGAATTTTCCAATTTAGTGGAGTCACCCACGATCAGCCACACATTTCCATCGAACCGACCTATCTCTGATCTCTAATCAATTTATATCTGTGTCATAATGATCTCGACAGATGAGCACGGTCGAGTAACCGATCCCTGGTCGAATTCTCAAGTCTATTGCATTAAAATTCTCTAATGGCTTCCCCAGATAGTCTAGTTATCTCAAGAGTAATCAGCTCTGAGAATAGCCCTATAGGCGCGTCAATGAAATGTTCGATTTATTCAATAGAAAACATGGCTGAAAATTTGGAATGTCACAAATAGACTAGTGAAATCCTATTAGTAGACTGTCAATGTGGGATAATGAACATATTTTTTCAATCTTTGAACTCTTGTCAATTTATATATATGTTTTTGCATGCTAGTGAATTTCATTATATTACTATTGATATTCAAACTTCGACCTTTTTGCACTAACGAGTATCAATGTTTAGACTTTGAATGAGTTCAATTTGATCATACTCATCTTGAGTATCTTACTTCCGCATTAAATTGTTGAGATTTGTTAAAATCACCTATTCACCCCCTTCTCTCCCCCCCCCGGGTCCCCCTCCTCTAGGTGATTTTACTGATTCCAACAACATTCACTTTCGGATAATGAGTCTCATAGATGGTGGCATGTAGTGGGTTATTTAGATTTAGCCACAATTACAATGAAAGAAATCCTGTCACTTGATCCACAAGATTGCTATCATGTTCATCTTGTAAGCGCTCAACAAAGTAGATTAAACTAAGGCAGCGATAATAACTTTCACTTGTTATTTGATGTTGATCGGGAGACACGAGGTCGATTTCATTTTCCTTGCTGGGTACCTTCAACTTATACCTATAGAATTGATTCAGGCGTATTCTAAATCCATTCTTAATATCCATCCATCGCTTCTTTCAGCTGTTGAAGGAAAGGGTTATCATAAAAAGCGTTGTTTATGATTATGTTCTAATCTATTTTATTGAATTAGAGGCGTTAGATAGTTATATTTATGCACTTATATTCAAGGTTTAGAAAAATAGAGAAAGCATTTAGTTAGCCAATAGGCAAAATCTTCTTTTTTTATAAGAGCATCGTTTTCATGTGGAGGCAGTCGCCGCAATATGTCAAGAGAGAATAGTTTGGAGGGAAGACGGCGTTCCCCTCAAAGAGTAGTTTTTCTGCGCTTTTTTTTTTTTTTAATGTAATTTGATACATTGATCTTGTAACTCTAAGTTGTGGGTTGTGCAAGAGCTATCGAGTAAGAGGCATTCGAGCTTGATCACTTTGGATTAGGACGATGTAGCATCCTTATTGTTCCAACGTATATCCTCATTTCATGACTATGTTAAGTCCTCCTTGAATGTGTAGTGTTGCAAATCTTTTGCTCCATTCCATTTCCTCTCTTTCCATAAAGAATTTACCGAATCTTTTTTGTCCTATTCTAGTTTCTGATGTCTGTGTCCACAAAACAAGGCATGATGTTGTAACATGAAGATACCACATGCATATAATTTTTGTTCCCTCTTATATTGTCAACCGTGATAGACACAACTTTGAAGTGGATCATCTCGTAAATAGTTGCATCTGTTGAGAAAACTTCCTAATATGTTTTGAGAATTGACAAAACATTCCTTAATTATTTAATAATTCCAATGAAAGAATTTCCAAGTGGTGATCTCGGAACAATTCAGTTCAAACTCTGTTTTGGATATCATCAGACTTAGAGCCTTGTTCTTCTATTCATTAAAATTCAAGTCCTGAATTTCCAGGTGATATTTTTGGAGTAATTTTTTTGGTTTCATTGGTCCAAATATTGCATTTCCTTGATATGAAATCTACTGACAATGGTAGTAACTCCACTGAAATTTCAGACACAGATTCATCTGGCTTCATCTTGAAAGATTCATATTATCAAAGAAGAATATTTATCTGGGTTTCCTTGATTCTGCCAATTCCTTCATATGTTGGTTTCATCTAGCTTCATCTTGAAAGATTCATTTGTCCCATTTCTCTTTTGGTGTTTCACGGAAGAAAATTCGATTATACTTAGCAAGTGATAAGACACAATAAAGATAATAAACTGCTTTTGCATCTAAGGCTTTTCTTTTGGTTAATTCAGTCTGAGATAAGGTGGTAGTTGCGGGTGTGTTGCCATCCCCTTTTGTTATTGAAGATGATTTAGCATTATGATTAACCACTTTTTTGAACAATATTACATTCCAAGGGATCTTTGGATCTAATAAAGACATTCATTTTGTTTCTTCAGATGTTATAGTCCTTTCCATCAAAGTACATAGGCCTAGTGTCACTTTGTCCTTCGAAGAGACCTAATGCAAATTACTAGCCATGATAGATGGTTTGTGACATCCTGAATTTTTCAGTTCTGCTTTCAATTAAATTAATCGGGCTTTTCATCGACGTGCCTATAGTGCTATTTTTAGAATTGATTACTCTTAAAATAACTAGACTATCTAGGGAAGTCATTAAGGAATTTTAACGCAATAGACTTGGGAATTCGATCATGAATCGATTACTCGACCGTACTCATCTGTAGAGATCATTATGGCACAGTTAAAAGTCGACTAGAGATCAGAGATAGGTTGGTTCGACTGAGCTGTGTGCCTAAACGTGGATAATTCTACTAAATTACAAAATTCTCGTTGACCGGCACTAAACTGATTTTTCTGTCGTTTTGCTACCATGTATTCGTATTTGAATCTTTGAGATTTTCACGACAATCGAGAGTTGTCAATGTGTCAAAGATGTTCATTTTGGCTCGAAGAAAATCGACCACGAGCCATTTGCACTGAAAATTTTTAAAAGTTACCTGGTAGCCTAGGTCACGCTAAAATCGCACCAGATTGAAATTAACCGTGAATTTGAATCCGATTTCAGAAATTGAAAGTTTTATCATGTCACGAGTAATTTTAGGAACGTCGACTCAATCTCTGAAGATTTTTCTGCAAATCGGGATTTTTGGAGAAAAAGTCGAGATAAAACCGTTTTTGTCCAGAAAATTCAGAGGACCATTTTTATCGCGAAATTGGGATGCATGTAGGTTCTAATGGCAAGGAAAAATGCCAATTGGATCAAAGACTTGACGGTGAGATTCTTAGAAGCCAAATTGAGCAAATTTGAGGAGAAATTGAATGGAAATTGAGCCAATTCCAATGCAAATTCGTGTGCCCCCCTTGGACCCAACTTTTGGACCAACTCAAGTCTTCTAGAATGAGTTTTTGGTCTGGAAATCGGCTAAGAAAGATAGCTGGGTTTGGTGGGCCAAGTTGAGGGAACAAAAGAGATAGGAAGAGACTAAAGTGGCCCCCCCTTGCTGCAACCGATTCCCTCTTCCCCTTCCTCTCTCCGTCGACCTCATCTTCTCTTCATTTCAGCAGCTTGAAGCTCCCAAGAAACCCAGAAACCGAGCTGCAGCCTCACCTCACCATCACAACCGTTCGCCGAAGCCAGAGCCACCATCGCGTCACCACTGCTGCTCACGTCTCGCCTGCACATTGCCGTGCATCCTCGACCATTGTCTCTGCCCCAGCTGCGTTCCTGAGCCTCCCCTATGGCCATCAGAGCTCAACTCGTCACCGTTCAGCCACCACCTGCCCCCAATTGGACCCACAGCAGCCCCCGCCAGTCTTCCTTGCTCGTCTCCACCTCAACCGCACCACCAGCCAACTTCTTCGGCCAAGAGCAAAATCGGACAGCAGTGGGTATCACAGCCACTATTTGGCCCGTTTTTGTGGCCTTTCGGACCTCGTAAGGCGGTCCCATTTTGGAGTGTCTCGACCCTCGCTGCGTCCCCATGTTTTGATCCGAGCGAATCACTAAACAAGTGATTTAACTCACTAATCATTGTTTAGTAAGTTAATGACGTTTAAGGGTTGATTAGTTTAGACTAAGTATGGATTAGGTGGATACTTAAATTAGATTAACAATTTAATTAATCGTTATTGCATATTAGGTGGTTAGAGTAGTGTAATTAGAGCCTAGACAAGCTCTAGTATTTATCTAAAGTGGTCCGAAAATTTTCCAAGCCCGTCTCGGCTTTTAATTAGGCTTTACGGGCCTAAATCCTATTTATTGGCATTTATTAATTATTTTCCGTAATTATTTAATTAATTATTTATTTTCCGGAAATTAGACCGGGATAGTCGGTGACCGGAATTTTATGCTGATTGCAATAGTGTGATATGTTTATTTAATTGACTGTTATTTTGTGCAAATTGAGTGTGATTTATGAGTGTGGGTAATTATCCCAAAATTTATTTAATTTCAGTAATTAATTAGAAAATCACCAGGCGTCGATTTACAGCGCCAAAAAAGAATTTGTGGACTATTGAAATTAGTGGGATTTTCAAGTGAGAAAATACTATATTTTGGCTAAGGTCGACCATGTACTCACATACGAGTATTTTTATCGGGTATGATAAAAATGGCGAAATTGTTAGATGATTAGGATGGTATACTATATTAATCTGCGAGTGATATCTGGCAGCTTTTGGTGAGCAATATTAGTATACTATATCAATATATCTGGCAACTTCTAATGAGCAATATTAGTATACTATATCAGTATATCTGGCAGCTTCTGATGAGAATTATTAGTATACTATAATGGTATATCTGACAGCTTTTGGTTAGCAATATTAGTATATTATATCAGTATATCCGGTAACTTCTGGTGAGCTATACTATCTATTATCAGCTTAGGTTGAGTAGTCCTGATTATAATCAGACTTTATAGATAATATTGATTGAGATGACCAGGGGATGATCTTGTTGACATGGAATCAACTGAGTCGATTGATCGATAATTTGATCTGATTGATTGAAATGATTGAATGGTTGTTCGAATTGTACTGACTTGCAGGAAGAGGCTGAGGCTAAGTTAAGTCCTCTGACTTATGTTTGTGCTTAGGCAACCCTTAGGGCGTATTTTCTTCCTAGTCAGGTTTTAGATGGTTGAACTTGCTGAGACATCGTCTCACCCCATTGTGGGATAATATTTTAAGCCCATAGATGGCAGCTCCTCCTGAGCATTTTGAACAGCCAAAGAAGGTCACAGAACAGAGGTCTTACATTCCGCTACATGGGAGTCCTAAGGGTTGGACCTATGAGCTGGTAAGGTCCATAGTCTGGGTTGATGCGGATCTACCCAAAAAGGTATCTCACCGATATCGATCATGGTACCGTGAGGCTCAGGATGGCCAAAGAGAGGGTCCCATACTGGAATCTGAGATATTTCTATATGTGCTGGAGGTTGCTTTTGGGGAAGGCATAGCAGATCCTCTTGAAGGCTCGGTCGTAGACACGGTAGACCCAGATCTTGAAGACCCGGAAGTCCGGTGTACTCGGATACAAGCTCCAATGTTAGTGAGGATGTGGAGCAGGAGGAAGATTAGTAGCTGTTTGAAAACCCCCATTGTTTTGTAAACCTTGTTTCTATATATAAGCTTGTATTATATATGACATGAGTTACCATGTATATATATAAAGTGTGATTTGATTTTGAAAAATTATGGCCCTACTTTCCTATCCCATTTTGTTGTTGTTTGAGGATTATTTATTTGCTTTTACGTGCGTATTAAAATGAATGGGTCGGCGATGCATCCTGGGACGTCTCTATTTACTCGACCACAGAGGAATGGGCACGTGCTCTGAGGATCAGGGTGTGACATGGTTAGCTCAGAAGAAATGTAGCACTTCAAAAAGTAATGAGCAACCTGCTCTAATACCAATTGTTGTGGTTAAAATAATCACCTAAAGTGGGGGTGAATAGGTGATTATATACAATCTAGACAACTACATCTTTGGCAATTTAACTGACGGAAGGAATGATAGGGGACATTGAGTTGAGATTGGAGCAAAATGAAAAGGTGAATTATCATGAATAAGTGAGACGTCGTACTAAAGTTGAAACCATGACGTTTCTCTTAATCATCAACAACGACTGATGGTGCTTTGCGGTTTATCATCTTATGAGCAAAAGTAAGGCACAATCTTTGTGATTCAAACTTTGGAGCGGAATGAGAAGATTGGGTTACCGTAATAAGTATGAAAGATCATATCCTGAGTAAATGCACGTAAGAAACGTGTGGAGCATTTTTTTTCTTTTTTTCCCCTAATAGATTCTAGGTCAGAAATAATTTCAAAAACCTTCTGACATAACGAAATTATTCGAAGAAGTTCATGCCATCATGGGGAGTTGATTGGCAAAAGCATCAAATGTGGGGGGCCCTTATTGAACAAATTTAAGTGGTGAAAAAGAAGAATCAAACGAGCCATGGAAATCTCTTGGGTGGAGTCTTGTCAAGGAGTCGGCGCCACCCGACAAAGCAAACCTCACTTCTGATTTTCGAAGTGAACAAGTTGAGCATGAATTGATCTGCAAGCTGTTGAGCCTTCTCCATCACGACTGCCATGCATCACCTAACATGCAATCATTCAGATCTCTGTCTTTCTATCTCTCTGACCCATGTTTTGAGTCCAAGAGTTTCTATACGGAAAGAGACATAACCAGCTTTAGTTTTTGTGGTCTCTGCGTGTTCCGTGGCTTATCATGTTTTTGGTAATTCACGTGAAATTATTTCAGGACAACAAATCAAACCTCGATTCCGTCGGCTCTCAACTATGGGGTGACAATGCAGTTTTTCAAACCTAACACTCTTTTGGAACCAATGTGCTTGGCTTTGTTGCATCTTTTTTTCGTGTTTGTATGATCCTCCTTTCACCTTCCTTCTGTGTCCGAAGCAGCAAATTAGAACAATAAAGCACAAGGACCAGTGGTAAGCACACTTTCATCTTTTAAGAACAAATATGTCATCAAAATAGAACAAACGGCAGCCAATCACCAGATCTCACATCATCATAAGTGAAGGGCACCCACCGTAATCACCTTTTTAATAAATACAGCTTGCCCGGTGAGTGTCACACACTTCAGTTCAGCATTCTCAATACCATCACTGTACGAAGACACCAAAACAATTTGAATAGGCTCCCATTTAGATCTAGATAAAAAGAGATTGAACAAGCATAGAATTACCTCTAAGGAACTCCTATATCTAAATCTAGATCAGTAGAGAAGTGCTCCCAAATCTAAATCTAGATCAAGATATGAGAGCTTTCAAAACTCGATAAAATCATATAATCGCTTCAGTATAGTATAAACTCATCATATTCCTCCTTGATCCTATTGGACTTCTTAAATTGAAGGATCTAAAGCAGCGGTTTGATTTCTAACGATGAAACCAAAAGATAGCGAGTAGAGAAAAAAATCAATAGTAAGCAAAGAAAAGAACAAAACAAAACTAGATAAAAATAAAATACTGTCAAATCAGGTCGGGAAAGAAAATCTCAATTTGAATTGAGAAGATTGAGCCTCCCTCTCGAAAAAGCTTGAAGTGGAAGATAAAAAAAAGTACTAAAGAGAGGTGGGCGAGGAGAGAAACCGACTAGGGTTTTTACTTCTGTGGAATTTAAAGGCCGATTTTCTTGACGTCCCAGGCACCCGAGCGCCTCCTGGTTGGATCCAGCTGTTTGGTGTTCTCGAACGCTGGCTTTATTGGCTTGTCGCAGGATGTGACTGGTTTTGCAATACTATGTAGATGTAACAGTTATGCATGTAAAAGGGCCCCACCTCTAGCCTGGATAAATACGAACCGAAAATGCGAGAGAGGATTTGAACTCGGTAGCCGAAGATGGGATCGAAGCAGCAACTCCATACACATCTCAGTTCGTGGCATATGGAGAGGACGCGAAGGATTGAATAGCCAAAGATTGTAGTCACAATTGAAGAATCAAGATCTCGTAGGGGAAGGCTCCACTAATATGCAACTCATAAGCTATATGTACAATTTCGGAAGGAACATTGCATATTTTAAGCTGAGTTTGAACAGAAGTAGTGCCTTGGTATAAAAGCTGATCTCAATCATAGTACAATGCTTCCACCAGAAAAGAATAATTCATCATATGATCAGTACCAATTTAGTCTTATAAGAGTTTGTTCTAAAAATTCATCATATGATCAGTACCAATTTAGTCTTATAAGAGTTTTGTTCTATTTAGTTGGAAGTTTTAAACTTATTATATTTGTGCCAAATTAGTCATAAATTTTCAATTTTACCAATTTAGTCTCAAACTTTTTAATGATTTACCAATATATTCCTTCCGGCCGATTTTGTCCGCAAAATGATGACATGAATAATAATAGTCCTATGTGGCACTGTCAGTATCGATGCAGATAACTTTTAAATTTTTTTAATATTTTCTAAATTTTTTAATTATTCTTTTCATTTTTTCTTTTCTTTCTTTTTTCTCTACTTAGTCTAGCGAGGGCTCTGCTAGGGTCGTGCAATGGTCGATAAGGGCTTTTGGCCCTTGCCTTGTGACCAACAAGGATCAGTCAGTGACCCTTGCTAGACTAAGTAGAGAAAAAATTTATAAAAAAAATGTAGGAATGATCCATATCAATGTGGTTGTGCTATGTAGGATAGCCAACATCCACATTATCGCCAAAATTAGCCAAAATAACTATAATGGTAAATTGGCAAAAGGTTTAAGAGTCAATTGGTAAAATTTAAAGGTCTATAACTCAATTGGTACATATGTAATAGATTTATGATTTTTTTGGTAATTTTTTCCTATTTTGATCATGCACCAAAACATTGTGGACCACCAAATAATGACAAAAAACCGTACAATGCATTATTAGCTTGGAATATGCAAGTGAGCCCCTTCATGATTTTTAAATCGCAAGAGAAAGTTGTCTTCATAAAAGCGTCTCCGTGTGGGCTCTCGGCGGTCGTCCACAACTTATAAATAGATGTATCCAACTTGGCCAAAATATGGCTATTATAATTGAAAATTTCCTGGACTATTTCCCAAATTAAAAGATAGCTAGGGAACTATTATTAACAGGCCTATCTGATCTTGGAGGATTCAATTTGATCTTTATCTGGTGAATGCGAGAAAAGGATCAGCGAAAAAAGTCCATGCTTGATTATGTAGATGTAAGGCCCTCCAAGAAAGTTGACAAACTGGGGGATACGTAAAAGATATTCTTTCTTTTTCATTGTTTCGACATAATATATATATTGTGACACTTCATTTCTTACGGCATTTTCAAAGTGATTGTTTTTTATATATCACAATGGACGATTCCATCGTTTATTTTTATTCCTATCCATATAAGAAGTTTTATAAACTTGGCTATCTTTATAGAATGTCTCTTGAAAGTTGAATTCAAGAGTAATGGATCCTTTATTTAGAGTAATGGGTCTTCAGGGTACACATATTGTCCGCTTTGGACACTAAACCCTCACAGTTTTATTCTTCTTAGGGCAGCCCATATTACCTTAGGAAAACACATGTATACAATTAGAGGAACCCATGCCCTATAAGCTAGCCCAAGACTCCCCCCTAAACAATGTGGGACAGGAGACATGCACTTAACCTTGCCCGCATACTTTTGAGGCGATCTTAATCCATCCCTCCGTACTACCCCGGGTCTGGGTCACCATAGTAGATAACTAATTATTATAACATGTAGATGCCTGATTACCAAGAACCATTACTTGAGATTGCGACCATGCAGCACTTGGCCCCCTTTGACTTGTTCATCTCTTACTTGGTTCACCTAAGCTTCGCCTCCTCCTATATACTAGATTGTAGGGAGAAACTTGAGAAATATATTAGAAGGTTTTCTCAACACATAAAAGTTCTAAACTCGCAACTTATTACACCTGATTAAGGAAATTCCATGATTGGATGATTTGAGAAGAACTTGATGCCGTCACTATATCAAATAGGTACTAACTTGGATTCTTGCCTCTCCTATATACGTTTTTGACGTAGAAGAGGGAGGGATCGGCCATTCCCTGAACATTGCCACAGCCATTGCTCGTTTGAGCAAGCCCAACTTCAACCGTCATCGAGTCAAATACCTTAGAATTAGGGTCTTCAGTAATTGATAAATATTTTGATTTAGCTTATACCAGTTGCATTTGAGTTGACCTGCCTATCCGACTAGGTTATTTGTTTGAGCCTAGAATGGTGATTATGTCTAGTTTCATTGTCTAGCTCTTTTCTTGGTGTGCTTAATTCCATACTTAGCACGTCCCTGCCAGGAAAATTGTCCAAAAAGTCCTAAACTTATTGCACTTTTGCCAATTCAGTCATAAACCTTAAAACTTTGCCAATTGAGTTCTAAATCTTTTCACTTTTTACCGATTCAATCCATCCAGCCAATTTTGGCTGGAAAATGCTAACGTGGACGCCGACGATGCCACGTAGGACCGTCGACGCTAACGTAGACAATTTTTAATAATATTTTAATAATATTTTTGAATTTTTTGAATATTTTTAAATTTTTCTGTTTTTTCCCCCTTTTTTTTTTTTTTGGCTTTTTCTTGGCTTTTTCTTATGGCCGGCCACTGGCCACAGGCGACGGCCCAGCCGAGCAAGGAGGAGCACCGGCGAGGGGAGCCCTCGCCCAAGCGACCCTAGCGCGGATCGGCAAGGGTCGCCTAGGCGAGGCCGACCCTCCCCCGAGCCGGGGTGGCCTCACCGGGCATCGTTTGGGCAACGGCAACACTAGGCGAGGCCGCCCTGGCCTTGGCAAGGGCTGGCCTCAACAGATCTGGTGAGGGGAGTCCTCGCCGGGGCTCGCCCTCGCCCAGGCGAGCGTCGGCCTCGCCCTTGGCCCGGCGGGTGATGGCCAGCCATTGGCCACAGGCCGACGCCCGCCTGACCAGGGGCGAGGGCCGGCCTCGCCAGATCTGGTCTGGGTGAGGCCGACGCTCGCCCAGGTGAGGGCGAGCCTCGGCAAGGGCTCCCCTCGCCGGGCGAGGCGGCCAAGGCCAAGGCAGCCTCGCTTGGTTTCGCCGTTGCCCGACCGACGCCCGGCGAGGCCGCCCTGGCCTGGGGGAGGGTCGGCCTCACCCAAGCGACCCTTGCTGGCCCGTGCCAGGGTCACCTACTTCTATGGTTTTCTCTTCGCTCTTTCTTGCTCTCACTCATTCTCATGCTCTTGCCTCAGTCTAGATATGAGTTTTCCTAAATTGAGTTAAATATGTAATTATTTTAGCAATATGTGTCAAGTTGGGTCAGGTCAACTATGAGTATGGCTTGTGTATTGGCTAGGTCAAGCATGGATCACTAGACTTGTATTGTGTGAAAATCGGTCAAAATTGGTCAATTTGGATCATAGTATTTTTCACTCAACCGAGCCCATTCATTTGACACGTCTAGCATCTAGTGATGACAAGTTTATATTTGCTTTCACCCATGCTTGGGCTTTAGCTCACATGCTACAAGCTAATCAATTGATTAGAAGGAAAATTTCATGTGCCCAAGATTCTTTAATCTAAACAGGCTTCTCGTCATGAAGGAAAGAAGAAATTCTGGATAGATTATCCTTTTGACTATTAAAACGGTCTGGAGCAAATATAATGACAATATGGTTAACTAATAGAATAACAAGTTTCTTATTTATCATCTAATACTACGATGATTTTCCAAGGGGCACCCCCGATTTTAATTAAGTTTCTAGTCATGATGATAATCTCTAATGACCAAAAGGAGTGGTCAAGCAACCTTTGTCGCTGCCGCTCAGAAACAATTCTCCCGATAAAGCAAAGACTTACTAGACAACATTTGTATAGTAAACATTCCAAGGCCATTCGTCTTGCCGGTACTCATCCTCTTGTAGTGGATGAAACCGAAGACTTGATACTAGTCATGAAGGTTATAATCATAAAGGTAAATTTGTTGTCAATTTCTTGGATGAAAAGGTCAAGAAAAACAAATCCTGGAAATCCACCCACTATCATTTTGTATATGTCACTGAATACCGACATGATCGTCGTTGGCATTGTCTTACTTGTACATTTAGTATGACGTGTAAATAAAGAGTGAACAAACTCAATAGCCGACAAGATATGAAGTGGAATGTTCTCTTTGCACATTCATCAGGTTTGGGATCATGCAACATTATCAAGTTCATTCCAGACAATAATAGAAACACCCCATTTCGCTTTCTCTCTTGCCAAGCAGCCCAAGAAGGTGAGTAGACGGGAGGAATAAAGGAATATAGAAGCTATTATATTTCCTCTGTCTATGCATGGCCACTTCAGAAAGAAAAGAGCAAGAAAATTGACTAGTGACCAACCATTTTGAAGTAGAATAATTCTTACATGCTCACAAACAGTGCATGTGAGTTTAATGCATCTTAATTTTTAATTCTGATGGATCCCATGTGGACGACTAAGGATTAAGATGCACTTGACTCATATGTAGTCGTGTACTCGACGTTATTAAATTGAGTTGGCCAGAGATTAAACACCAAACATGTTGAGCGGATTTCGCCCATTACAAAAAGCATACAGTAGAAAAATTGACTAGTGACCAACCATTTTGAAGTAGAATAATTCCTACATGCTCACAAACAGTGCATGTGAGTTTAATGCATCTTAATTTTTAATTCTGATGGATCCCATGTGGACGACTAAGGATTAAGATGCACTTGATTCATATGTAGTCGTGTACTCGACGTTATTAAATTGAGTTGGCCAGAGATTAAACACCAAACATGTTGAGCGGATTTCGCCCATTGCAAAAGCATACAGTTCGATTTCGCATGCAGCACCAAGTGTAAACAACTTGATATTAGAGTTACCCACTTGGATTTTGGCTCACTTTGTATCTAGCTTGTGAAATTAACGAGTTACTTTTGTTGAAGAAACCCCGATTGTGTTTTAAAAATAACAGAACTATCCATGGGTTATGTCCACCTTGATAAATGCAAGTTGCTTATTTTTCAGATTATATCTGCATTGACTTTGACATAATTGGTAAAAGGATTCTGATGGACTTAAAGAACATATGTGGATCACACTTAATCTTGTATACACCAAATTATTGAGGGCGCCCATGACAAAATTTCTGTTTCTCGATTTCTCTGTTTCTCTGTTCCCCGGAACAGGTTTGGAACAGAAATCCATTTGGTAACGCAATTTGATTTCTCTATTTCTGAAACAAATTTCTATTCCAGAAATAAAGAAATTGAAGAAATTAGAAGCTAAAATTTTTAACTTCTCAGTTTCTGAAATAGAAATCAGAAACTGAAATCAAACCATATAAAAAAAACCTTGCGCTTTCTTGCTAACTTAATTCACTCATAACCACAACTTCACAAATTATTGCTAATTTTCTTTTCCTTATTTTGCTCATGTTTTTTTTTTTTTTCAATTTTTTTTTAGAACTTCCTCTTTAGGATGAAAGGCAATTGAATGAGTCCCCAATTTTCAAAAACGACCAAAGTTCTTAAATGCTTACTTAAAAACAATGGGGCTCTTTCCTCCTAGAAAAGGCACACGCATGGCTAGTTGAAAAAAAAAGTTCTTACGTAATAGATGAATAAAAAATGTGCCTAGAAATTTAACCTTATTTTTTTACAGATTCAAAATTCTTGCAAAATCAAAATAATTAGATTGTTACACAATCTTGAATTTTAATTCGAAGGCAAGAGATTCAAGAGAATCTCTCTCTTTGCTATGCAAGGGCCATTAAAGGTTCATTGAGCAACAATAAAGAAATTAGGGATGAGCAACTGGACTGATTCAATTCGAGAATCAAAATAAACCGACATTCCCCCGATTGGTTCCTAACCATAAACATTACTTTAAGGTAGAATTCTCATATATTCCTTTACACCATTAATTTTATTTTGTTGATAATCTTGTATAATACTAGTTTTTGATAAAATGACAAGGCTATATAGGCGCCATTGATGGCACCCATATTCATGCTTCCGCAGTACTTGTCTGAATCTACGCAGGATGAGCTAGCAAACGATACATTGACCGATGAGGGAAACCAAATAAATACGCTTAGGAAAACAATTGCTAATAAAATGGCAAGGGATAATAATATGCTGGAAATTCCATGAAATTGTATTTTCAACTTTTGTAATGTATTAGTATTATTTCGACTATTATTTTGTATTTGAGGATTTTTCATGTTGTTTTAGTATTATTTCGACTATTATTTTGTATTTGAGGATTTCCTATGTTGTTATCTAATCAATTTATATTCCTAGAAATAGAAATTTTGTTATGTTATCAAACGAATTTCTGTTTCAGAAATAGAAATTTTGAGTCGTTATCAAATGGGTTTCTTTGCTCAGAAACTTGTCCGGGGAATAGAAATTAAGAAATTGATTTCTGGCCAAAAATCAATTTCTGTTTCAGAAATTTTGTCATGCGCAGCCTGAGTCTACAGGATCTTCATCAATATCGTAATCTAAGTATATCCAGAGGAACGGTTGAATATTTTCAGGAAGCTAGGTGCGTATATGGCTTAAATATCAAAAGGATAATATTTGTATATTAATAGGGGTATCGCATAAAAAACCACAGTATACTAGTATACTAGGTGGATATGGGCAGAGCACTGTCTAAATATAAGCAAATTACTAATTGGATATCAGTAGAGTTAGTAGAGTCTACACTGGAAATTAGTAGCTAGATATAAGCAATGATTGTAAATATAACCAGTGGATGTATACACCTACGCTAACAACTTTTATTATAAATATTATCTTGAAATATTTTGTCCCCTAACAAATTGTGATCTAGTAAAGATTCCTTATCTAGAAGATTTTGATTGATCAAGATTATCTACACAAAAATAAACAATCATGCTAGATATCTTGATTAATTATCATCCCAAAGGCAAGATATATTCCATAGACAAGCTACTCTATTTCTGGAAACCAAGATTTGATTGTATGTGTGACCAAATCTATGAAAATTCCAATTGATCGACTTCAACACCTAACTAATCTTCTCAACACTTGTCCAATAGCTAGTTTGGATAATGATCCTCTTGAATATTGTCCAATGAGAAGCTTAGACATTGAGGAGTACAAAAGAAGACCTAGGCTCCGAAATGAGAGATAGATTAAGAATTCAAAATTCCATATATCGATAGAGCTTTAAATCTATTTTGAATTGTCTTCTGAGAGTTGAATATTGTAATTTTTAGAAAAGTGTTGACAATGTGAAAATTTGTGCTTAGGTGTAAAATAGCAAGTTCCATCTATTTGGATATTAGCGGCAGCAGCTTTGAGGATAAGTGTCTGTATATAAATAGCACAGACTATTGTAACTTCTCTATAATTATCTAGTGGAAACCAGCCAATAGGATGTTAATTGGGAGAGTAGAAATAGGATTACTCTAAGTTGAACCACTATAAACATGCTCATATCATAACTCCGTCTTTCATAGTCATACTTTTATCTACTTGACACCTTTTAATTTCATAATATTTTGTCAAGCTCTTTTCAAATCGCCTGTTCAACCTTCTCTAGATTTTTTAGTCACTTCAACTATTTGAATTGGGATCGCCATATCTTAAGTGAATTTTCTGCCACAATGAAGACAAATTTTTTTTTTTGGGGGGGGAGAGACCGATGTCAAGAAAACCCTACAAGTGGTAGAATGGTCATTTCCTCGAGAAATGACTAATTATGTTTTAGGGTCCATCTGGTTCCGGTGCAATAACCCATCGATGGCCCCAGAACGGTATTGAATTCAGAGTTGTATTATTGTGGGAGCCATGAGCTGTTGGCATCAAGTGTGGCACAAAGGACATCCTCATCTTTGGAGCAAGAAGTGACGGACTGATCTTCCACGTCATCACCACCACGAATCACCACCGTTGATCTCTGACTAATCAGCAGAGTGGGTCCCAATCTCCTCTTCCTCTCCCAGTTTCATGCTATAAGTAGGTTCACCACTAGGCCTATACTGCAATACCAAGACCAACGCTCACAAGCAAAGAAAACAAGCCACAATCCCTACAAAATCCATCCCACTGGTCTTTTAGCTTGTAGACCATTCTCTATCGCATTACGTTTCTTCATTCATAACCCAAAATGGCAGCCGATGACCTTAAACCTACCACGCCGGCATCCGACAAAAACAAAGCAACCGTCGAGGCCCTTTACTCGGCATTGGCTCTTGGCGACTCCAACATGGTTGCCAAGCTCCTGGCTAGCGATCTCGAATGGTGGTTCCATGGGCCGCCCCGTTGCCAACACATGATGCGGGTGCTCACCGGGGAATCAGACTACTCCGAGTTCACATTCCATCAGCGTAGCATAACGGCTATAGGCGACGACTGTGTGATCGCCGAGGGGTGGGAAGGGGCGCAGTCATATTGGGTCCATGCATGGACGCTGAAGAACGGGCTGATCACGCAGTTCAGGGAGTATTTCAACACGTGGCTCACCGTGAGAGAAGTGTCGTCGCCGCGTTGGGAGGTCAGGCGGGCAAGCCATACCCTATGGCAGAGCCGGAAAAGAGAGCTCTTTGACCAGTCGTTGCCGGGGCTTTTGCTCGCCATATGAGGGGGGTTAAGCATCCATTCAGGTGGTTGGGAATGACAATTTGGGGGGTGGTGCGTGTGTCTGTCTGTCCTCTATTTTTGATAAGAAAATCAGGACCACTAATGACAAGTTGGAAGATGGTGAAAGAATTGTAGTCAATGGTCCATTACGTAAATGTTAAAATCATGGGATGTGTCGGACTATGAATCTTTTTCTGATGGACACTTCCTACAGGGCTCACACGTAAGCAAAATGATGGAAATTACTTGAAGGACCACCACCGGTCGATCGATTAATTTCAATTTTATCGATAAGCTTTCACATCTTACGAAGGAGAGTTTAAAGATCAGGCTACGATTATCAAGAACCTGAACATGCAAAAAAATGCCATCCTCTGTTAGAAGACATGTGTATCTCCTTTTACTAAGATAAAAATCATTTATCGTCTTCTTGTATCTTAAGACAATATCCATGGCTCCAAGTCTCTTACATGGGATGACAAAATATACCTTTTGAAATCAAAACCACATTAAGTGCAAAAACCTTTCCTATCCCAACCCCCTCTCTCCCTTTCTGTCTTTCTCTCTCCCTCTTTGAACCTTTCTTCATCTCTTCCACTTCTGGAGGGGAGGGATTTGACCTAGATCTTCTCCTCCCCTCCTAGTTGTTTTTCCTTTTTATTTCCTTATATTTCTTTCCTTACTCTCCCGATTTAATTTTAGATCTAGGAGCTTTGCTGTCTTGATCTTTTATTAGGGAGATTTTTCTCTTCAATCTAATTATAGATTTTAGAGTTTTAATGAATAAGTACTCCACCTCCAATTTCAATGGTGTTCACAGCAGTTTTGGTGTCAAATCTATGCTCGTTGAAAGTGTTTTTATTAAAAGCTTTGGCGCTTCTTATTGACTATAGGACCCGCTCTCATAGGTGTCACATTTGAGCTTCTTCAACATGTTTATATTGTCTTCATACGGTGATGGTGTTGGAGAAGGCAAAGCCATAACTATAGATGAAAATCCTGACATGTGATTATCACTAATGTTGCTGTATAATTTGATGATCGCCACCAATTATTTTTCTTGGATGCAATCGCAAATTTGTCATTGAAGGACAAGCCCATGATTATCTCTGCCAACCATGCTATGATGATATGCCTTGATTCCTAGTTTATGGATTGTTTTGGAGTTTTTTGAGCTTGTTTTGTTTTATGACTTTCGAGATTTTCTATCACATATCATTTTGGGAATGAATGGAAATTTCTTTTGATTAAAAAAAAAAAAATCAAACCACATCGGTCAGTGTCAAGCTTCCATATGCGTAACATTCGTAATAGAGAATATGGTATGAGAACTTCATAAATCAAGGTGTGAGAAGGGCATTTCTAGGTCACGGGATGGTGAAACCTAGGAGAATTCCACGCATCCAGGAGGTCACCAACCTCTGATTTGGATCGCTTGAGGATAGTGATGTTCGATCTGAGGTCACGACTATCAACTGTAATTGCAAATAGATCTTGCGTGCGCGCGAAGAGAGAGAGAGAGGGTGGTGAAGAAAAGGGAACATTATACCCAGTTTGGATGAAGTGATTAGAAAGGAAGACAGAATTTAAATAATTATAAGGAATTGAAAAAATGGTATAAGAGAGAAAGAAGAATAGGGTTCTTTATTAATACACAAATTCATCCAAATTCCTTCTTATTTAGAAAATTTCGGAGGGATTAAAAATGTTGACCATACCAATCCCTTTTAATCTTTTCACTCTATTTGTTCTTCTTTTTTTTCCCATCCAAATGCGATTGTGACTTTAAAACCATTTCTCTTCGCTTCTAATCACTCCTAGCAGGTAGTGTTAGTCATTGATATCAATTAAATGTGTCGATGTAACCTTCTCTTAAAGAGTTAAATTTGGAAAGTAAATTCATTACATAGAAGGTCCCAATCCGGAGCCATGCTTCTTAAACATTACATAAAAGCCAAATGCGGGCTAGTAGGGACAGATTAATCTCCATCATATAGGATGGAACTCAAACCGGATTTTGTACTTTTATACAGGTTCGGGGTCTTGATATACAAACCTTCGAGGATTGACTTGGTTGGGACGTTATGGGACTAGCTTATTAATAAGTGGTCACTTTTTCAAATTTTATCAACTACATGCAAATTGCTCTGTTTTAAGACATCCTACATAGGCCAAATGCCTGAATTTAGCAAGTTCGTGGA
The DNA here is from genome assembly GCA_014182375.1 of Eucalyptus virginea. Taxonomy (NCBI): domain Eukaryota; kingdom Viridiplantae; phylum Streptophyta; class Magnoliopsida; order Myrtales; family Myrtaceae; genus Eucalyptus; species Eucalyptus virginea. The sequence goes on from CM024514.1 coordinate 11,415,686, forward strand.
GCTTACAAGATATCTTATGAAATTTCAAGTAATTTAGCCTTTGCGTTCATGCCCCTAGGTTATAAAAAAAGATCTTAATAAATGCAGGTGCACACACGTGTACTTTGTAATGCATACCTATTAGTATCCATTGTTACACATGTCATTCTAAGACGTGGCTAATGAAAACATTGCCGCGACCTTCCCAAGGTAAACTTGAGGGAATCTAGCAGGTTACTAAGCAAGCATGAATGACTCTACTTACGAAATGACACTTATGATTAGCACGAGCCCACCCAAGCCTTATGATGGCAACTTGATTTTCTCATACAATTATTCATTTAATTTTAAATTTAAGAGTCGCTTCCAATTCAGAGGCTGAGTAAAAAGCGAGAGCTACATCTTACTCTTGTGAAGTAAAGATTAATAAGTCCCGAAATTTGGTTACTCTAGATAAGTCTAGTGCATATTATTTGTATCTTTTCTCTTCCAAAAAAACGTTTTGCATGTGATCTTTTCAATTTTACTAACATGTACTAAGCACCCTTGCATAAGTACTCAAGCAATAAAAATTACTTCCATTGATAAATAAGATAAATAAAAAATGAGGACTGGAAGACGTCTAGCTACATATGCAGTTTGGAATACTAGTGTCTAATCAGTCGGACGTAGGTCTCATGTTGATTGACACTTTTGTGCCATATATAAGCGAAAGAGAAAAATGGACACTCATGTCAGTGGACCATCTTCTGATTTTCCAAAAGAACATGTCGACGGAAAGGAATGAACATGAATTGATTTGTAAGCTGTCGTGACTTCACCGTCAGAGGATTGCCATTCATCTCTCTCTCTCTCTCTCTCCCCGACCCATGTTTTGAGTCCAAGAGTTTCTGCACGGAAAGGACTGAATTAGTCTCAGTTTTTTGTGGTCTCTGCGTGTTCCGCTACTTGTCATGTTTTTTGGGTACAATCCGTCAAATCGCATCTGTTCAGCAGATCGAATGACGATTCTCTTGAACGCCCCTCGGAACCGGACAGCAATGCGGCTCGGAACCGGACGTGCCTGGCTTTGTGGTATCTGTTTTTCACACTGTCAAAATAGTATGGCGTAATGCGTCACCTGTCCGTTTGATCCTCCTTTCGCCTTCCCTACGTGTCGAAAGACTCTAAATTCGAAAAGTTTTCTCAAGGCACGATCGATTTTCTTGAAGTTGTATTGCCATTTTGTTGCCCTCTTGAATATCGCTGTTAAATCAATATACGATATATAACTCTTTTCTCGATTAGGTCTTCGTGGGCTTGTTCTCATTTTACACATGCGTGTGTCCATATCCATTGAATAACATGAAAGTTTTAGTTGGATCATTCCCAAAATGAAGAAAAAGAAGAAGAAAACTCCAAGTACAGGGTATGTAAGGACTATTACCCCTAGTGCATTTATATCACGGTGATAAGCATGAAAGCGATCTACCTCCTACCAAGAAGATCTCTCTCTCTCTCTCTCTCTCTGTGAAAAGGTTAGGTATCATTCATTAGCTCATGGTCCATGTGCAATGGATCGACGCTTTCATGTTGGAATCGGAAATTGGGGACGCAAGACAAGTGGATCGAAACACAATAATGAGGAGCCCCACGCATTCGGGTTTGCAGATGATTGTACGGAGTCAATTATTCGCTCTCATCCGTGTAGATTCATGTCTTTTGAGGATGTATGTTCCGAGCACACGAGCGCCCCCGGGTTGGATCCAACTGTTGGTAGTCTTAAATGCTGGATTTATTGGCTGGTCATAGGATGTGACTATGTAGCGACAATGCATGAACTTTGTTTTAGAATTATTAGTATGTTAATATAGAATCGTGATTATGTATTAAGGATGAATCCTACGCATCGGGGAACTTGACGAGGAATTTCTGTATGGAAATCAAGATGTTTCTAATTCATATTAACATTGGGAGGCATTCCCTAGTACTTGGGGTGGAGTCTTATGCTATGAGCGTTGGTAGGGCGGTTAATGTGTTTTTTTGGGAGTGGTTGAAGCAAAAAGTTCGGCAGACTTGTGTCAACATGACAAGTTCTAGATATATTCGAACAAATTAGTACGCATGAAAACATACTTTTACACGTGTATATAAGAGAAAAACGACACGATTAAGATATGAAGGCACCGACCACTAGCCCCATAAGAAAGCTGGTCTAATTAAATACAACTAAGAAAAAAATAAAAAACAGGCGACGGCTATTTAAGAACGGGCAGCGAAGTCATCCGTGATGATGCCTTTTGGCAATAGCTATGTTTGTCCCTGGCGATAATCCTCGTTCCAAGTCCAGTCAAATACAAAAATTTTGGAACAAGGACACCATAAATGCCATATTATTTTTACGGTGCTCACTTGATTGTCTTAATATTTTTTACTATTTAAAGACTCATTGGATAATTTTTTCACCAATTAATAGGTATTAGTTCGTGGTCATCACCAAACTTTATCAAAAAGGTTTCTGCAGAACACCGAGTAGGGTCGAAAAAGCGAACTATGCATTAATGGCTTTAAGAGTCTGAGCGAGCCCCTTCATGATTTTTATATGGCAAGAAAGAGTTGTCTTCGTCGTCTTCATGTGGGCTTTCTATGGTCCTCCACAACTTGCAATTCCTTGGGCTTCTTTCCAAATTGGCGGATTTAATTTGATTTTTATTTGGTAAATCTAAGAACTGATCAGTGAAAAAGTTCTTGCTTGATTCTATAGATAATTTGACATTACAATGAGCAGACACGTGATTACTATAAACTGACACTTAAAAGATCATGATCATGTAGAGAGAAGTTCAAAACTCATTACACTTGTACCAATTCAGTTATAAATATTTTAATTTAACCAATTTAATCCTAAATTTTTAGCAATTTGCCAATGTAGTCATTTGCCCAATTTTCTCCAAAAATCACTAACATGGACACCAACTGTCTTAAATAGCACGATCAATGCTGACGTGAATTATTTTTGAATTTTTTTAAAATTTAATTAACCTTTTTCATTGTTTTTCCTTTCTTTTCCCCCTCTTCTGTATGTTAGTAGTTGGCCACAAGTGATGGCCAACGAGGATTGGTCTTGCTTAAGCGAGGGCCACCGCCCTCCCGAGCCACAAGCGAGGGTTGGTCTAATAGGGCCTTGCCTTCACGAGGACAAACGTTGATGAGAGCCCCCCTTGCCCACCATAGGTGATGGTCAGCCTCGCCCAAGCAAAGGCCAAGTGAGGCCCAATGAAGTTACCCTGGCCTCGAGGGTCAACCTCATCAGATTTGGGAGGGTGGCTCTCACCCTCACCTAGGTGAGGCCGCCCTAGCCTAGTCGAGGGTTGGCCTCACCAAATTGCCCAATGAGGCCGACCCTCACCTAGGTGAGAACAACCGGCCACTAGTGAAAAGAAAAGGAAAAAAAAAAAAAAATTACAAAATTTACTTAAAATTTACAAAATTTGTCAACATCAGCACTAGTCGTGCTATGTCAAATTTCCAACCAAAAGTGGTTGAAAGGACTACATTAGCAAATCATCAAAAGACTTAGGACTAAATCGCCAAATTGAAATATTAAGGACTAAATTGGCATAAATGCAATAATTTTAGGACTTTCTTGGTAATTTTTCCCAACTGTACAACTTAAATGCCCTTGACTAGTTCACTCCTTACTTTAGTCACTTGGTCCCTTGTATTGTGGAGGTGAAGGGGGAGGGGGGGGGAGGAGAGAGAGGAGCGTTGCAAATTAAAACCATAGATGTCCGCTTGATTTTATGATAGGGATACAATATTTCCATCTACCAACTACTTTCATTGACTACAATATTGCTTTAGAAGACAGGGGGAAGGGAGAGAGATGAGCGTCGCAAATTAAAATCGTAGATGTCCACTTGATTTATGATAGAGTTACAATATTTCCATCTACCAACTACTTTCATTGACTACAAGATTGCTTTAGAAGACAAGTGTAAAATTCCCATAATTACTCTAAGAACACTTTACAATTCAAGAAAATCCTTGACTTCTAGGAGTTTCGAGACAAGCTTGGTTATCTCAACTATCTTTGGTCTTTTCTGCCTCAAGAACCTCCGGTCAATAACATATGTTACTTTTGTTAGGATATGTCAAGAGTTTGAGCCTAAAAAGAAAAATTTTGTAATTCAAGTAGTTTTCTTAATTAGAGTTGGTTTCCTATTTTAGTAGGTTTCGTATTTTGGATCCAACTCTTGTATATAATAAGAAGTGCATTCATTGTGAAGAGCATCCAGGAAGAGACTTCTTCATGAATTACACCACGGAGAGCTTTTTAGTGTTGAAGCAATTAAATATTATGAGTTAGATTTGTGAATTCCTTCGTGGGATTAAGAGATTATTTAGTGGGTGATTATGGGACTAAACACTGTAAGAGTGATTGAGTGTACTTAGGGGCTAGAAAACACTGAGAGTATTTGAGTTATTCATATAAAATTGTAATCTCTATTGTATCGTTTGATTTATAATAGAATTCTTGGTGCTTTCCCTGTAAACATAGGTCACACTAATTGAATCACATAGTTATGATGTTCAATTTAATTTCTTTTTCTATCTATTTTACTTTTGATCGCTTGCTCCCGCATTACTTTTGTCCCTCACCAATCTCACTAAGTTTTGCAAAATTACAAGTTTATGGAACACCTTTACCAAATGATGTACCGGACGATTATTTTGGACAACAAGTATTATGATTCAATATGACCATTAATAGCTGCCAAAGTTTTTATCGCTAGAGAAGGATCGATGCTTAGCAAAGGAGTTATACTTCAAGGATTTTGTTGTAATTGAGTAAATCTTGTTTCACTAAATAAAATAGATGTTATAATCATTTATGTTTTTTCAAATGAAACATTTTTAATGGGAAAATTACTAAAAAGAGTTTTAAACTTATTGCAATTATATAAATTCAGTCCTAAACCATTTTTTACTAAATGAATCCATTTGCTCAATTTTGATCGACTGACCTCGATGTGGACGCCAACCATCCTATATGGCATAGCCAACACTAATATGAATAATTTTAATAACATTTTAATAAATTTTTGGCAATTTTTTTTTTTACTTTTCCTTTTTTTTTCTTTTCTTTTCTTTTTCCTTTCCCTTTCTTCTTCCTCCAGCTAGTCACTAAACCTTGGCGATCGGCCAAAGGCACCTCTCACTGGCCACTAGCAAGTGTTGCCCTCACTAACGACTGCAAAGGCGAGGCTTGCCATGGCTAGGCCTCACCAAGCCCCTAACAACCATGAGGGTGGTGGCCTTACACTAGGTTGGCAAGGCTCACCCAACCTCAAGGATTGCCTTGAGTTAGGTTGGCTAGGCTTAGGCCTCATCGGCCCTCACCTCTAACTGATTATCGATCCAATAATCGGTTGGCGGAAGAAGGAAAGAGAGGGAAAAAAATAAAATAAAATCTCAAAATAATATTAAAATATTTTAAAAATTATCTACATCGAGGTCGAGTCACCCATGTAGGACGGTTGGTATCTACTTCAACATTAACCAGCCAAAATTGGCCGGATTGATTAAATTAGCATAGATACAAAAAGTTTAAAACTCATGGTAAAAAAAAAGGTATAAGCTAAATTAACATAATTACAACAAGTTTATGGCTTTCTTGGTAATTTTCCTCATTTTTAATTAATGATTATAATTATTTTTTTTTCTTGTGCCAAGTTATATCAGTGACATATGTAGAGAAGGGATAAAACGGGGCAATATACTACGTTGACATGCGATTTCACTAATTCTTTTGTTAGGACCGCATGGGCATCCGTGAGGATAATCGGTGGCGTCCCCAAATTGACCCAAAATGAGCTAGTAAAGGGCATCGATTTGTCCCCAAGGGAGTAAAGCCGATTTGTCGACAAAGATAGTGAAGTTTTAATTCCTCAATTATTCAATTATTTCCTCAAATACTCACCTTCCATCGCTTTTTTATTCATGCTTTGACTGCTTGGGGATCTAGATATCTCCATCTCTTTCTCTCTTGACATGTAGAGTTTTTTTCCTACCTATTGGTAGCCATGACTTTCAAAACCCTAACCCCAAAGAAAATCCACACCATCCTCCCAACCATTGATTGACAGTATAACCCATCTCCCTCGATGAATTTCCTTCCGCTCTACTAGCTCTCGCATTTTCCAACCTCGCTCTCGCGTGATATTGCTTGAAGGGTGGTTGATTCCGCTTCACATTTCAGCTTTATATGGACAACCCAATTTTTCTGACCTGCAACTGTTTCTCCTTGTGCTCGAAGTGTGGTTGTTTCAACTTGGCATTGTAGCTCACTCAATTTCGACAACATCTGCCATTTGTGGACGGCCCAACCTTCCATCCCACAGCTATTACTCCTTGGTTTGTTTAATGCATGCCCTCGATTTCTTTCCATATGTACTTATATTGATGTTTCACACCTAGTCGATGATCCTAAGATGCTAATTATATATTAATGAGTTCTATTCTGTATAGAGAAGTTCGGATTAGAGTACATCTCTGTACAGAATCCTGTTTATCGACATTTGAACGGAATTAGAAGACCTTACCTTGATTCTGCCACGAGACTCTTCTGATGTGGGGCTATTAAGCTTTTCCCTCTGCTTTCACTCTTATTGAGCTCGACTCTGTATTGTTTCCTATTTTGGACAATTGAATGGCAGCAAAAGACCATGCCGACTCTTCGTGTTTGGCTGCTCTTTGCAATAGGTTAGGCCGCCTCACTACTGAACAGATCATAGAAGATTGGGATGACGAGCCCCCACCTAAAAAATTGGAAGAATGCCGGTTATTGTTTTAATAGGAAAAATCCTTTCAAATCCTTCCATAAACTTCCAAGCTTTCCAAAGTACTTTAAAACGAGTCGGGCGAACTGAACAAGTGGAAATATCACAACGAGAGGCGGGCATCTATGTAGTAAAATTCATTTCCCAAGCAAAAAAATATAGAGTACTTGAAGGCGAACCTTGGCTCTTCTCAGGCCATTTGGTTATATTCAAACCATGGATCCCTAAAACACCATTACATTGCTAACAAATGGAAATTGATGGTAAGACTCTTTAGCTTGACTTTCGATCACAACGATTTCTACTAGGCGGGCATCTATGTAGTAAAATTCACTTCCCAAGCAAAAAATCATCATCATTATGTCATATCATATCATGAATTTCCACTTTTAACTTTTAATTTGAGTACTTGAAGGCGGACCTTGGCTCTTCTCAAGCCATTTGGTTATATTGAAACCATGGATCCCTAAAACACCATTACATTGCTATGACTTTCTTCGACTTGTGCCTTTTTCCATGGGTTTAGGTGTTTGGATTGCCTTTAGAATGGTGTTTAGATATGTTATACATCAAGATGTCCTCTACAAGTTTTGTGATGCTCGTCATTTAAGTCCATGGCCGTGCAACATATGAGTCGAGTCTTAGAAGTCGAGTCTCTAAACACGCATGCAAGCTCTCACAACATTCTGACTCGAGCGGATTCATGCGAAAACATTCCAGACAAAGGAAGGGACATCATCTAGAGCTAATCACCCAAATTCGGTCGAGCGGACGGACGGACGCGTGCGGCGGGCGAGACTTGAATTTGCAAGAACCCCTAAAAACTTAAAGGGAAGCTTATTCACATTGATCATTAAGACTCTTTGGCTTGATTTTCGATATGAACGCCTTTCCTATCGCATTTATCCCTTAAAAGCTTGGCCATTCTTGTGGAAAGCTGGGACATTATGCAATGTACTATAAGGATATCCCCTATGATGAAGCAAAACTAGAAGGCAGAGAAAAAATGGCCTACGGCCAATGGCTTCGGGCTGAGGTTAAGGAAAATAATCCTTATTAGCATACTTTCTATACAGCTCAAGATAAATCAAAGCAACCTAAAGAAGTTGTACCTGAAATGCCACCCTCACAGATCCAGCACGTTCCTTTATTGCCACCACCAGTAAATGTCAATCCAGCACACCTATCCAGTGCAGTCGACACAACTAGGACAAATGTGGTAGGCATGACTACACAGCACCTTCAGCAAACAGATATGCAGGGAACCTCTCTTCACACAACACTTATACCTGCAACAGCCAAATTAAAGGGAATTCAAACCCAACCCATGGAAGCCAAGTTACAAAAGAAGTTGAAAAATACGAGAATGACACCAAAATTAGGGGTAGCCAAAAAGTTGAAGAGATACAACCCCTACGAGGCAAAAAGTTTGCTAATCAACGACCATGATGACACAAACCTAATGGAAACACCTATCTACACAGTTGAGGAAGCGGGAGCATGAGCTTTGGTGGCTGGCCCTAAATAGCCACCCATCAACAAAAGAAGCTATTTTGCTGGAACTGCCAGGGTTTGGGCAGTCCCCTGACAGTTCAAGCGTTTAAGGCCATGACAGCCAACGAAAAGCCCATAGTTGTCTTCTTAATGGAAACAAAGAACTCGAAAGTAAAGCTTCAGCATCTACAGCGCTATTTACATTTCACGAACTCATACATTTTGAACCTAGTGGGTCTAGCCGAAGGCTTAGCAGTACTATGGACTGATCAGGTCTCTTTGCGAGTGGTTTGATCATCGCAAAGCCTAATTAACTTGATTTGTAGGATGGTGCAGGAAGATAGAACTATGCGCCTTACATGTATTCATGTGCCTTATACTTATCAACAACGTTAGCTTCTGTGGGATGAGCTTCGAGAGATAAGCAGCGAGAACAACTTACCTTGGATATGTGCTGGGGACTTTAATGAAATTCTTTATCCTTGGGAGAAGTTAGGCAAGCGAGTTGCAACTTTTTCTAGGATGTTGTCTTTTCGTGATGTCCTAAACGATTGTGCACTAATGGAGATAGAAAGTAAAGGTTGCAAGTACACTTGGATGAATAATAGGGAAGGGGAAGAGCTTGTAAAGGAAAGATTGGACCGAGCATTATGCACGATGGATTGGCGCTTAATGTTTCCAAGGGCAGAAGTGTTTGCGTTGCCTGCTATGAGATCCGACCATAGTCCTTTGATTATTCAGACTACAGCACCTTATAGACGAAAAAAGAGGCCTCTTACTTATGGGGCTTATTGGAATGATGATGAAGAATGCAGAGAAGTCATCTTAACCGTATGGAATTTAGTACACCCTCAGCATTCTGGTTTCCTTACAAAGTTAAAGAAGGTCACAGAAGCATTGTCCAAGTGGAGTCGAGAAAAGTTCTCAAATGGACGTACAAAATTGATCGCCTTACAACAACAACTATAGGATCTAATGAACCAGCATCATTTAAATTATGATAGAGTGGAAGCATCGAGACTTAGAGAGGATATTAGACGGACTTGGCAACAAGAAGAACAATACTGGGCCATATGTTCTAGAATACAATGGTTGAAATGGGGCGACAAGAATACGAGGTTTTTCCGTGCATCTACACTTTAAAGAAGGCAAAGAAATCGTATCACTATGTTGTAGGATGACGAGTAGCAATGGGTACGTGACACACAAACCCTACAAAGTATGACGAACGATTTCTTTTCCAAGTTATATACATCTACAAGGTATAGGGATTACGAACCTGTACTTGACCAATGCCAACAGGTTGTCACCTTTGAAATGAATGAACAGCTGATAGCTATGATCACTATTGAGGAGGTTCGGCAGGCCACTTTTCAGTTGGGTACTACCAAAGCCCCTGGTCCTGATGGTTTAAATGGTTTATTTTATCAAAAACACCGGGAAACTATTAAAGATAATCTAACTCTTATGGTGCATAATTTCTTCATGTCTGGGGAGATGCCTACCTATCTCAATCATACTTTTCTCGCTTTGATTCCTAAGACACCTCACCCAGAGAAACTGGAACAATATCTCCCAATCAACCTTTGCAACTTTGCCTACAAAATTATATCAAAGGTACTTGCTAACCGTCTGAAACCTTGGTTGAATTATCTCATCTCTAAAGAACAATCGGCTTTCGTGAGTGGACATCAGATCCAAGATAATATTTTAATTGTCCAAGAAGTTCTTCATCAATTTAAGAAAATGAAGAGGACAAGAAGGTTCAATGCTATCCTAAAGACAGACATGCAAAAGGCTTACGATAGAGTTGAGTGGGATTTCCTTCATGACTACCTCCTTAAATTGGGGTTCCATCTTAGATGGGTTCAGTGGATTATGCAGTGTGTTACGACAACATCTTTTAGTGTGAAATTTAATGGCAACCAGCTACCTCCTTTTTACCCTTCTCGAGGCCTATGACAAGGTGATCCTTTATCTCCATATCTTTTTATTCTACTGGCATATGTGTTATCAAGTCTAATTAATCAAGTTGTCAGAGTGGGACACATTAAAGGTATTAAATTTAATAGATGGTGTCCAACCCTGTCTCACCTATTTTTTGCTGATGATGTGATTTTCTTCCTAGAGGGTTCTATTCAGGAATGCCAAAATTTTGCTGATACCTTAAATCAATATTGCATGGCGACTGGTTAGGTAGTGAACCGCAATAAGTCTAGCATAATCTTCAGTAAACACTGTCCTTCTAGCTTGCAGGAAAATATGTCCAGGGAGCTTAGAATGCCTATGCTACCAAGATATGGCAAGTATCTGGGAATACCATCTGACTGGGGTCGATCAAAGAGGGAGATGTTTTCTTGGATAATAGCACGAGTAAATGCAAAGATGGAGGGATGGAAAGGGAAATTGATTTCAAAAGGAGGTAAGAAAATTCTTATTAAATCTATTGTATAGGCACTACCTCATTACGCTATGTCCATCTTCAAGTTGCCTATGTATATTTGCAAATCTATTGAGAAGAGCATTGCTAGATTTTGGTGGAGAAATGATCAGAATAAAGCCGGTATCCATTGGCAGAGATGGGAAATTCTTATAGAAAGCAAAGACAACGGAGGTCTAGGTTTCCGAAACCTTATAGCGTTTAATAGAGCCATGCTTGGAAAGCAAGCTTGGAGATTATTACAACAACCTCAGGCTTTGTGGAGTCAAATTTTTAAAGGTTTGTACTTTCATTCAAAAGACTTCTATTCGACAGCTAAAGGCACTCAACCGTCCTGGGGATGGCAGAGTATTCTTATGGGCAGAGATGTTATTCTACCACATTTACGTTGGTCAGTGGGTAATGGGAAAAATATCAAAATACGAGGTGATCGATGGTTACCAATGGGGATTCTACATGGACCAAAAACTAGAGAGGAACCATTAATGGTGGCTAATCTTATTGATCGATCCACCATAATTTCGGATCCCTGCTGCAAAATGTGTCAATAGCACACATCTGAAACCCTAGAGCATGTTTTTCTCTACTGCTCATGGACTCAAACCATATGGACTCACCTACAGATCAATATTCAGATTCCGCCTCACTTGATACATCATCTTGATACATGGTTAACAGATAGAGCGTCAACGCCAAAACACTTACCTAGGCTAAAGATCATAGCCAATGTCCTCTGGCAAATCTGGCAGATGCAAAATAACTTTGTGTTTCGCAATCAGCAGCCAGATCTATATCTCGTAGTTAAATCGGCATTGGCTCAAATCAGATTATTCTACTCACTTGATACGACTCGATCGAGAACAGGGCAAGATACCCTAAATCCGGAGCAACTTTGGTGGCCTCCAGACTTGGGTGTAACATTGATGGTGCCTATCAACTGGGAAGCGTAGAGGGATCGATAGTGTGTATCTGCAGAGATCACCGAGGCCAACTCACAGATTATTTTTCAAGACGAGTTCCAACGAAATCAGCTTTTGAAGCAAAGATTCAAGCACTTACCTTCACCCTTCAACATCTGCTACGGCAAGAACTCAATGATGCCAATCTGGTGATTGATTCTGACTGCCTTGCCCTCGTCGAAGCTATGCGAGACGGGAGATCGGCACCGTGGGAGCTTCGTCCTTTGATCGCCGAAGCTATCCTTTTGATTTCCCTTTTTCCTAACCTAACGCTACACTATTATCGATGAGAGGCCAACATGGTAGCTGACTGGGCCGCGAAGGCCCAATGCTCAGATTTTGCGGCCCAAAACTAGTTTCTTTACCCCCTGCTGTTCTTCTTGACCTTGTATATGCCAATGCTTTAGCTTCAAGTTGGAAGTTTCCGTTAATATAAATACAAGTGTTTACTTTGTCCACAAAAAAAAAACCATTTTTTATTCCTTATCCATTTATGTCAATTCAATCTCCATAATAATTGTAAACTAGTAACATGGATGTCAATCTTTCATTTCTATAAGTTAAAATATGTATCTATTATATGTAATTTGTTAAATTGTATTGTATTTTATACGAATCTTTCTCTTTTGAACAAAATGAAGCTGGTATTCTTAATTAATTATATAATATTAACATAAAATAAAGGGACTTGATAACGGTTTAAAAATTCCTAATTACCATCGGGATATGATATAGGGAAATGTTATTTAGAATCAACAAAATTATTATAATATACCTTACTAGAAGAGCTACAGGAAGTGTTGGAATTGTTGATTTGTATTGCTGTTCTTTTTAATTGAGCAAAACCCGCGGTACCGAATGAGGCAAACCCAAATCTTAACTGAGAAAAATGTTTGTGTAAGGAAAGTATTCCTTGCAAGGAGAATGATCAATGCCCATTAAATTAGAGTCATATAAATCACTTTGGGAGATAATGCTTACGGAAGAAACCAGGCAAAAGAACGCTTCAAGTGTCATAACTTTGCCCAAAGGGACACTTAAGTGCAATAACTTACGAAATGTACACTTAAGTGCCATATTCGAAGAAAAACGGATCACTTAAGTACCACTCCGGCCAAAGTTCGGCCAAAACGCTGACGTGGCATTTTTCCGGCAAAGCATGCCCAAAACGACGTCGTTTTGCACACGACGTAGCCAAATAATGAAAAAAACGGCGTTGCTTTGAGCTGACGTGGTAAAAAAATAATAAAAATTAATTAAATTAAATTAAAAATTAAATTTAGTTCAAATATTTAAAAATAATAATTTTAAAATTAAATTTAGTTAAAATATTAAAAAATAATTTTAAAATTAAATTTAGTTAAAATATTTAAAGATAATAATTTTAAAATTAAATTTAGTTGAAATATTAAAAAATTAATAATTAAAAAAAAAAAAAAAAAAAAAAAGGGGGAGGTGGCTGAGGGATCGGCCGCCCTTAGCCACGCCACCGCCGCCCGCCGCCACGGGAAGGGCGGCGACGGCGGGGAGGGTCGGTCGGGGTTGTCGGGCCCCGGCCAAGGGCCGCGACCCGCCGACCGGCGCCGAGGGCCGCGACCCTCGCCGTCGCCACCGGTGGGCCGGGTCGCGGCCCCGGCCGGGGCCCAGCGACCCCCCAACCATCCCCGCCATCGCCACCCTTCCCGGCAACGACGACGGCGGCTAAGGCCTAATCCCTCAGCCGCCTCCCCCTTTCCTTTTTTTTTTTAAAAAAATTAAAAATTTTAAAAATTTTAAATTATTAATTTTTTAATATTTCAACTAAATTTAATTTTAAATTTATTATTTTTAAATATTTTGACTAAATTTAATTTTAAATTAATTTAAGTATTTTTTAATTATTTTTTTACCACGTCAGCCCCAAAACGACGTCGTTTTGCATTATTTCGCCACGTCAACGCGCAAAACGACATCATTTTGGACTCGGTTCGCCGGAAAAATGCCACGTCGACATTTTGGCTGGATTTTGGCCGGATTGGCACTCAAGTGATCCATTTTACTCCGATTTTGGCACTTAAGTGTCCCTTTGTACAAAGTTAAGGCACTCCAAGGGTCCGCACGTCGAAGAAACCATTTGCGTACTTGCATGGTATCAGTAGAGAAAATAACACTTATCCTTAATACGGTAATTGTATAAATAATTTTGTCTTAGTGAGTTCACTTAAACATATATTTTGGATCAAATTGCTTGACATTGTTATAAATAGAACCACCTTAGGTTGGGAAACATGTTAAGATTTCACATATCATATATATAAAACAGTTGCCAAAATCTTATTCTTTTTACCAATTTTTGCCGTATACACGTTTCTTTTCAATTTCTCATACCTTGGAAGATAGTGTCTTGGAGAAATCAATCGACATCGGATGGAATACAGACACAGACATGTCGGGATTAATTTAATTGACAATTGATATCTTACCTATTGGAATGGGACCGCAAATCGCGTGCCAACCTGTTCAATGTTCAATTGTCATGTCAATGGCAGCTGTGACTCATGCTAATCCTAATCTGTCCGGATCAGGGGAGTAATTTAGGAAAATCACATGCTGCCTCGCACGCTGAAAATGACCTTTTTGGATGCTATCCAGAAAGAAAGAAAAAATGAATAAAACGAGTCAAAGCAGTCAAAGATGCCGCCAGGCCGGCATCATGCAAGAATTTTCCAGGAAATGACGTTCTTCTTCTTCACCTATTTCTTCGTGGTTAAGAGATCTAGTGTAATTAGTAGGCACTCCCACAGCATGTGAATTCAGGGCATCAGTGATTTGCATATAACGTGTCGACTATTTCAGGTGTAGACAATAACATCTCGGAGTTTCGAATGTACTATATCCATCATTTTTACATTTTTTTCGATGGGTTTCTTCAATTCATCATATTGTATAAATAGAGCACGATTTACAGTTCAATGAACTTGCTTACTTGCTATAGATGCCTAAATATCAATATAAACTCACTTTCCCCTCTAACCCATCTTTATATGTATTAAGCAAAGATTTTGCATAAAGTGGCCCAAACATGAGATCACTAGCACATGGCGATGTGGAACACTGAACCTTATATCGCCCCTAATTCATAAAACAGATTCGTTGCTTACTCATTAAGTTATATGGCACACTCATCACCAATTTCTACTCTTGAAATTGCTCCTTTCAATAGGAATCATTTCAAAACCCAAGACATGGTAGGAGAAAATATTATGCCGTTGAAAATATATCCCGACTTTGTGCCCAAAAAGAAAATTTTCTTAATTGAATGGTTTCATACTCAAAGAAGGTTTCTTAGAAAAAGGTTTCCTATTTTGGATCTAATTCTTACTTATATATAAGAAGTGGACGTTCTCTGTGAAGAGAATCAAAGATGAGCTTTTGTTTGTGAATTACATCTCATGTGTTTGAAGCCAATTAAATCTTGTGAGTAAGATTTGTGAATTCTTTCATGAGATTGAGTGATTATTCGTGAGGAATTGTGGGGCTAAACACGATATGAGTGATTGAGTGTAATTGGGAGGCTGGAAAACATTGAGAGTATTTGAGTGACTCGGGTGTAGTTATAATCTCTATTGTATCACGTGATATATAATTGATTTTTTACCATTCTCACCATAGACGTAAATCGCATCAACTAAACCACGTAAATTTGATACTCCATTTATTTTCTTATTCTTTCTATTTTATTGTTCGATCACTTGCTTCTCCAATAATTAATACCAGAACTAGACTTGACCGAGTTAGAGCAAATTAATAGTGACAAAAGAAGGAAAGTGAGAATTGATAATTATCTCTATCAAGGGAATTTGTACTTACTCTTGTCTAGGAAGAAACCCGAGTGGATGAAGTAAGCTGAATAAGAATTGATGGATAAACAAGCGTTTGGTGTTATTCAGTTGACGTTTTCTCATAATGCCGCATTGAACATCATGAAAGAGAAGACTAGTGTGAGTTTGATAAAGGCCCTTTCAGACATTTACAAGAAGCGCTCTGCAATCAATAAAGACTACTTAATGTGACGTTTGTTTAACTTAAAGATAATCGAATGCGTGTTGATTGATAATCATATCAATGAATTCAATATGATCGTTAGTTCACTAAGTTCAATTGAGATTGACTTTGAAGATAAGATACATGCTTTAATTATGCTATTCTCATGTTTTAATAGTTGAGATACTATTGTTACTACTGTCAGTAATTTCTTTGGGTTGATAAGTAGGACATTTGGTTCACAATATAATTCTAAGTGAAGACATCCACATAAAAGAATTCGGTAACCTATATATACTACTTTAGTAGGTGAAAGTAGAGGAAGAATCAGTACTCGTGTTAGTAGGAGTAGTATAAACTTGAATGGACATAATTAGCCTAGGATTAATTGTGTTGCATGTTGGAGCTGTGGCAAGAAGGGACATCTTAGAGGGGACTTCCCTAAGCTAAAGAACAAAAAGGGTAGATAAATTAGAGTTGAGTCTACTGACAATGTTGTTGATATAGTTAATTGCAATTCAAATAGTGTTGATTATGTCTTAGATGTCACTAAGGATTCGGTATTTGATGGATGGATTATGGATTCTAATTGTTTGTTGCACACTATGCAAAATAGGAATTGGTTCACTACTTATCAATGCATGCACAATTGGGGAATAACATTGAGTGGGATGTTGATGATGTTAGAATCAAAACACGAGGATATTGATTGAAGTAGCGCATATTCCAGAATTGAAGAAGAGCATAATTTTCTTTAGTGCCTTAAATTCATATGGGTGTTAGTATATTGTAAGTAATCATTTTGGCCAATTATTCAAATTAATTGCTTTGAATTTAGTGCCTTGAAATCAAGTTTTATTCAAATTAAGCTCTTGGGCTAATTATCTTTATTTACATTTAAGTAGAAAAGTGGGATAAGTACATAGTATGTCAAAAGTTTCGTACAGCATTCATTTTGGTACCAAATAAGTTCTTTAAAGTCACTTAAATGCCACTTTAAAAAAAATAATAATTAGTAAGTGTCAACTCCAATTTGAGTTGCCGAAAATCTGACAAGGCCATTTCTTATTAATTTCTCCAATTGGTGTGACTCATTAGCATGGCCATTCAGCATATATAGGCCAAAATGACGTTTGTCTACATGTTTTACCCCCAAAATATAAACCCTAAATCACAAATTACAAGGAAATTCCCAAATTGAAAATCCTAAATTGACCATAACCCCAAATTAGAACCCTATTCAATTGGCCCCCAATGTAGATGGACAACACAAGGACCAATGCAGATATCCAACTCCGAAGTTCTTTTGTCGTCTCTGTCCCTTGAGCACTAGGAGCTACAGTATGAGCCTCGGGAACTTCTTGGCGAACCAATTGTTGCTCAAATCTAGCTTGAAGAACCGCTCCAAGTTCCAAAACTTCTACGACACGCTACCGCAAAAGCAATTAGAGTTGAGGTGGAAGAAGTCGAAGTCAGCAAGTAGGCCAAGCTCCTTCAAAAGATACCCAGAAATGTCGCCATGGTTGAGGCCAATGCCCGTGATGGTGCTAACGCTGTGGTCGTTGGGGCGGGGGAGCAGAAGACTCAGGAGTAATCACAAATGGAGGGGTCGACCCAATTGGCAATGAAGTTGTTGGGGTTAGAGATGATGATGGCCTGCTTGAGGGCTTGAAGGGCAACATAGGCGTTGCGGAGGCAGGGGTTCTCGAAGGAGATGGATGGGTCAACAACGACACTCTTGTCGCGGTCGTCGAACTTGTCTAGGTAGTGGAGGAGGTGGTGGTGTTTGGTGTGGTGAGTGGTGGCTCCATAGACGACAGTGAGATGAGGGCGAAGGAGGAGAAGAAGACAAAGAATGTAGCGAAGAGAGAACGGCGAAACAACTTCGGAGCAAACGAAGTCATCTTACACAACCCAGCCACATTGGATCGTGCTCGTGCACCATCGTTTTATCTATCCACATGGACTGGCTTTTTATAAATAAAAAACGTCACCTCACATAAAACTTTTATTTAGAAAAGTCACGTAATTTTTTTGTCAAAATTTCTTACCCAAGGCACTTAAAAGGTCGTACTTTTCTCCAATTTGGCATTTGAGTGAGTTCGCTAAAAACTTTTTGCAGTAAAGTGAACGTTGTATGAAACTTTTGGTACTTGTAATATATTTATCTCTTAAAAATGTAGTAGGACGTACAATGAATTTTGCAGTTCCAATAAATGGGAAAATATATACTCTCATAAATCTCATTATTTTTCAATTTGGCAATACTTGGATTTATCCTAAAAAGATGATAAAATGTTTCGCTTGTAAATTCCATCAGATGAATGACACCTCCATAATATTGAATCGGTTCACCTCATTAATAACTATATTTATAAATCACATGTGAGTAAGTGTTAACCATCTAAGCAAACACCTAAATTATAAGTGACTTCTCTTTAAACGTTTTATTAACTTTTAATACATTTTTGACTCATTTTGACTCACGCTTTATGATTTTTAGTTGAACTTGAAATACCATAAACCTTTCAAATCATACAAATATTAACAAGTGAACTCATGTATAATGTTTTTCATAGTTCTTTACTATTTAAATAATATTGTAAGTTTTGGCGAAAAAGTCAATAAGTAACTTTTCACTTAAAATAGGGCAAAATAAGCTATAATGTCATTCCATTTATGAGCAAAATGAAATATGGGTGTAGCTATGATTACAAATCAACTTGCTAAATAGAGATATAGAAACTGAAAAAAAAAAAATCCATATCAATCTAGTGGTTAAGGTACAAACTTTTATGTGTTGATCAAACACACGATATAGGTCCAGTTTGGTATGCGCCAAGTGCAAACAAGTCTATATTTGAGCAATCCGCCCGGACTTTAGCTCGCATTTTGCAAACTAGTTCATCTATTATATGGCAATGAAGTTAAATTCTTCGATAGCTAACTTCCTATTCATCATCAATCCTATGATTATTTTTAAGTGGTATCTAAGGCTCCATTTGTTTCACGGAAAATGAATGGAAAATACTTTCAATATAAATAATAATTTGTCCGAATATTTTTTCATTCATTCATTTTTTTTCTTTGTAAGTGATATAAGTGATCATTTTTAGGAAAATGTTTCTCAAAACATTCATTTTCTGTGAAACAAATGCAGCTTTAAGTTTCTAGCCATGCGTAAATAACTAATGACCAAAAGGAGAGGTCAAGCAAATTTTCCATTGCCGCTCAGAAACTATTCTCCTAATAAAGCCAAGGCTTTTAGACAACATTTGAAAACCTTCCAGGCCATTCGTCTAGCCAGCACGCATCTTCTTGGAGTGGAGAAAAGCTAACGCTCCATATCTGTCATTAATGTTATCATCATAAAGGACAATTCGTTGTCAATTTCTTGGATGAGAATCCAAAGAACAAATCCAATAAGTCCATCCGCTAACTTTTTGTTGATGTCAACTTTTTATGAATGCCCACATGATCATCACCATCGTTGTCTTAACTCTACATTCAGTAAAACTTTTCAATAAAGAGTGAACAAACTTAATTGTCAACGAGATAAAGAGTGGAATGTTCTCTTTGCACTCTCCTCAAGTGTGGGTGTCACGCCCCGATCCTCAGGCACGCACACATCCGTCTCACTTGGTCGATTTTATAATGCGATATCCCAGGACAATGTATCGCCGACCCTTTCAATTTTAAGCACATGCGGAAGCGAGCTAAAATCCCTGACAATAAAACGATGGGATAGAAAAGCAGGGCCATATTTTTCATATTGAAATTTATAACCAAACTTTTATACAAACCATAAAATCACTTCATAACTATTCACATCAAAACGGAGATCTCAAAAGAAGACAGGATCTCAATCCATCCAAACCGTACTCACGGCTCCTCTCGAGACTATCTTTTCTTCCAAAAATCCTCCTCTTCGGATCTCACCTCCGAGTTCTCTTCTCGGATTCCTCCTCCTCAGCTCTTCAGCGGGGTCCTGAAATGGTTTTCCCCAAACTGGGATGAGACTACGTCTCAGCGAGTTCTACCCCACTAAGCCCGATTAGCAAACCATTATACTAAAGGCTGCCTAAACACGCACAGGGCAGAGGACTTACCTTGGCCTCGATCCCACCTCGCAAGTCAGCATACAGGTTCACAATAAACATCCATTCACTTCAAAACAAATCGAACCAGTCGATTACATGTCATACGAATCAATCCCCACTGTGGGATATTTCAAAGCTAGGCCACGTGCATTCTCCAGGATGACCTTCCAAGTCTCCGAGTTCACGTGCCTCGAACCTTGGGCCCACGTGCATTCTCTCGAGCGACCTTTCGCCAAAGTGATGCATCAAGTCACCGAGCCCACGTGCCCTTTTTGATGCCTTGGCCCACGTGCATTCTCTCAGGTGCATCTCACCAAAGCGATGCATCAATTCGCCGAGCCCACGTGTCCTTTTAGATGCCTTGGCCCACGTGCATTCTCTCAGGTGCATTTCACCAAAGCGATGCATCAATTCGCCGAGCCCACGTGTCCTTTTAGATGCCTTGGCCCACGTGCATTCTCTCAGGTGCATTTCACCAAAGCGATGCATCAATTCGCCGAGCCCACGTGTCCTTTTAGATGCCAAACTCGTCACCCGCCACGTGCTTCTTTCAAGTGGTTACCAATCAACTTTCAATACTGACAACCAATGCCAACGATTTCTCAATCAAATAATTAAATTAATTCAACAAAGCATTATAAATACTGAATAACATACTTGGCCAACATACTTGGCCATTTACCAATCAACAATTAAATCTCAATCAAATCCAATCAATTTAGGGTAAATCCTAAAATATCACAATTCATCAAATTCCATACAACGTGGAGCTCAAATAAATAAACGGACTGCGCCACGATGATCAGCACGAGATTCCGGTCGTCGGCCATCAAAATCTTAATTTCCGAAAAAATAAATAATTAATATTAAAAATTCAATTTAGCTCAAAATAAAGCCCGATTAAATAAACTGACTTCACCACGGTCATCAGCATAATTTTCCGGTTCCAGGCCATCTCAGTTGCATTTTCGGAAAATAAATAATTATTTAATTTAATTCCGAAAATTAATATTTAAATACTAAAAATTCCACTTAGGCCCGAAAAGCCTAATTGGAGCCCACTAAGGGTCGGAAAAAATCCCGAGGCACTTCCAATAATTAGTAGACCACGTCTACTTGCTAATTGCACAATCAATTTATTTAAATCACATCACAATTGACTAATAATTGCTAATTTAATCTAATCTAACAACCTAAACATAATTAATTAAATCTAAACCAGCTTAAAGCATAATTAGTCACTAATCCAGGATTAGTGAGATTACTCACCAAATCGCGCGCAAATCGGATCAATCCGACGGCGGCGACGCGAGGAACGATACTTCCCAAAGCGACTCGCGGATCCGGGGCCGGGAAACGGCCCAAAGCGGCCCGAAGTCGCTGGATACCCACTCCGTGGGTATGCTGGTCGCGGCTGATCGGGCGGCTCCGGGCTAGGGCGGCGGGGGAAGGCCGGCGGAGGGCGAGGGGTTGCGGGGAAGGTCCGGGGGGGCTGGGGTGGCCGGAGGTGGCCGGACGGGGCTTGGTCGGTGCGGAACGGGGGCTGGTCGCGGTTGGGTCGCGTGGAGGGAGGGCGGCGAGCGACGGACGGGACGGGGCGGGGGCGGCTGAGGGGCGCGGTTCTGGTTCGGTCGGCGTGAAGAAAAGAAGGAGAAGAAGAAAGAAGAACAGGGGTTCGGTCGAGCGTGCGAGAGGAAGAAAGAAGAGGGAGGAGAGAGAGAGAGAGGAGAGAGAGAAAAAAAGGAAAAAGAGAAAATGAAATACCTAATTTTTTCTCTTTTCCTTTTCCTTTCAAATTTCTTTTCGGACTTCAAATTTTTCCTTCCGATAATTTCTTTATTGAAATTTCGGACTCGTCAATAAATTGACGAGCGATGAGACAGGATCCTAAAAATAAGAATTATGATGCGCTTAAAATTCGATTCCCGAAATCGAGTTCAATTTCGTGGTTAAAATTCGATCAGGCGTGATTTTAGCTCAATCCAACCAATTAGGTAGCTTTTAGGGATTTTACGGCGATACATCCCTTTAACGGCTTCACCCAATAGGTTAGTTAACTCGTGAGTGATCAGCTCAGAGAAAAAGGCCATAGGCACGCCGACGAAATGCCCATTTCACTTTATCGAAACGGGGTCGAATTTCAGGATGTCACAACTCTTCCCCTCTTATAAAAATTTCGTCCTCGAAATTTAAACCATTACACTTTGTTCAAAAAGGCGGGGGTACAACTGTCTCATCGATTCTTCAGTCTCCCAAGTCGCTCCTTCAATACCGTGGTGTTGCCAGACCACTTTGACCAACGGGATGGTCTTTGTACGCAGAACTTGCTCTTTACGATCGACAATCTGGACCGGGCTTTCAATGTATGACACACGGTCATCCACGTCCAATTCCTCGAAATTGAGCACGTGGGTCGGGTCAGGCTCGTACTTCCTTAACATCGACACGTGAAAGACGTCATGCACTTGCGCCAATCTTGGCGGCAACGCAAGACGATACGCTAGGTTTCCGATTCTTTCAAGAATCTCAAACGGACCTACGTACCTCGGACTCGGTTGCCTTTCTTACCAAAAAGCGAAATTCCCCTCATTGGTGACACTTTCAGAAAAACGTGATCACCAACTTGGAATTCCAAAGACCTTCGGCGCTTATCTGCATAACTTTTCTGCCTGCTCTGCGCTGTCTTCAATCTGTCTCTGATCACTGCCACGGCATCTACTGATTGCTGAACTAACTCTGGGCCTGTTATCTTCCTTTCTCCGACTTCATCCCAACACACTGGAGTTCTGCATGCTCTGCCATACAACGCTTCAAATGGAGCCATCTTGATGCTCTGCTGATAACTGTTGTTGTAGGCGAATTCCACCAGATGAAGCTGATCCTCCCAACTTCCTTTGAAGTCTATTACACACGCTCTCGGCATGTCTTCAAGAGTCTGAATCGTCCTTTCTGACTGGCCATCCGTCTGAGGATGATACGCCGTACTGTACTGAAGCTTTGTACCTAAAGCACTCTGCAAGCTCTTCCAAAAAGCAGCAGTAAACCTCGGGTCTCTATCGGATGTTATCGTAACTGGCACTCCATGCATACGAACCACGTGACGCACATACAGGTCTGCATGTCTATCCAGACTCAGGTCCTTTCGAACGCAATGAAGTGAGCCGACTTTGTCGACTGTCGACTACTACCCAAATCGAATCATTCCCCCTCGATTCCTTGGTAGTCCGATCCACGAAGTCCATCGTGATATGCTCCCATTTCCACTCGGGATCGCGAGAGGTTGTAGAAATCCTCCCGGCTTGCAATGCTTTGGGCTTTTACTTGCCGACAAGTCAAACACTTGGCCACATGCTTGGCGATGTCTGCTTTCATACCTGACCACCAGTAATGTTGACGCAAATTCTGATACATCTTAGTGCTTCCAGGATGAATGCTGTAGCTGCTACGATGTGCTTCAGATAAAATTTCTTCTCTAAGCTCAACATCGTCAGGTACAACCAAACGTCCTTGGAACCTTAAAGTCCCATCATCAGAAACTTGAAAATCAGCCTTTCTTTTATCGGTATCCTGTTGAAGAATTTTCTGAACGTCTGGATCTGTCGGTTGGAGTTGCTTGATTATGATCTGGACATCCGGCTCAATTCTGAAGGTGGCAATAAGACTTGAAAGGTGGCCTACCTCAAATTTGAATTCCGAATCTCGGGCCTTCTCGATTAAGTTCCACTCCTTAACCAAGATCTTTGCCACTGAAGACTTCCGACTTAATGCATCGGCGACCTTGTTCGCCTTTCCCGGGTGATAAAAAATATCACAGTCATAGTCTTTCAGCAATTCCATCCATCGCCGTTGTCTCATGTTCAACTCCTTCGAGAGAACAAATACTTGAGACTACGATGGTCCGTGAAGATCTGAAACTTTTCCCCACACAAGTAGTGCCTCCAAATCTTCAACGCAAATATGATGGCCGCGAGTTCTAAGTCATGCGTCGGATAATTCAATTCATGAGGTCTCAAGCTCCGGGAAGCGTATGCAACAACTCTGCCATGTTGCATCAGCACGCAACCCAATCCCCTAAATGACGCATCACTATAGATCTCGAATCCTCCAGGACCAGATGGAATCGTCAGCACAGGTGCGGTAGTCAACTTTTCCTTCAGCTTTTGGAAACTACGCTCGCACTTGTCTGACCATATGAACTTCTCATTTTTCTTTGTGAGCTTTGTCAAAGGCGACGCTAATGCTGAGAAACCTTCCACAAACCGTCTGTAATAACCTGCTAACCCCAGAAAACTTCTTATCTCTGTCACTGATGTCGGTCTCGGCCACTTGATCACGGCTTCTATCTTGCTCGGGTCGACGGAGATTCCTTCTCCGGAAATCACATGACCTAAGAACGCAACACGAGTCAGCCAAAACTCGCATTTGCTAAACTTAGCATATAGCTGATGTGTTCTTAAGGTCTGAAGCACTAATCTCATATGATTCTCGTGCTCTTCATTACTTCTCGAATAGACCAGGATATCATCTATGAACACGATCACAAACTGATCTAAGTATTCCTTGAACACTATGTTCATCAAATCCATAAAGGTAGCTGGAGCATTCGTCAATCCAAACGGCATCACTGTAAACTCGTAATGACCATACCGAGTACGAAATGCTGACTTAGGAATATCCTCCTTCCGAATCCTCAGCTGATGATATCCTGTCCTCAGATCGATCTTCGAGAATATTGACGCTCCTTGCAGTTGATCAAACAAGTCATCTATCCTCGGCAATGGATACTTGTTCTTGATCGTTACCTGATTGAGCTGTCGATAGTCGATGCACAAACGCAGCGAACCATCTTTCTTCTTAACAAATAGAACTGGTGCTCCCCAAGGTGATGCACTAGGACGAATAAATCCTTTATCCAGTAACTCTTGCATTTGCACCTTCAGTTCCTTCAACTCGATAACGACATTCGATAAGGTGCCTTTGAGATCGGTTCATCCCCCGGTGCTAGCTCGATTACAAATTCAATCTCTCTTTCTGGCGGTAACCCTGGCAATTCTTTTGGAAAGACATCTGGAAACTCCTGTACCACTGCAATATCTTCTATTTTCAACTCTTCAACTGTCGTATCCACGACAGTCGCTAAATACCCTTGGCAACCCTCGTCTAACAAACGAGTTGCTTCCGGCGACGAGATTAAGGAAATCGAAGGCCCTCCTCGATTCCCGACAAACTCGAAGCTCTTACCCCCTAATGGGTCAAACTGAATCGCCTTGCGATAGCAGTCCATTTTAGCTCGTTGATTGGTGAGCCAGTCCATGCCAATTATCAAATCAAAATCATACATGGCTAGGACTAACAAATCAATTTTCCCCACTCGCTCACCAATCTCTAACTTGCACCCCGAACATCCCAAAGCAGCAATAACTTTATCTTTCAATGGCGTAGATATGCAAATTGCTGATTCCAACAATACAGGATTCAATCCTAGCATCCTAACATATTGCTCGGCAATGAAGGAATGGGTTGCTCCCGAATCAAACAAAGCATAAGCAGGTTGGTCGTTGAGCGAGACCGTACCTGTAATCACGCCAGGCGCAGCTTCTGCCTGACCTTGGGTAATCGCGTACACAGTGCCCTGAGCTGGAGGTCTCTGCTGTCCTCCTTGCGGTGCATTCTGAGGGGCATACCCTCCTATCTGTCTCATTGGTGGCGGCGTCGGCAACAAGGTTGTCCTCTTTGCTTCTTAGGACAAAATCTGGCCATGTGGCCCTGCTGGCCACATTCAAAGCATGCACCCGTCCTAATTGGGCACGGTCCTGCCCCATGTCTTCTCCCACAAAAGTGACACTCATTAGCCCTAATAGGTCCTGACCTATTAAATCCACTCTTCTTACTGGGCGGGCTTTGGAATCTATTTCCAAACATCGGCCTCTTTCCTTGGCGGATGTTGTCTCGTGAGAACTAAACCTCGATCCGGATGAGGCGGCTTTTATCGTTCGATCTTTCTCAATCTTTTGAGCTCTCCGATATATGTCATTATAAGTCTTCAGATCCAGAAGGACTAAGGCACTCTTCAAATCTTGCCGGAATCCCTCTCTGAATCTCCTTGCTCGATTCACGGGGTTCTCAATTAATTCAGGGGCGTATCGCGAAAGTTCAGCGAACTTCGCCTCATACTCATCGACAGATAGAGAACCCCGGCGAAGACGTTGAAATTCAGCCATCTTCACCTCTCTCGGCGCCTCGAGAGAAGAACTTATCATTGAAAGCTTCGCGAAAAGTGTTCCAATCCTGGACAGCACCTTCCGGAAAGATCATTTCTCGAGTTGTCATCCACCAAGTGTCAGCAACTCCCTCCAGCTGGTAAGTTGCTAACATTACCTTCTCAGTCTCGTTGCACATCAGCAGTGCAAACGCTTTCTCGAGCTTCTTAATCCATGAAGAAGCAGCTTGGGTCTCCGAGATCCGAGAAACAACGGCGGATTTAACCTTAGGAAATGCTCTACCAACTTATGGATTGGTCTTGCAGCAACCACTATCTCCGGTGGGTTCTCAACATTCACGGCGGCTGGAGCAACGGCAGGTGCGGCTGCAGGGGCGGCGGCAGGAGCGGCCTGAGCAGCGGCAACAGCTACGGCATTAGCGGCGGCCTGAGCGGCGGCTTCAACTGTCGCAGCTTGCTGATCCATTCTGGTACCCATTGCTTCCAAAACACGCAAGATCCCATCCACCCTGGGATCATTAGGGGCTGCTACCCCGACATCTACGACGTGGATTCACTCCACTCGCGCTAGCCCGTGTCTTTGGCGCTCGACCACGTCCGCCTCGGGTTCCGACACGAGTCGGAGCTCTACCCCGAATAACGGCCCTACTGGTCCTCTTTGCAGGAGTTCTCGGCTCCTGATCGCTCATGGTGTAGCTTTACTCAACTAACACCTGTTTCCAATTCAACACCGAATTAGAAACAGAGCGATCCAAACAACAAACAATTTTAGCACTCAGCTAACACAGACATGCACCAGCATGAATTTAAAGGCCTTCCTACTAACTATCCCATGGTCAACGCTCCTTATCACTCCAATCTTCAACTTCGCTCTGATACCACTTAAACAGGATGTCACGCCCCGATCCTCAGGCACGCACACATCCGTCTCACTTGGTCGATTTTATAATGCGATATCCCAGGACAATGTATCGCCGACCCTTTCAATTTTAAGCACATGCGGAAAGCGCTTAAAATCCCCTGACAATAAAACGATGGGATAGAAAAGCGGGGGCCATATTTTTCATATTGAAATTTATAACCAAACTTTTATACAAACCATAAAATCACTTCATAACTATTCACATCAAAACGGAGATCTCAAAAGAAGACAGGGATCTCAATCCATCCAAACCGTACTCACGGCTCCTCTCGAGACTATCTTTTCTTCCAAAATCCTCCCTCTTCGGATCTCACCTCCGAGTTCTCTTCTCGGATTCCTCCTCCTCAGCTCTTCAGCGGGGTCCCGAAATGGTTTTCCCTAAATCGGGATGAGACTACGTCTCGCCGAGTTCTACCCCACTAAGCCCGATTAGCAAACCATTATACTAAAGGCTGCCTAAACACGCACGTAGAGAGGACTTACCTTGGCCTCGATCCCACCGCAAGCAAGTCGACAGTTCACAATAAACATCCATTCACTTCAAAACAAATCGAACCAGTCGATTACATGTCATACGAATCAATCCCCACTGTGGGATATTTCGAAAGCTAGGCCACGTGCATTCTCCAGGATGACCTTCCAAGTCTCCGAGTTCACGTGCCTCGAACCTTGGGCCCACGTGCATTCTCTCAGGCGACCTTTTCGCCAAAGTGATGCATCAAGTCACCGAGCCCACGTGCCCTTTTTGATGCCTTGGCCCACGTGCATTCTCTCAGGTGCATCTCACCAAAGCGATGCATCAATTCGCCGAGCCCACGTGTCCTTTTAGATGCCTTGGCCCACGTGCATTCTCTCAGGTGCATTTCACCAAAGCGATCATCAATTCGCCGGCCCACGTGTCCTTTTAGATGCCTTGGCCCACGTGCATTCTCTCAGGTGCATTTCACCAAAGCGATGCATCACTCCGCCGAGCCCACGTGTCCTTTTAGATGCCAAACTCGTCACCGAGCCACGTGCTTCTTTCAAGTGGTTACCAATCAACTTTCAATACCGACAACCAATGCCAACGATTTCTCAATCAAATAATTAAATTAATTCAACAAAGCATTATAAATACTGAATAACATACTTGGCCAACATACTTGGCCATTTACCAATCAACAATTAAATCTCAATCAAATCCAATCAATTTAGGTAAATCCTAAAATATCACAATTCATCAAATTCCATACAACGTGGAGCTCAAATAAATAAACGGACTGCGCCACGATGATCAGCACGAGATTCCGGTCGTCGGCCATCAAAATCTTAATTTCCGAAAAAATAAATAATTAATATTAAAAATTCAATTTAGCTCAAAATAAAGTTCCGATTAAATAAACGGACTTCACCACGGTCATCAGCATAATTTTCCGGTTCCAGGCCATCTCAGTTGCATTTTCGGAAAATAAATAATTATTTAATTTAATTCCGAAAATTAATATTTAAATACTAAAAATTCCACTTAGGCCCGAAAAGCCTAATTGGAGCCCACTAAGGGTCGGAAAAAAATCCCGAGGCACTTCCAATAATTAGTAGACCACGTCTACTTGCTAATTGCACAATCAATTTATTTAAATCGCATCACAATTGACTAATAATTGCTAATTTAATCTAATCTAACAACCTAAACATAATTAATTAAATCTAAACCAACATTAAGCATAATTAGCCACTAATCCTGGATTAGTGAGATTACTCACCAAATCGCGCGCAAATCGGATCAATCCGACGGCGGCGACGCGAGGAACGATACTTCCCAAAGCGACTCGCGGATCCGGGGCCGGGAAACGGCCCAAAAGCGGCCCGGTCGCTGGATACCCACTCCGTGGGTATGCTGGTCGCGGCTGATCGGGGCGGCTCCGGCGGCTAGGGCGGCGGGGAAGGCCGGCGGAGGGCGAGGGGGTTGCGGGGAAGGTCCGGCGGGGCTGGGGTGGCCGGAGGTGGCCGGACGGGGCTTGGTCGGTGCGGAACAGGGGCTGGTCGCGGTTGGGTCGCGTGGAGGGAGGAGCGGCCGCGAGCGACGGACGGCGGGACGGCGGCGGGCGGCTGAGGGGCGAGCGGTTCTGGTTCGGTCGGCGTGAAGAAAAGAAGGAGAAGAAGAAAGAAGAACAGGGGGTTCGGTCGAGCGTGCAGAGGAAGAAAGAAGAGGGAGGAGAGAGAAGAGAGAGGAGAGAGAGGAAAAAAAGGAAAAAGAGAAAAATGAAATACCTAATTTTTTCTCTTTTCCTTTTCCTTTCAAATTTCTTTTCGGACTTCAAATTTTTCCTTCCGATAATTTCTTTATTGAAATTTCGGACTCGTCAATAAATTGACGAGCGATGAGACAGGATCCTAAAAATAAGAATTATGATGCGCTTAAAATTCGATTCCCGAAATCGAGTTCAATTTCGTGGTTAAAATTCGATCAGGCGTGATTTTAGCTCAATCCAACCAATTAGGTAGCTTTTAGGGATTTTACGGCCGATACATCCCTTAACGGCTTCACCCAATAGGTTAGTTAACTCGTGAGTGATCAGCTCAGAGAAAAAGGCCATAGGCACGCCGACGAAATGCCCATTTCACTTTATCGAAACGGGGTCGAATTTCAGGATGTCACAGTGGGAGCATGCAGAATCGTAGAGTTTAACCTGGACAAAAACAGGAACACGCCATTTCGCTATCTCTCTTGCTAAGCAGCCTTACACGGTGAGTAGATACCTGAAGAATAAAGGAATATGCAAACTAGTATATCACCTCTATCTATGCACGGCCATTTAGGATGGAATAGAACAAGAAAATTGACTAGTGACCAAACTTTTTGAGGGGAATAATTCTTATATGCCGATAATGTATGTGAGTCCGATCTATTACACCCTTTGATTTTGATGGATCCCATGTGATCTTAGAGGTAACGTGTGTTAGAGTATTGAACAATGTTTTCATCGAACAATTTAAACTTTTGGACAATTAAAAGTGATCCCATAAAATTTTGTATGATAACAGGCAACGAGGTCTTGAATTCAAATCCTTCCAAGCCTCATATCTGGTCTCATTATTATGTATGTTCACACTTAATCTCGGGCCAAAGTCCAACATACGCATGAGGGGGAATTAAACCACGCCTACATTTAAAAATTTAAGTTTTTAAAACAGATAGCAATGCCCTTACAAAAATTTACAAGGGGCCCGTTTGGTTCGGCTTTGGGGAAATGCCCTTGGGATAATGCAAATACTTTTGAAATAAAGGGGTTTTCTGAAATGCTAGACTGTTTGGTAAACTATAACTGAAAAGTGCTTTAAGGCAATGCAAGACTGTTTGGTAAATATATATTTGAAAAGCCCTTTAGTGTGACCAAATTAAGTTTTTTAGTTTTAGTATTTTTAAAATTGCAAAAAAGAAACAATGACTATATAACATTTTACATTTTCATGTTGAGAGTAATGTAAAAGATATATATTAGTAAATTTATTTAAAAATTATATTAAAAGAATTTGATTATAGATTAGATGCAAAGCTCAACTTTTGGCCTAGGGTTCTTTTAGGTTTGTTTTCAACTTTGAATAATTTTTTTAATTATTATAGTATTAATCATCTTCGTTAATTAATAATCATTCTAGTGTATTAATAAAAAGTTGGGCTATTGATTGTCAAAAGATAAAAATGACAAAAAAAAAAAAAAAGGTGAACCCAACATTTGCAAAAGGTTTTATTATTTTTTTAAAAAATAAAAATAAAATCCGATGAAACTCCGTCGCCGATCAACGGTTGGGGTGTGGGGAAGAGATCGGTTTAAAAAAGAAGAAGAAAAAGAAGTCAACGGATGAATAGTAGATGTGTACTTGCATTTCAAAAGCCAGCATTTAGCCAAAGACACTTCCAAATGTTGAACCAAACACCTAAATTTTTTCCCAATGGACTTTCGGGGCTGAAAGCCCCTTAGGAATGCTGAACCAAACGATGCCACTCCTAGTTTGTGAAATTAACGAGTTACTTTAAGAATTCGGGGTTGCCAATCGAAAATGAATTTTATGTCCACAAGGAAGAGAACTAAGGTGTGACCGGATAGATCAATCCTGCAAGAAGTAGAGTGGTCGGAGCAATGTTTGATTATGGTTTTTGGATTGATCTGGTTCCGGGACAATCGATTTACAGTCGCCCATCGATTGTCCCTAGAAGAGCATTGAATTTAGAGTTGTATTATCGTGGGAGCCATGAGCTCTTGCTTGGCATTTAGTGTGGCACAAGGGACATCCCCATCTTTGGAGCAAGTATTGGCCATCTGATCTTCCACGTCATCACCACCACGATTCACCACCGTTGATCTGACTAATCAGCAGAGTGGGTCCCATTCTCTTCTTCCTCTCCCAATGTCATGCTATAAATAGGTTCACCACTAGGCCGATAGTGCAATACCAAGACCAACGCTCACAAGCAAAGAAAACAAGCATACAAAATCCATCCCACTGGTCTTTTAGCTTATAGACCGTTCTCCATCGCATTGTGTTTCTTCATTTATAACCCAAAATGGCAACCAACGACCTTAAACCTACCTCACCGGAATCCGACAAGAACAAAGCGACCATCAAGGCCCTTTATGCGGCATTGGCTATGGGTGAATCCAACAAGGTGGCCGAGCTCCTGGCCAGTGATCTCGAATGGTGGTTCCACGGGCCACCCGGTTGCCAGCACATGATGCGGGCGCTCACAGGCAAATCGGACTACTCAGCCTTTCCATTCCATCCACGGAGCATAACAGCTATAGGCACCGACTATGTGATTGCCGAGGGGTGGGAAGGGGCGCAGGCATATTGGGTCCATGTTTGGACGCTGAAGAACGGGCTGATCGCGCAGTTCAGGGAGTATTTCAACACGTGGCTCACCGTGAGAGACGTGTCATCACCGAGGCGGGAGGCTGCACGGGCAAGTTATACACTGTGGCAGAGCCAGCCGAGGGACCACTTCGAGCAGTCTTTGCCAGGGCTTTTGCTCGCGATATGACGAACATTGGGCATGCATTCAGGTGGTTGGGAATGAAAATTTTGGGTGATGCGTGTGTCCGTGTGTTCAATAAGTTTGATAAGAGAATCAGGAGCACTCATTTCAAGTTGGAGGAAAGTCGGAAAGAGTTGTAGTCAATGAAGTGTCAATTATGTGAATGTTTAAATCATACGTCTGTCGTACTATGAATCTTTGTCTGATGAAAACTTCTTACAGTGCTCACAAGTAAACAAAACGATGAAAATTACTTGAAGGATCACCGTGGACGGATCGGTTCATTTCAATCTTATGGATAAGATTTCACGTCTTACAAAGGAGAGTTAGACTAGGGTTTCGATTTAATTTCCATGATCGAGCTACAATCAGTACAGGTCCTTACGCAGCACGACTAGCAAGAATCTGCACATGCAAAAACGTCGTTTAATTGCCATCCACTGCGAAAAGACACGTCTGTTCCCTCCTACGGGGGATAAAAAATCATTCATCCACTTATTTTATCTCAAGACTCGATCCATGTCTCCTCGTCTCTGCCATGGGATGGTTAGATATACCTTCTGAAATCAATACGACAATGGTCCCAGTGACGAAATCCCATGTAAGTAACGGAGAATACGTCTGACGAAGTTTATAGACCAGGGTGCGAAAAAAGAATAGCTAGCAACCGCAGGAGAATTCTTCGCCACCAGGAGATCACCTACCTCACTCTCTAATGTGGGTCGTTCGAGGGTAGCAGCCTTCTATCTAATGTCACGACCTCAACTGTAATTGCAATAGTGAGTGGCAACACAACAGCAAGCCGCAACGAAGGACAATATCGATGTAAATTTTAGTCGACAATATCAACACATACTCTCGAAAACAACATTATACACGATGCCAATTGATTCAGCGTCGTACTATACAAAATGGACATTTTTCCGCATGGAGAAAGTAACTTGTAGACAAATTTACTAGAAAGTTGATCTTCTCAATCAGTGAGACTGGTGACGGAGGACAGACATTAAGTGACCTCCGACACTGTTGCAGAAGCAAGTTCCAAAGAACAGGGGTTGCCTGCCCGAGTGAACTCTCTTTGCAAGAAGGGGGAACAAGGTATTGTTTTTCATACTAATTTTGAAACGAGAGTGGTCCTATGAGATCCACGGTTTCAACAAGATGGCTGCTCCAGATCTCAGGCACGAGACAAGCTGATGTGACTGCCTTAGCCAGCAGAGAGAGTATCCAGTCTAGAGTATAAGCCAAAGTAAGAAATATTACAAGAAAATCTTGAGCAAAGTTGTTTTACTTTAAAGTATCGGATGAAATCCAGATTATCTATTACAATATGATATTGAGTGGCGTTTTTGAAACCCCAGATGAAGAAGCTAGAAGCCCATGCTGGGTTCGTGGCTGGGGGTGCAAGAAGAGAGCATAGTAATGTGGGCACTTTTGGATTTTGCTGCGCAAGAATCCACGCATTGCCGTTTTGACCCGATTCCCTTCGAGACATGGAATCGACAGTTTCAAAGGATCTTCCGTGTGCTTCTCTCTGAGTTCTGACACACGAGCATTTCCATGTCCTGGAACAACGTACCGGAGGTTCTCTAATGTATGATTGACAAACAAAGTGGCCACGGTGATCCAAGCCTAGCCTCATGATTAGGGTTTTTTATGTGCACTCTTGAATTATAGGTGGAGCCTTCTGTGATTTATGGGGAAGTTTGGGCCAATAGGGAGATGGAATCTCGGCATTAGATTGGACGGAAAGGTACGGTCGTTATTTGAGGAGCTCATATATATGTGGGAGTTCCTCTTTCATTGGCATCATCCAACTCAATTTTTTGCGAGAGACTATCGCACAGGTACACCGTGGCACGAGAACACGGCTCTATCATGCAATTAGCAAATTTGATTGCGCTGAGTGCGATGTGCACCTAGTGCTTAACAAAACAATTTTGTCAGTGTACTAGAAAATGCTGGTTCGTATGTTATTATTCTCTTGACAAAATGATGTCGGGAAAGAGTATAGAAAAGTAGAAGGTAACCCAAGTGAAAATTTAAATGGATAAGTCACTCACCACCCATAATCCACATAAGGCATAAGAGTAAAACAATAAATTCTTCTTGTTTTCAAGCCAAAGGCTCAAATAAGTTATAAATCAATCAAGTCTTGCCTTTTCATTCATTAACTTCCCATGATGGCACGTAGGAGATATCTCTTTTCTAAGATGAAGCCAAACCAAATCTCTTTCTTTAAAAGCTACATGCTTTCAATGTTTGTTTGCTCTTTCTTGATACTTCGCATTGTGTTTTATGATCCT
Source organism: Eucalyptus virginea (assembly GCA_014182375.1). Taxonomy (NCBI): domain Eukaryota; kingdom Viridiplantae; phylum Streptophyta; class Magnoliopsida; order Myrtales; family Myrtaceae; genus Eucalyptus; species Eucalyptus virginea. Next base: position 11,449,964 of record CM024514.1, read on the forward strand.
TTCGCAAATTAATTGATAAAGCTTCTTTAGATAGTTGGATGTTTCTCATCATCTCCACTAAAATGTTGAGAGATGAAAATTGGAGCTAAGTCCAATGGACTAATAGGGTTTTTCCCATACATGACCTCAAAAGGACTTTTTCTAGTTGTTTGGCTTGAAGACCGATTGCAAGCAATTTCAGCTTGAGCCAAGGTGAGGTTCCACTGACGTAGGTTACTTCCGATAAAGCTCCTTATAAGATTTCCCAAATGCCGATTAACAATTTCAGTTTGCCCATCAGTTTTAGGATGATGGGAGGAGCTAAATTGAAGTGTCGTGCCCAGCTTCTTCCAAAGTATGAGCCAAAAATTACCTGATAAACTTTGAATCCCAACTAGATGTCATTGTCTTTGAAATACCATGAAGTTTCACAATCTATTGAAGGTAAAGATTCGCCATAGGAGTAGCATTCAAAGTATTGTTACATTGTACAAATGTGCCATTTTGGAGAACCAATCAACGACCACCATAACCAAGTGTTGCTATTGAATAGAACTATAAACAAGAATGTCATCAAAATAAACGACAAGACTACCAATAAATGATTTGGAGATATTATTCATAAGGCGCGTAAATGTACTAGGAGCATTAAAGAGGCTGAAAGGCATGACGATCCATAAAGGCCATCTCTTGTCTTGAAGGTAGTTTTCCACTCATCTCCAGCTCTCATTCAAATTTAATGATATCCACTTTGAAGATCAATCTTGGAAAAGATAGTAGCACCATAGAGCTAGTCAAGAAGATCATCGAGTCGAAGGATAGGAAAATAGTACTTGATGGTGATCTTGTTCACCACTCTACTATCAAGGCATATGTACCATGATCCATCCTTCTTTGGCATGAGAAGAGCAGGAACGGCACATGGACTCATCTTTTCTCTCACCATTCTTTTAGCGAAGAGTTCATCCATTTGCCATTGTAGCTATTCATGCTTTTTATGACTCATTCTATAGGCTGCTTTGTTTGGAATGACAGGATACAAAGTCAATGCAATGCTGAATGTATCTTATGGGTGGAAGACCAGGTAGAATCTCTTCCAAAACAACATCCTTAAATTCTTAGAGAAGAGGTTCTACTTAAGAAGGGACATCAAAATGTTTTCATTCTCTTCTAACACCACAAGAACATATGCCTCCAAGGATTCTTCCAAAGCCTTATCAACTTTTGATTTAGAGAGCAAAATATTTCCCTCCCTATTACATGGTTTTAGAGTGTTTTCTCTTTTGGAAGGACCCAAAGTGATTTTGACTCAATCTTTCTCAAAAGTATAAGTATTCTTCAACCATCATGCTTAGTTTTTCTATCAAATTGCCATGGCCTCCCAAGAAACAAATGGCAAGCATCCATGGGAACAACATCATGGCATACTTCATCATTATATATATATATATTATATATATATATATATATATATATATATATATATATATATATATATATATTCCAGTGGAGAATTGAACAAGACATCGCTTATCGACTCTTACCTCATTCCCTTCGCAAAGCCAAGAGAGCTTGTAAGGTAGTGGGCATTTCTCCATCTTGAGGTGCAACTTATCCGCCATTGTTGTAACCACTATGTTCTTGCGGCTTCCTCCATCAATGATGAGAAGTGCATCTAGTATGAAAATGTTGTTGTAAAACCACATAACATCTTCACTAAGAGTAGCATTCAAGATTTGATGAAGGATTAAAGACTACTTGATCTTCATAGGTAACTTCATTTCCCTCATCCGATCGTTCATTAGAATTGGTGAGTCTTCATGTTGCTCTTCTTCAAGCTTTTCTTCTACTGGAGAGACAATCATTGATTTGGACAATTAGATGCGATATATCCAAACCCTTGGCACTTGAAACACTTGACAGAGTTACGACGCTTGGAACTTGATGCTCCATCATTCTTAGGAGACAACTTTGAAGCAGTCGCCATAATCTTAGGAGAAGAGGTACTCTCGCCTTTGGAATAGCCTTCTTCATTCCAATACTGAGAGTTGCTACCACGAGCTTCTTCAAATTGCTGCTCCACCTTAAGTGTAAGTTGACAAATATCATTGTTAGTCTAATAAGTTTGAAGTTGGACAATATTACCGATTACAAATTGAAGTTCACCAAGGTAGTGGCAATAGTTTGCTCTTCTACTTCAGAGACGACACAAAGCATCATGAGGTGATCCAATTCTGATGTATATTCTTACACGGATAGTTCTTTTGTTAGAAATTGTGAAATTGAAGGAAACTATTTTTATGGTAGTTTGCCAATAAGAACTTCTTCTTCAATTCTTTCTTCATCTTCTCCCAAGTTACTAGACAGCTTCTTCCTTCACAAGCTCTTTGTTTCTTCAAGTGCTCCCAACAAATAGATGCATGCTTTTTGAGCTTGATGACAACTAGCTTGACATTTCAATCATTTGATATTTTTTGTAGCCAAAGACTCTTTATACAGCATGCGGCTATTCCATAAATTATTCCGATTGTATCTTCCCTTCGAATTCAATAATATCAACCTTTATATAAGCATCTTGCTCTATTCCATGGAACCTTCAATACTGATGTCAAGGAAGTCCTTCCTCACTTGAATCATGACTTTGAGTACCAGTGAAAGGGTTGACGTCCTCTTCATCAGAGATAGCACTTTTTTTATCATGATGCAAATCATCACATCCCAAAAGTTTGATGCATTGCACATGCTCTTGCAGTTGCTACGCTTGTCTCCTTAAATCATCCACCTTAACGTCTCATAGGTCTCTTTCTCAAGTTGGAGAAGACTCGACGTTTGGTCCATGTCGATGATGACCAACCATAGAACCGTGTGCTTGTTTACAAACTTGACACCTAGAGAGAGTGTAGATAAGTAGGAAGTAACATTAGTGAAAACTTAAATGGATACGTCACTTGCCACCCATGAGAATTCACTGAAGGGATTAGTTCAAAATAAAAAATCCTTCTTGTTTTTAAGCTAAACGCTCAAATAAGTTATAAATCAACCAAGTCTTGTCATTACATTCATCATAGTATGCTTATATAGATGAGTTAGGAACAACTCTGCAAGCATGAGTAATTACTAAGACTCATTGAAAAGACAAAAAGACTCATAGGAAGGCAAAATTAATTTTACTAGAAAACAACTATAATTAAATAAGGATGGCATTTACTAGACCTTGAAAATATGAGAAAAGAAATGTAATTGATTATAGGTCTCCAAATTTTACTAATTCCAAAGTTATTAAATTAATGGCCTTCAAGAAATGCGAACAGCCTCCAAACGTGAAGTGATCGAATTAGACTCGGACAATAGGCTTATGAATTGACCATTAGAAAGTCAATCAATAACAATGAAATCTATGTCTTGCCCACTAAATCAACAACTCTTTTGCAAAATTGACGTCTTTTAAGGAATACTCCGGCATATTAGAAAAAAAAGGCAGAAGACTATGTGATTATAAAGACACAAGCAAAAATGAACCCATATGATAAAGAGGGGACATGCATGATTACAATGAAATAACCCTTTATAATTCATGCAGTCGCACGAGACGCCATGCATATTATATAATCAACATAATATCCGAAGAATGTCCCGAATTGAAAAGTCCAGGAAGGCTGGAGACTTCCCTTGCTGGTCTCCCAAGCCCAAAAACTAAAAATTCTGTACTCCTTTTAGAATGATGGGCTTAACCCAAAATAATGAGCTTGGAACAGTCCTCCAAGCTTGAGTAATTACCAAGACTCATTAAAAAGACGAAAAAAAAAACTCATAGAAAAGACAATTATTTTACTAGAACACAACTATAATTATATAACGACAACATTTACTAGATCTTGTAAATATGAGAAAATAAATGTAGTTGGTTGTCTCCAAGTTTTACTAGTTCCAAAGTTATTGAATTAATGGCCCTTAAGGAATTCGAAGAGCCCGCAGACGTGAAGTGATTGGAGTAGACTTGGAATCAACAATACACTTGTGAATCGACAACTAGGTAGTCGATTGATAACGATGAAATTGACATCTTGTCCACTAAATTGGCAACTCTTTTGCAGAATTGATGTCTCAAGGAATGCTCCTGCATCACACAAAAAAACAATAAGTAGAAGATTATGTGATCATAAAGATACAAGCAAAAATGAACCCATGTGATAAAGAGGGCACATGCACGATTTCAATGAAATGACCTTCATAATTGATGCAATCGCACGAGATGCTATGCATATTATAGAATCAACATAATATATGGAATATGTTCCAAATTGAAAAGTCCAGTAAGGCTGGAGATACTTTCCTGGCTGGTCAAAAACTAAAAAATTTGTACTCCTTTTAGAATGGTGGGCTTAGCCCAAATTGAAAAGTCCGCCATGGTCCCTGCATCTACTTTCTCCTCATTCCAGCAAAGGAAAATCCTGTGCATCTGGCGCATTCATGATAAGTCGAATATCTGTGTAATTTAAAATTTTAAGACTTGATCAACTTGCATTAGCCAAGTATGCATTATATATATATAATTGCACACCACCCAAACCTTTGACTGGCAAAAGAGAGAGAAAAAAAAAAAGAACAGATCTCCTTGAAAAGGAGGCAGCCTCAATCAATGGGAAACATTGACTAAACATTGAATCCTTTCGGTGTGGATAGTCATCAAAGTTTCCGAAGCAAGATTTGGGATAAATACCACTAGAGTCACGTTAATGGGTAGTTTCCCCTATCATATTTCCTTCTTTTTTTTTTTTTTTTTTACGAAAAACATATATTTTTTAAAATAGGACTTATACCATTAAAAATCCTAAATTGATATATTCATGCCACATTTATTTCGAACTAATTTTCGTGTCACCAAAAATTTCAAATTGGTACACTCACTACAAATCTACCAAAATCTTAAGGCATGATTGGGGTAAATAGATTTTTCGTGACATGAAAATTAATTTAAAATAAATATGGTACAAGTGCATCTATTTAAGATTTTTGGTGATATAAAGCGAAATCACTTTGAAGGAAGTAACTTCCCTAGAATGTATCACCATTTATTCTACCTAGTGCTATAATGACACCTATAAATAAAGCCCATAAAAGAATTCAAAGAAATTGGGAAAAGAAAGCCACAATGTTTGAAAGTTGCCAGTCAGTGGCCACTTTTGGTTCTTGAAATTCGGCCTCCTTTTGTCTTCTTTCCATGCCTGTCTAAGGCGAATTTTCCTTGAACTAAATTAACTTTTGAATGTGTGGTTCTGGCTCCAACTATGCATATATACATGCCCAGCTCATAATCTCAGGTCAATTCAAGGATTTCGGGGGGTAAAATCTGAGGACAGCTCGGATACACGTCTCCTATTTTTACCTTTTTCTCTTCTGTCTCTTTGAATATTCATTTCTTCAAAGCATAAAGCTGGACCAAGGCATGGCCTCCCTCATTTTTTATCCTGAAAATTTTGGGTGGAGGGACTTTCCTGAGTTTGGAAAAAAGCAAAAAGATTGCAGGACAAGATTTAGATGCTTGTAAGGCTGACAAATGTATGGGCTGCCTTTTCTAGACAAGTATCCCTTGAGATTCGTCATTAACATCGATAAAAATTAATTTTTCCATAATTTCTTTCCAAGTTCTGTATTCATTTCAAAAATTATATATTGAGAAAATCATTATAGAATTAAAGAAATTGATAGTATTTTTTTATCAAGGGATCGTAGAATTATGAACTCTAGGATCTGGTTTCCACCTGTCTTGTATGTCGGCCTCTAGTCTTGGGATGAGATTTGGTCATGTTTACATGTATAATATTAGAATCACCATAGTCTCAAGGGTCATGAGAGAAATTGATTGGAACTGGTAAGTTCCTAATGTGTTCTTTCAAAACTTGTTAAATGGCCTATTCGGTAGAGTTATATGCTTTGAAATAATCACTTGAAACTCTTTCTTGGTAAGCAAGTAGTCATGTGTGTAGGAACAAGTAATCGATAATCCTAGCAAGCACTTGACCTTAAACAAGTTCATGTGTCAATTGCATGATAAAAATTCTTGATTCATAAACTTTGTCCATGAGTTAGGGTTTCATTTACTCAAAACCATAGATGTCACCACTAATCTCAAATTCTTAGGCTTCACCTAATAACTTGAAATTGAGAGAGAGAGAACCGTCCTTCACTTTTTTGTACTTGCATTATTGAATGGAACTATATTCTATTGGTAATAATGCACTGACTTTTGCTTTTTTGTACTTACAGTACTATTCTTATTTTGGTCGTATCCTCACATTATTTGAATGGAACCATGTCGTTGAGTACAACTAGTGTGCCGGTCCAAAATTGACATACGACTTTTCCCCTTCTTTATGGGATTCAAATACAAAACCTTTGACTGTCGTGACATGAATTCCCATGGAGACTAATGATTCTTTTTATATCACATATGACAGTAATCGTTACACGATTCGTCTACTAATAAAATTAGTTACAATGATGACAAAGCATATAGCAGAATAAGATGTTCTATTCGACGATCTTGATTTTCTCAATTCATAATTTATTAATATATATTTAAGAAAGACATACAAGGGATATAGATATAGATATAGATATAGATATAGATATAGATATAGATATAAATAGATCTCCCTCAGAGAGCCAAATAAAAGAATGCTGCTACCTAATTTATAAGAAGAAAGTGGACATTCGGAAGCAGAGAACCGTGAAGAGGAAGGGATACTTTTTACAGGCCAACACAATTTCTTGAGGCTGTTACCCCACCATCCACAACAAGGTTGTGCCCACTAACATACTTGGACTCATCACTTGCAAGATACAAAGCAGCCTCAGCAATGTCCTTAGCCCTCAATGTTGCTCCTTTCAAGTTGGCAAGTCCTCTCACAAACTCCTGCATCTTCTCCACCTCTCCCTCACTGGGCACCCCAAAATTCATGCCTTCATCTTCCTCCTCCTCGTCGCTGCTCCTCCACGCGTTGATGAGCATCGATGTCGCCACGCCGAATGGCGATATGCAGTTGACCCTGATCCCATACCTACCAAGCTCGCACGCCGCGTTCTTGGTGAGCCCCACGATGGCATGCTTCGAAGCCGTGTAGGCATGAGGGCCGAGCCCTCCCATGACCCCAGCCACACTCGCCGTGGAGATTATGCACCCGCTCCTCCTTGGCGCCATGACACGGGCCGCGTGCTTTATCCCGAGCGCTGAGCCTTTCACGTTAATGCTCATCACGCTTTCGAACTCCCCCACATCAAAATCCATGATGCTCTTGCGCTTAGATTGATTCCCAAGCAACCCGGCATTGTTGAACATGATGTCGAGGCGTCCATAGCGGGAGACCGTGGAGGTCACCAAGTTCTCGACATCCTCTTCCGAGCTAACATCGCAGTGCACATAGGTAACAGAAGGAGATAGCGAGTTAGCAAGTGCGGTCCCTAGAAGATCCTCAATATCGGCGATGACGACCTTTGCCCCGTGCCTCGTGAAGAGTCGGACCGTGGCCTCTCCAATCCCTTTAGCTCCGCCGGTTACTATAGCTATTTTCCCTTCCAACCTACATGAGAAAAGTACTGCATTCATTATGGTTGAGACTATTGCAAAAGAAAAGTTGCTCTTATGCAATTCTGCATTCAAAAGATGACATGAACAGTATACTACTGTGGTAAGTACATAGCTTGTGAAAAATCAATGCGAGCTAGTGCAATCTTGCCAGAATATTGTATGAAATTATGCATTGATGACCTCTTTACCTTCTAGGGCCAGGAGTAGTATTTTCATTTCCCAGCATCAGACTGATTTCCTGGACAACCTTCTCTGGCAAAACATGAGCCGTCATGGTGTGGGGAGAGAGAGAGAGAGAGAGAGAGAGAGAGAGAGAGATCTCCAAGAGAGAAATTGATAGATTTGATTGGAGAAGCGGAAGGATTTTATAGGAGGTGGAGGCGTGAATGGACTGCGTTTCTTCCCTCCTTTCGTGGCGTCTTCCACGAAGCTGACCTTGACTTTTTAGTCTCTCCGCTTGCACGGCAAGGCCTTCATTGAAGATTTAAATATGGACCCTTTTTGGAAGAACTGTTCTTCCTCATGGACCACGTCCACCAAACGTGTCCTCTACAAATCACATTTGAGCACTTAAACCAATTTCGATTGGATGAGATCTGCCTTATTACGTGAATTTCATAAATCCAATGGATCATTGGACCGTGATCGTCCAATTTACTAGCCCACCTCAGACAAACGGAATAAATGCGATGGCGAAATCATCATATGAGAAAATCACGCGTATGATCATATCGTCGGATCATAATCGTCTAGGGATTGACTTGTTGATTTGAACATGGTTTGAACAGCAACGATGTCCATGCAATTGAGGAACTATGAACGAAACCCTAGTCAAAATCTTAATGGCAAAGTCTGAATCTTTGGGGGTTGTTGGTGCACAGCAATGGCAAAGTGTTACCGAATACTTTAATGTATCTTAATCATCTGAAAGCTGTCATTAACAAAACTAAACTTAGCTGGAATGCTACAGGTACCAGCAGTGACATACATATATATTAACATATATAGACACAAGTACACATATCGATACGCTCCCCACTCGTGTGCGCGTTTCAAAAATAAACCTAGGGTTCCCTCTAGTGGAAAGATAAACGAATGTGGTCGGATTGTCCGTACACATTTCTGTGATGTGATGCTCCACGAATAATGTCTTGTTCTTTCGATGAACATTGCACTCGATTGAATTTTGCGAGAGGACCTATCACGTGATGACAAGGGTGGCTCTCTTTTCTAACGCAACGTCATCTAGGTTTATGAAATACATTACTAATGTCGACAAATACTTTACTCAATTTATTCTAGAAAACCCAGCAATAGGTTTAATTACCAAGAAAATAAAATCTCATTTTTCCCCTATGGGCGACTTTGGTTAGGCTTTAAGGTTTGGTCCATGGTGGCGAGTAGGGGTGAGCGTGGTTCCGGGTAGAACCGGGAACCGGAACCGAACCGGAGGAGGTTCCGGTTCGGTTCCCGGTTCTAAGGGGACCGGTTCCGGTTCCCGGTTCTCTTTTTCCGGGAACCGGAACCTGAGGAACCGGAACCGGCAAAGTTAAAAAATAAAAAACCCTAATCCCTTCCGCGCGAATTTCCCCCTTCAATTTTCCCCCTTTCCCTTTCTTTTTCTCTCTCTCTTTTTTGCCCTTTTTCCTCCTCACGTTACTTCCTGCCCCCCACTTTTTTCTTTTCCCCTCTCTCTCTCTCTCCTCTTTCCTCCTCTCTCAGCCGAACCCTCCCACCTCTACCTCTTCTTCTTCTTCTTCTTCTTCTTCTTCTTCTTCCTTCCTCTCGCCGGTTGCTGCTTCACCCACCACCACACCGCTGCCCCACGCCCTACTCACCACCACCTCTTGGCCACCGAACCCCACCACCCACCGCTCGTCCGACAAGCCGTCTCACCGTTGAGCCCGACAAGCTGTCTTGCCGTCCGCGCCGCCGTGAGGCACCGCCGCCGTCCCCAAGCCACCGTCACCACCTCTTGCTGCCGCTTGCTCGGCCGTCCGGGCCGTTGTTGCTCCGAACCGTCACCACCTCCGCCCGAACCCGGAACCTGTTAGGTTAAGCCCCAAATTAATTTACCTTGTCTGAGTTCCCACTTTCACTTCGCACTTCCTCTCTGTCTCTGCCCGACGTTGCTCACTATGCTCCGTGCTCGCCCTCGACGAGTTCCTCGACGAATCTCCACACGGAGTCGGGCCTCAAGTCCCTCGACGAGTTCCTCTCCGGCAAGACCTACATCTCCGGGTAAAGCTCGTCTACAAGAAGCCGGCGAAGAAGACGACCGCATCCCCATCTTCGTCGGCTCGGAGGACCTCGCGTGGAACCATGTATCATCCCACCAGAGGCAGCGTTCGCGGTGGCAAAGACCGTAAGCTCTCTCTCTCTGCATCGTTCTTTTTAAGCTTTTGAGCATTTGTGTTGTATTCTCTTTGCTCGATTCGAAAGCGCGGGGCTTTGAAGCTTGGGCTGGCTTTCGCCTCCTCGACAACGAGATTCTCATCCTCAAGGTCTGTCCCTCTCTTTGGACGTCGATGGCTTTGGTTGGATTTGCTAGGGCTCGTGGCGCGGGTTTACTTGTTGTTGGGGGCTTCTGTGCTTCGGCTTGTGCGCGAGGGTTTCTTTTGAATCTTAATTTGGGGTCCGTGCATTGATGGGGGTTTTGATGGGATTTCGTTTGTTTTTATGTTTTGTGATGGTAGGAGGAGATGCAGAGGACGAATCTGAGCTGGAGTCGTATAATTGATGAAGAATTCACAACGATTCCCCTTGATGGAAGACTACAATGCCACAGAGAACTGAGGTCACTCAACCGGGCCAACATACAGCATTAAATGGTGCTACTCATGGACACCATTCAACACGAGCATGTCTTATGAAGGGCAAAAATATACTGAGCTCATACCTGCAAACACCGACTGCCGATGGTGATAATAGGAACTCCGAGCAGCTGCTCAAAAAGTTCCTTTAACAAGTTGCAGCACATCCTCTTGCCACCAGACAACAAAATCCAACATGGCTTCTACCAAAGAAGATACGTCTCAAGTCTGAACACAGAATCATGAGGCCAATACCCCAATACCCGCAGCAACAGCAAATGCGGGGCCCAAAGTTTCTGCGTGTTAAAGAATCCGGGGTGGAAGACTATCAACTCTTTCATACTCGTCGAATCTATCTTAATGTTCTTCACGCCCTTGCAGAAATCCAACACGGGGACTCTAAAACAGGGCTTCCCACGACAATTCCGCATCGTTGATTCACAAGGTAATATGACATTTAGAGCCGTAAAATGTCTCTTTAACATCGAGAAAAGACTGATTGTGGTTAATCCATGGTCCCGCCCATATCAAACTTAACATGTGAATTTATGTTGCGATATATGTTCACTTCGGGTAGATGTGGAGAGACTGGCTTTTTCTGTTATCTGGGTATGTTTCTTGTTCTATCTTCGTCATTTGCTGTGCTCTTTTTGGTAAAGAGGATTGCATGTCCATTAGCCGCCATCACCAGACTACACTAAATGATAGCTCATGTGCTTACTAATCATGAATTGTCGGCCCTGTGTATACCAATATATTGATTGATCTTCCCATGAAAGGAGAACAATCTTGTTTACTGCCCATTTTCAGGAAATGACACCTGAAGCAGATATAATATCCACAAGATATACAAAAAGCATTATTAAATCATGTGCGACTCTGTGTTATATTGAAGCTCAAACAAGGATGGATGACAGGTAATCATGTAAATGTTGAGAAGGCTATTCCTCTGTTCATATGAGCTCTTTTCTGGTGTAGAACCTCACACATTGTACTAAACTTGTTCTGATTAATCAACACGCTATTTCCACATGAATTATCCTCTGTTCAATAAATTTTCACATTAGCATAATTTGGCAGTTCCTATTCTTGTTGGTGAGTCTTTCATGAGTCTTTCATTTTTTTAAACTAAAAATGAAAAAAAAAATCTGTTGGAACCTGTTGGAACCTGAAACCGACCCCGGAACCTGTGACAGGGTAGGTTCCAGGTTCTTGGTTCTGACGGGTAGGTTCCAGGTTCCAAAAAATGAGGAACCTGTACCCGAGGGTAGGTTCCAGGTTCCAAGCGGAACCTGTAAGGAACCGGGAACCGCTCACCCCTAGTGGCGAGAGGCAAATTCGATGCGATGCGATGCGTTGTGTTTTGAAAATAGGAGATGCAAAGTGCACGTCAAGATAAACTCGAGCCAGCAATAGTCGTTGTGCCGATAGGAACAATCTCCGTGATCGGCTTCCCGATCATTGGTCAAAGAGGTAATCAAGGTCAATGTACTATACGTATAGTAAATGTTTGGTTAATTTAATAATTATGAAATATGAAAAGTTATTAATTTTGTGACGATTTTTTACTATCAATATATAATGGTTTTTGTTCACCATTAATATAAAGCAGTTTTGTAACATTTTTATAATTTCATATAATGACTATATAATGGTCATGTCACGAATTTATAACACTTGACTTATTTCTTCATATAACCACTTTACAAACGGATTGATAACGGTTATTGAGCAGCTCTCTTTCTCTCTTGTTTGAATAAAAATTAAACTTCAAATATCTTTGAAAATACATTGAATTCTCATATTTTTCCTTTTTCTTTTAGTTACTTCTAATATTCAATGCGAAGTATAGAAAAAAGGTTTATTATATCTTGGAAGAATAGCTACAAGAGCTTTACAAATCAAGTTTTGTACTCCAAGAAATAGAATTATTCTTAAAAACAATATTTGCATGCATCAAACAATTGATCATATTGTCTCATCTTTTTCAATAGATGTCTAACAATTATTATTATTTTCATATTATCTAATATTTTTCAAATAGTAAATGGTTAGTTATGAGGAAATAGGAATGAGTCGAATTAGTTAACATCAGAATGACTTGTTTAATTCGTAATCTATGAATATTGATGATTTGATGGAACATATACTTTGCGTTATAAAATATGTAGTCACACACGTGGAAGATGACCGTAGTTCCAAGTTGAAACACATTCACTCCATGTACCTAATTCTATGTACAAAAATAATAAGTTTTGCAATTTCAAATCCAGTCAATTAATTGGTCAATTCCTTCCTCTCGAATTTTCACACTGTATCTTCCAGTCCACGTAATTTATTGATTGGGACACCGTCCAGAAGTCTTTGTCTTACTATAGTCCACGAGATATTCGATAAATTATATTATAATATGCTTATTATAAAAATAGACAAAATTACATTGCATGGATATCCGTTTCGGCCTTAAATAATGTCCGATTGGAGACCCGAAGGAGCTGTGAGGTGCGGGTCAATATCCGGGACCATCAAACCTCGGATTCACACGGTCGGTCGCAGGTCGTTCCATGTTCATACTATTGGTCTATCCCAGGGACTATTGACATTTCAACCTGCTTTTTGATTTGAGTGCTTTCACAAATTTTGATCAAGTCAATTCTCATCGATCCAACCACCCATTTTTTTAGAAAGTCAAAGGTAAGAACCTTGTAATTGAACGGAGGTTGACAGGATACTCTGGTTCGACGTGGTTTTGGTATTGTTTTAACGAAATATTGGGCGAAAGTGACTTATTAGATTGTCCTTTTGGTAGTTCGATGATTGATTATAAGTTCTTAGTGATCAAATCTGTCCGAATATTTGGTTGGACTAATTATTTTTTATGGATGCAAAACATCCGGTTGATGTGCATAGATAAGGTTCCCTAATAGGGTGGCAAGCATTCATTTAAGGGATTATTTTAAGTACAAGACTTGTGATTCGATATGGGATTTGGCACATTTGAACCCAATATTTGACACTCAATTAACCCCTTCCATGCAAATTCAACTAAATATAACTCTAAGTTCTGCCACAGCTAGAAGACAGAAATAGTGCGAGAAGTACAATTTATGTGGATGTTAGGATTTTGTTTATAAATATTTTGAGCCATAAACATTACATGAAATTTGACTAGTATGAAAGTAGGTCAATTAAGCATCCTAGCATATCAAATGCGGTAGAAAAAGTACAACATCAGAGGTTGGTATTGTACAGACCGGTTAATATATTTCATAATTGACCAATGACTTATTAGGTTAGGTTTTTGAGTAAATGTGAGCTCAATTGAATCTATTAATGGCTCGGATTTAAGCTCCCTTTTTCTCTTCATATTTATATTGCGTGTTCCAAAACCAAATCTACCTCATTTTAGTGTGGAAGTTTAATAGAAGTCCAATACCTTTATTATAGGTAGATCCAAGAGGAAGCCCAAAACTAGAGCTACAATATACCTAATTGGGCAACATTTGCTTAAAAAAGCTTATCCTATTGAGTAAAGGGTCAATTAGGTATATCAAATAACTTACCAAACGTCGACGTCCATATTTTCACACCGCAAGTGCGCTCACCATTCTTCTTCCCTATGAGCCCACCGCACTCATCACCTCCCTCTTAATCCAAGTGAAGTATTGTGCCACACCAACAAGTCTCAATGCAAATCTCGGTCCTATTGACACCAAAAAATGTCCCAGACGTTGTAGTTGACGACTTGGTTGACACGGGCTTGCTAGAATGACTAGAGAAGTGAAAAATAGCTGAGTGTTGGGAATAATCAATTAGTAAAGTGCAGTCAATTGACAATAAGACCCAATTCTTATAGACGGAAATTCAAAATGCATGGGCTAAGTATTGGAAAAAATGAGTCAATGTAACTCTCAGTAACCATCAAGGTAGTGATGTCGATCTAATCATCATTGTAAATATTGAATAGTAAAGTCGATTAATCGTTGGTATATCTGTCAAGTAGTGGAATCAAGCAAGGGAGTTGTAGAAACCTATGGGTTATAAATAGCAAAGTGTACCCTTAGCAAATAAATTCCTTCAATCAATCACAAAATTCAAAGTTGTTTTGTCAGTATCTTGTGCTATGTTTCTTGCAATTTGGCAGCAATTGCCTCCAGTCTCCTTACTTTTAATTTTTTTGTCATTTACCTTCCTATTCAAAATCAACAAAGGATCTTTGACCGCATTTGTCAATTCACTAATCAGTCCATCCATATTCCAAGAGGTATTTTGTTGACTTTTCGGTGATACATGTCCACACGTCTTCTCTAGTGGTCTTCTCCCCGCAGTCTTCTTCCTGCAGAGACCATGATAGCAAATTTGGTTATTGCAATGATTAATGAGATTCCTTATCTTGTCCAAATACTAATACACACTTTATCTTTCAAATTTGAGTCTATGGACATGTCATCTCAAATTCACCTTCACTCAAATGTCAAAAGTCTAAGCTATATTGAATTTAGTTAATCAACAACTCCTCCGAGCTCTAAAACATGCACACTTGAGCCGATCAAAAGTTCAGGGACTAGATCGGACATTTATCAATAATTCATTGACCAAATTAAACCGATCAAAAGTTTAGGGATGAAATTACACATTAAGTAAAAGTATATGGACCATTTGTGACATTTTCCCAATGTAAAAATAAGTATACACCCTTTCAAAATAAATCCAGATCTACCACCTAGTGGAAAAAATCTCATATTGCTTTGAGTGTGGCTAAAGTTCGAGTGACATAGCTTACAGGATCCATATTTTCCGAGGTTGTTGTTTTACTTCTTTAAAAATTTGCTTCAGAAAACACATTGCAGGAAGCCAACTCAGGAGTTGAAATACTCGAGAGAACCGGTTTGGGAAAAGTCGAAGGCTAGAGAGCTAAGGCCCCTCAGATCGTAAATCGAGACCCCACGCATGTAATGATTTTTCAGATTAACTTTGAAATGGATTAGGGTCATTTTCCCTAAAATTACTTTTGTCTTGTGGTCGAAAGGACGAAAGGTCTTTGTCTTAGCAGGCTAGTAAGAACATGCTCCGTCAATTTTAAAACTAAGCAAGTATCACCTAATTATGCATCTTTTGTCAATTGCATATGCATGCACGTAACGAATGGAGACTCACGCATATTTTTATTACTCCTTGCATACTTTTAAGGCACAAACGCGCATGGCACC
This sequence comes from Eucalyptus virginea, assembly GCA_014182375.1. Classification (NCBI taxonomy): domain Eukaryota; kingdom Viridiplantae; phylum Streptophyta; class Magnoliopsida; order Myrtales; family Myrtaceae; genus Eucalyptus; species Eucalyptus virginea. The sequence goes on from CM024514.1 coordinate 11,465,554, forward strand.
CGGAGTCATGCTGGGACATAAAATGACGAAGGAATTTCCGTGATTACATCTTCGGAAAAACCAGAATTTATTAATAAGTTTAGGAAACTATTTGATAATGGCATTCAAAGGACTTAATTAAAAAGTGCAACATCGAAAGGGCATTGTGAGGACGCTAACCCTCCTCAAACTAATTTCCAAACTAATTTCCAGGTAAGAAGAAAAATCCAAAACTGATATATCCAAGTCACATTTAAGCCAAACTAATTTTCTTAGGGATTTTAGTAGATTTAAGCCAAACAAATTTTCTTAGGAATTTTAGTAGATTTTTGAAACTTAAAGGAGCTCTTTGCAGATTTTCCAATGTAAGATTTTGGTGATTTAAGATTTTTTTGTGACATCAAATATAAATTGGGATAAAATGTGGCATAATGTACCGGTCTGAAATTTTTTGTCACATAGAAATTAATTTGGATAAATGTTGCACAAATGTATCAATTTGAGATTTTTTGTGATAAGAAAATTAATTCAAGATAAATATGGTGTGGAGATATTAATTTGGGGATTTGACAGTATTAACCCTAAAAATAATTATCCTTCCAAGTTATCCATCAATCTTTGGCCAAAATATATGGAATATGATTTCGACGTGACAGTGGAGGTAAGTCTATAAGGAAACACATAACGACCCTAAACAAAGCTCATTTTGTATTATTTAATTACGACATGTCAAAGATGTATACAAGAAATCAAATTGATTAAACTACTCAAGCCACTTGATTTGTTAATGTCAAATTGTCAACTTTAATATATTTACAATTCTAATTTAAATAAGTAAACGATTGCAATTCGTGGCATTCCTCAACTTGATGTCTTAAAGAAATTAGAAGGTCAAAATTTTTAGTTGACTCAACCAGGAGCTTTTCACGAATTTAAAAAATGGAAATTTTAATCGGTTGTAATATCCTCTATCCTTTTAAGATCCACACAGCCCTCATACCAAAATGTGAGCAAATCTTACTACTAATTGCAAAATCACATTAAACTATATTTTACTATTTAGATTGATATGATCTATATTATATACTTTTTAAAGTTTATTTAGGGTCACGAAAATATATAAACTTATGATATGACTATCATTTTATATTAGGGTTAATACCATTAAATATCCAAAACCGGCACCCACAGCCATATTTGCCCTAAATTATTTGGTCACTACTACTTTTGAATTCCACCCCCTAAATAATTAAATCCACCCATTTTACAGTAAAAAGACAAAATTACCCTTACTTTTCAATTGCAATTTAAAGTGATGGCCCTATTTCTCCTTTTTTTTCTATTTTTTATTTTTCTATTCAAGATTACCATAATTAACGATTTCACATATTTTATCTTTAGTATATCAAAGAAAAAGTGCATTTTTATATATTCCTACAACATCTTACAAGATGTATGTAAAAAGGCATTCTCTTATTTAGTAAAAAATTAAAAATTCTCTTGTTTATCATTGATCTTATAACAACTTATCTATTCTTTGACCATTTTATCTCAAAAGCTCAATTTCTTGATGAACTTTTTATTTTTTAATTTCATTAGCCTTATATATATATATATATACCTCTCTATATTAAAGACCTCTCTATATTAAAGAATCTATCTCTTTTTTTTCCTTACTATATCAGCGAGATACTTTTACACAAAGCATGTAAGAAATTAGAGGAATATTTAGGAATATATTAAAAATATTATGTACAATGTAGCATCTTGATTTTTTTGGGGTTAATACCCTGAAATATCCCAAATTTATATACATGTAACAATTTTACCCAAAACTAATTTTTTTAATCACGAAAACCCCAAACTTGTAAACTTAGGACAAATTTACCATAAGTAATCATAAAAAATCACAAACTTGTACATTTGTGACAAATTTACCTCGTTCAACTACCACAAACCCCAAATTAATATATTTGTGACAAATATACCCTTTGTTAAATTGGATTAATAACACAAAAAATCACAAAAATGATACAATTGTGGTCAAAGTGGTTTTATGCTAAAAGACTGTCCCTGAAAGGGCTTGAATGGGAGAGGTTCACCTATAGTGGGAATGCATAGAAAACTAACTCCATTTTCCCTGGTTCTAAGTAAATCTCAAACTAGTACACTAGTCCACTGTCACATATCATCCAACTTAATAATTTGATAATAAAATTTAATGAAAACTAAAAGAGAATAAATTTATCATAAATATACTAATTTAGGGTAAATTTGTCAAATGTGTATCGGTTTAGAGTTTTTGGTGGTTAAAAAATTAGTTTGTAGTAAATTTGTTATGAGTGCACCAATTTGGGGTTTTTCAAGTTATTAACCATTTTTTGTATAAATAGTTTGATCTAGATAATGATATTTCACAATTTTTTTTTAATCTTAATTTATGTAATTTTTTGATTTAATTGAATTTTATTAAGTTTCATGTTGGAAAATGTCCTGTGATTTTATTTTGGAAAATCTTCAAAGAGTTTTTTTTTTTTTATGTGATCATCCTCTTATAACTATATATAAAAAATCGATAAGAAGGGTTTGATGGTGATATGCACAACAAGAGTGAAAATATATAAACAAGCCAATGTGTTAAAAAGTCACCTATTTTAAATTTGTTCCATACTCTACTTCATAATTTATTTAATGAATTTGCTTGACAACGTAAATAAGAAGTAACTTTCTTGAAGATTTATCTTTTTGACAAAATGAACTTTCACGGAAGTATTATCTAACAATTAAAAAAAAAAAATACACACATTGTCTTCAATATAAATGGGAAATCTACGATAAACGAAAACTAAACATTTAAAGTTCTTAATTATGATAAGTAAATTCTACGTAAATATAGAAAAACTAAAAAATGAAGAAAGTAAATAAATTTGAGATCACCACTTTAAATTGTAATGGAATGATTAAGGACAATTTTGTCTTTTTGGTGAAAATTGGGTGGATTTAGTTATATGGGTGTAGAAATAGCACCACCTGGTTATTTTTTATTTCATAAAAAAAAAAAAGGTGCCACATGACAAATTTATCATAAAATATTTTTTATCTTAAAAAGTACCAAACTACTAATTTACTGTGAACTAATTTTCTTATTACAAGAAAACCCTAATTAGTAATTCTGACCTAAATCTACCATCCGCTAGCATTCCATTTAGTATTCATTGCTAAGATTCATATATCTCAATGCAAATGAATGAAAGATGGATTTGACATAAAGAACGACATATCTGAAGCGAAAAATCGACATGTCATAACACATAAGCATCTTAAGAATGATAGATATGGAGTACCAACTTGTGATTTTTAAAATTAGGGATAAATGCGACCATGGGGGCAGCGACTCGAGGCTTGAAAATGAATTCAGGATGAAGGCTTTGTCAGCATCGGTTTGGAATTTTTTATGAGGTCAAAAATTAAGTGATTTTTAAATTGGCATCACTACCCCAAACATGACCCAGAATTTCAAAATAACAAAAAAAAAATCACTTTTTCTTCATGACGCTATCTAATTTCAAAAAAATTTTAACGAGATAAGGATCGCCTGCGGCCGCTAAATTCCGCTCCAACCGTAAACCCTCCTTAATCCTTTCGTTTTGTGAATCCCGCATTATATATGGTCAAAAGGACGAAATGTCTTTGTCTAAACAGGCTAGTGATAACATGGCTCCGTCAATTTTAAACCTAAGCAAGTATCACCTAATTATGCATCTTTTGTCAATTGCATATGCATCCACGTAACGAATGGAGACTCACGCATATTTTTATTACTCCTCGCATACTTTCAAGGCAAAAACACGCATGGCACCCAGAGTCATGCTGGGACATAAAATGACGAAGGAATTTCCGCGATTACATCTTCGGAAAAACCAGAATTTATTAATAAGTTTAGGAAACTATTTGATAATGGCATTCAAAGGACTTAATTAAAAAGTGCAACATCGAAAGGGCATTGTGAGGACCCTAACCCTCCTCAAACTAATTTCCAGGTAAGAAGAAAAATCCAAAACTGATATATCCAAGTCACATTTAAGCCAAACTAATTTTCTTAGGGATTTTAGTAGATTTTTGAAACTTAAAGGAGCTCTTAGCAGATTTTCCAATCTAAGATTTTGGTGATTTAAGATTTTTTTTGTGACATCAAATATAAATTGAGATAAAATGTGGCATAATGTACCGGTCTGAAATTTTTTGTCACATAGAAATTAATTTGGATAAATGTTGCATAAATGTATCGATTTGAGATTTTTTATGATAAAAAAATTAATTCAAGATAAATGTGGTGTGGAGATATTAATTTGGGGATTTGACAGTATTAACCCTAAAAATAATGACTCTTCCAAGTCATCCAACAATCTTTGGCCAAAATATATGGAATATGATTTCGACGTGACAGCCGAAATAGGGTAAGTCCATAAGGAAACACATAACCACACTAAACAAACCTCATTTTGTATTATTTAATTATGACATGTCAAAGTTGTATCCATGAAATCAAATCGATTATAATCCTCAAGCCACTTGATTTGTTAATGAGTCAAATTGTCAACTTTAATATATTTACAATTCTAATTTAAATAAGTAAACGATTGCAATTCTTGGCATTCCTCAACTTTTTTTTTTTTGGTCGGTCCTACTCTAATCCTATTCTAACACTCACTCTCAGACTTTTGCCATTGCCTCCTTGCAGGGCGTGGGAGTCGAAAACCCACTCCTGAAATGAAATCGTCCCCACCCCAATCCCCTCTGAGAATGTGGAGATTTGAACCCCCAACCTCCCCCTTCCAAGTTGGAAGGGTGGCCACTGGGGCGAACCCCCAGTGGTTGGCATTCCTCAACTTGATGTCTTAAAGAAATTAGAAGGTCAAAATTTTTAGTTGACTCAACCAGAAGAGCTTTTCACGAATTTAAAAAATGGAAATTTTAAACGGTTGTAATATCCTCTATCCTTTTAAGATCCACACGGCCCTCATACCAAAATGTGAGCAAATCTTACTACTAATTGCAACATCACATTAAACTACATTTTACTATTTAGATTGTTATGATCTATATTATATACTTTTTAAAGTTTATTTAAGGTCATGAAAATATATAAACTTATGGTATAACTATCATTTTATATTAGGGTTAATAACATTAAATATCCAAAACCGGCACCCATTGCCACATTTGCCCTAAATTATTTGGTCACTACTACTTGTGAATTCCACCCCCTAAATGATTAAATCCACCCATTTTACAGTATAAAGACAAAATTACCCTTAATTTGCAATTGCAATTTAAAGTGATGGCCCTATTCCTCCTTTTTTTTTCTATTTTTTATTTTTCTTTTCAGGATTACCATAATTAACTATTTCACATATTTTATCTTCAGTATATTAAAGAAAAAGTGCATTTTTAGATATTCCTACAACATCTTACATGATGTATGAAAAAAGGAATTCTCTTATTTAGTAAAAAATTAAAAATTCTATTGTTCATCATTGATCTTACAACAACTTATTTATCCTTTGACCATCTTATCTCAAAAGCTCACTTTCTTGATGAACTTTTTTTTTTTTTTTAATTTCATTAGCCTAATATATATATATATATATATGAAGTATCTTTACCTCTCTATACTTCTTTTTTTCTTGCTATATTAGCAAGATACTTTTACACGAAGCATGTAAGAAATTAGAGGAATATTTAGGAATATATTAAAATATTATGTACGATGTAGCATTTTGATTTTTTTAGGGTTAATACCCTGAAACAATCTCAAATCGGTACATCTGTGACAAATTTACCAAAAACTAATTTTTTAATAAAGAAAAATTTCAAACTGGTATACTTGTTACAAATTTATCCCAATTAACCATAAAAAAAATCCCAAACTAGTACACTTGTGACAAATTTACCTCAAACTAATTTGTTCAACCATCACAAACCCCAAATTAATATATTTGTGACAAATATATTCTCTCTTAAATTGGATTAATAACACAAAAAATCACAAAAACGATACAATTGTGACAAACATATAGTAAAATCCCAAACTAGTATACTAGTCAACTATTACGTGTTATCAATTTAGTAATTTAATGAAAATTAACATATGGTAAATTTATCGCAAATATATCAGTTTTGGATAAATTTGTCAAATGTGTGTCAGTTTAGGGTTTTTGGTGATCAAAATATTAGTATTGGGTAAATTTGTCACAGGTGTACCAATTTTGGGTTTTTCAAGGTATTAACCTTTTTTTATTAGATGTCTCCGAAGAGATGATTCTACACTATTTTTTTAGGCGATTCCGCATTGTTCTTGCGAGTTGCTTCGTGGCTACTTCCTGAAGTTTGGACCGGTGGTTAAGGCCAATCATTGGCGGTTAGGGGTGCCTCCTAGCTCTCTTTCAAACCCCTAAGGTTCTTGCCCTGTTACATTTCCTTTCCTGAGTCGTGATGATCGCGATTGGCTAGGGTTTCCTCATTTCTAGTTTGTTGCTTGCGCTCTCTATGCACGATGGCATCTGACTTGATTCCGGCCCAAAATACTGGGGTAGGGCCAATTGGTGGAAGCCCTCCAAACCCTGCGCATGACCACTTGACCCTCGTGGATCTGAAGGAGAATGTGGGATGAGCTTCTTCGTCCGTCGCTGGTTCGCGTGAAGGCGACCAATAGACTCAACCCCCTCGTGCTCCGGTGGGGAACATGGATAGAAACCGAGGTAGATCAAATTCCAAACGCCCTTAGCCAAGGAGGGGTGATCCGAATAACCAGAATACTCAAACTTGGGCTAGTGTAGCCAAGGTTGCCTCAAAGGGTTATGATTTGGAATATTTTCCTCCTATCTATGATAACAACAAACTGGCTGTTGAGTTGACTGAGGATATCATTGAGGCGGTTGATCCTAAGTTGTATGAATGTTGTGTGGGTTATTATATTGGCAGGAGAATACCCTTCAAGGTGACTGAAGCGGCCCTCAAGAGAGCTTGGGACCCAAATCTTGTTGATGTAATGTCCAATGGACAGGGTTTCTTTTTTTTCCACATACCTGATGCAGACTTTCGAAGAAAACTCCTTGGGGGGTCCTATTTCAGTTTTTAGGATACCGTTGATACTCCAATAGTGGAGACCAGCGTTGGAGCTGAATAAGGACACTCACTTAACCGTGCCTGTCTGGGTGAGGCTTAAAACCTTCCGCTTGATTTTTGGTCGGCCTAAGGGCTTGGCAAGGTCACTAGTGCAGTGGGTAAGCCGCTATATGTTAATCAGAGGACAGAGCAGATGAAGATGTTTACATTTGCCAGGGTTTGTGTTGAAATCATAGCAAAGCAACCCATCTACGATGGCATTGAAGTGTTCCTCAATGGTGAGTCTTCTTTTGTGAAAGTAGAGTATGAATGGAGACCTGTAGCATGCTCTAGATGCGGCATCTTCAATCACAAGTGCTCTCCTACCCCATCTCGATCATCTGCAGCTGGTGCTACAAAGCAGGCTTCGATCCCTGCTCCTCAAAACACATCCTTTTCCCCTGTCCCATTGCTCCTCCCACTGTTCCTGTAGTTGTGGAAGACCAACCAAGACAAGTGGTGGCTAAGACGGATGACTCTCCCATGTTGGTTAATAGGTCTGGCCTTATTTTAGCTGCTGGTAAGCAATCCCCTGTTAAAGTCTTGACAGCTAATCCAATTGGTGGTTTACCTCAGGCAAAAGGCATGGAGTGCTCTAGTTCTAGAGGACCTCAAGATCAATTGTTAGCCTTAGTGGCGAATCCCGCTACTGCCTCTTCTCTTCCAGTAGCCGATTCAGGCTAGAAGTAGGTAAAAGCGAAGATGAAAAAGCCGCCTTTTGCGAAGGCTACTGCATCCTTTAGATTGCCTCCACCTACCAAAGGAGGGCAATCCTTAAAATTGAAAGACTTTGCTCATGATAAAGTTCAAACGACATCAGCTCATTAGACTCAAGGAAGCTCCAAAGCTTCTAAGAAGGATGATTCTCGTTCTTCCCAAGCAGAGGATAAGGTGGATCCCCCCAGCTCAATGATGCCTCAAGCTAGCTCGGAAGATGAGATTGTTGGTTCTAGTTTCTCCACTTGCCCCACTTCTCCAAGAGCGTTACATCCCCTTGCTGGTTTTAAAACTATGCAGGATAAATTATTGAAGTTATTTCCTGATCCTCCTCCCTTGGTTATGCCTACTTCGGCCCCTAGCCGGCGTAGGTCGACCAAGAAGAGGTAACCCTCTTCCCTCTCATTTGTAAATATGTTTTTTGATTTTTAGAATATCAGGGGCCTTCGTGACCCTGTTAAAAGGGCTGAAGTCAGGAGACTTGTTACTACGAACAATCTATGTTTGGTTGGCCTCCTCGAGACAAAAGTTCTAGAGCCTCTTTTTGACTCAATATCCTCGTTTTTGCTTAAGGATTGTAAGTGGATTACTAACTATGAATTCTCCCTTCATGGTAGAATCTGGGTGAGTTGGAACCTAGAGTGCGTAAGCTTTGAAATCTTGTCTATGAATGATCAAACTGTGCATGGACGCATAAAGTTTAACCACTTTAGTTTGGCATGCTGTGTTTCTATAATATATAGTGAACATACCTTTGTTCGTCGCCGCCCCTTGTGGGGAGACCTTCTACGTTTGAATGCTCTCCTGCAGGATTCGGCCTAGATTGTTGCTGGGGATTTCAATGCCATAAGGGATCCTTCAAATCAAGTTGGGGGTTCAAATGCTTGGATCCCATACTTCAATAAATTCAGCTAGTGCTTAGCCTAAACAGAGTTGGAGGATCTCAGGTATGTGGGACTCCGCTTCACTTGATCCACTTCTGCTGGTGCCAATAGGAAAATGAGAAAGATTGACCAGGTCTTGGTTAATATGAGGTGGAACTCGGATTTCTCTTTCTCGAAAGCTTCTTTTTTTAACCCGGATATCTCCGACCATACCCCTATGATTGTGAGGGTTCTTAACCCGGTCTCTAAAAAGAAGCCTTTCAAATATTTTGACTTCTGGTTTGAGCATCCGGATTTCCTCCCCATTGTTCGATAAACTTGGGACAATCCGGTGAAAGGGGTGCCTATGTTTAGGCTGGTTTCCAAGCTGAAGGCCTTGAAAGGCCATCTCAAGCATCTCAACCGAGAGGCCTATGCGAATATCACTCAGAGGACAGCGGAAGTGAGGGATGCTCTTTGTTCTACCCAGGTTGGTCTTTAGGTAGACCCAAATAATGTCACTCTTGCAGAACTTAAGAAAGTTCAACGCCAGACTTTTGTTGACCTGCATAGTCATGAAGAGTCTTTTTATAGACGAAAATCAAGAGTTAGATGGCTCAAGGAAGGGGATCGAAAGACTAAGTTCTTTCACCATTCCATTAAAAGAAAGCAACTCAGGAACCGGATCCTATCTGTTAAGGATCTGTCGAGCTCTTTGATCACGGACCCTGAATTGGTGCCGCAAGTATTTGTTTCCTTCTTCTCAAAACTCATTTCACCACATACGACTCTCTCTTAGCCTTCGTTGCAAGAGCTAAAGGAGTTTGTTCAGCGGCCTCTCTTGGATGATCAGGTTTGTTCCCTTGCTAGCCCGGTTTCCGATTCTAAGATTAGGAATACTCTCTTCTCTCTTGCCAGAGGTAAAGCCCTAGGCCCGAATGGCTTCACCGTGGAGTTTTTCAAGAGCAATTGGGAGATAGTTGGACCTTTGGTGGTAGAGGTAGTCAAGGATTTCTTCTCTTCTGGACGCCTTCTAAGGGAGGTAAATAATACCATTCTAGCATTGGTGCCCAAAGTCCCTAACGCTTGTGCTGTTTCCGAGTTTAGGCCCGATGCTTGTTGTAATACTATTTATAAGGTTATTACGAAAATTTTGGCAAATCGCTTGGCCACTATTTTGAGTGACTTGATTAATTCATCCTAGAACACCTTTGTTAAGGGTAGAAAGATTAGGGATAATATTCTTCTGACCCAGGAACTCTTTGCCGTTTTCATCTTGACCCTTACTTACCTAAATGTGCTATCAATGTAGATTTTCAAAAGGCTTATTATACTGTTGATTGGGATTTCCCGGAGCTTATTCTCTCGGCTTTTGGTTTTCCTGAGTGGATTATTCGACTTATTATGGTCTGTGTTTGTACGCCAAAATACTCTATGTCGATCAATGGAGAGCTCCATGGGTTCTTTTCAAGTGGACGGGGCCTTCGATAGGGAGACCCAATGTCACCCTATCTTTTTACTCTGGTGATAGAGGTGTTCTCGGGGATTTTATCTACTTGGACCTTGGTTAAGGATTTCAAGTACATTTGGAGGTGTAAAGTGGTGAAGCTTTCCCACATTTTCTTTGCCGATGATGTCTTTCTATTTTGTTGGGCTATTGGCCGTCGGTGGCCTTGCTTAAAAGAGGATTGGATATCTTTTCCTCCTGGAATGGGTTGCTACCAAATAGAAACAATAGTGAAATATTTCTCTCGGGTGGGCCTTCGTCTCTTCGCAATAATATCCTACCGGCCTTTGGCTTTCTTGAAGGGAAGCTTCTAGTTTGTTATTTGGGTGTGCCTATTATATCATATAGGTTGGGAAAAGTGGACTGTATTGCTTTGATTGACTACATCACTGCCAGGGTCCAATCCTGGGTGCAGCGGTTCTTGTCTTTTGTAAGGAGACTCCAGTTTATAAGGTCAGTGTTACATTCCATTCAAGCGTTATGGGCTAGTGTTTTTACCTTGCATTCTTCAGTTTTAGACAGTATTGAGCATATTTTGAGACAGTTCCTATGGAAGGGCTCTACTCTTGGCCGTGGTGGTGCCAAAGTCTCTTGAGATGATGTTTGTCTCCCATAGGAAGAGGGTGGTTTAGATATTCACAAGTTGAGGGATTGCAACAAAGCGGCTATGCTTAAATACATTTGGTTTCTTTTCACTGATAAGGAATCCTTGTAATGTCGGTAAGTTCATACAATTTTTTTAAAATAGGAAAACTTCTGGATTTCTTCTCGTCCCGCAGTATGCTCGTGGGCGTGGAAGAAAATCTTGCAACTTAGATAGGAGTTTAGATTGTCTTTCTTTCAGAAAGTTGGCAATGGACTCTCGATATTCTTATGGTATGATCACTGGCTTTTACGTGGCCCTTTGGACTCTTTTGTACTGGACTCTCTCATGGATAGCCTGAGCCTTCTTAGCTATGTAGTGGTTGCGGATCTTTTTTCCCCTATGGGTCGCACGTTTAAAACTCTTTTGGAGAGTTGGGGTCTTAACTTCCCGATTCTCTCCTTGGTCCCTGACCGATTTTCTTGGTGTTGCAACCCTTCTGGCTCCTTCTCGGTGGCTTCAGCTTGGAATATCATCAGGACCAAGAAGGACCATGTTCCTTGGGCGTCTTTCATATGGGACAATGCTTTGGCCCTTCGATTCCAATTCAATCTATGGCTTATCTCTAGGAATCGCTTACCTACCCTGACGCTTCTCATCTCCTATAGCAGGATCGATCATGTTGTTTGCGCCTTTTGCAGGGTCGTGCTGGATTCTATCGACCATTTGTTCTTTGATTGTTACACTTCGGCAACACTTGCTTTTTTTTTTGGCAGCTAGGTGTAATCTTCCTTGGTGTAATAGATCTTGGCCAGACAATCTCTCATGGGCTTTGAAATTCTTAACCGATAAGGACTTTTACCATCGTATTGCTCGCTTCTCGTTTGGTGCTATGTGTCACCTAATTTGGAAGAAGAGGAATAGTATCATTTTCCAAGGGGAAGCCTTGGTGGTTTCGGCGATGGAAAATCATCTTATCAAGGTTGTAAAGGACAAAGCTCTTACTTTTATCAATGTCCCGGTTACTCCAAGGAACAGGAGACTCCAGAGAGGTTGGGGCTTTGACCCCTTGATCTTCTTCAGGCAACCTAGGTCTTCCTAATGCCGCACCTACCACCATCTGCTTTGAGCTTAAGCTTATTTCTATTTAGGTTCTTCATTCTTCGTCCCCTCCTTTGGATGCTAGTCGAGGTGTGCTAGGTTGTTTTGTATTTGTGGCTTTTGCGGTGTGTCCTTTTGACTGTTGTTAGCTTTGTTGTCTTATTGTTGATGCCTTGTGGCTTTTACTTCGACTCACTTTTCACTCTTTATGCTTTTAGCATTTAGAGTGTAAGTTTTTGGCGCCGAATTTTGTACAATGGACTAAAGCTCAATATATTTTCTTACCTTTACAAAAAAAAAAAAAAAAAAAAAAAACCTTTTTTTTTTTTTTTATAAATAGTTTGATCCAGATAATGATATTTCACTAATTTTTTTTTGTAAATCTTAATTTATGTAATTTTTTTTTATTTAATTAAATTTTATTTTCTGAAGTTTCATGTTGAAAAATGTCTTGTGATTTTATTTTGGAAAATCTTCAAATAGTTTTTTTATGTGATCATCCTATTATAACTATATAAAATAAATTTGATAAGAAGGGTTTTGATGGTGATATATACAACAAGAGTGAAAATATATAAATAAGCCAATGTGTTAAAAAGTCACCTTTTTTAAATTTGTTCCATACTCTACTTCATAATTTATTTAATAAATTTGCTCGACAGCGTAAATAAGAAGTAACTTTCTTGAAGATTAATCTTTTCAACAAAATGAACTTTCATGGAAGTATTATCTAACAATAATAAATAAATAAATAAAACACGTTGTCTTCAATATACATGGGAAATCTACGATAAACAAAAACTAAACATTTAAAGTTCTTAATTATGATAAGTAAATTCTACATAAACATAGAAAAACTAAAAAATGAAGAAAGTAAATAAATTTGAGGGAAAAAGCCACCAAAAACCCCCAACTTTGCCTCGAGTGACAGATTTACCCCGAACTTTGTTCTGTGACATGAAAAACCCTGAAGTTTTCTAACTGTGACATATTTACCCTAAACTTTTATTTGTGACACAAAAAATCCCGAACTTTCATTTGTGTGACACATTTACCCTAAATCATAAAGACATTTTGGTCTTTTTACTTTAAAAAAAAAATTTTTTTTTTTTTTTTTTTTTTTTCTTCTTCTTCTTCTTCCTTCCCTCCGCCGGCCATGGCGTGGCCGGCGGAGGGAAGCTGGCGTCCGGCGAGGGCTACCCCGCCGGCGTTGGGCGAGGGACGCCGGCGAGGGCCCCTCGCCGACGCCGACTTCCCTCCGCCGACAAGGGTGCCCTCGCCAAATCGGCGAGGGGTTGCTCGCCGACGTTGGGCACCCTCACCCGATGCCGGCGAGGGCACCCCTCGCCCGACGCAGCGAGGGCGGCCCTCATTGGTGTCGAGCGGCCCTCGTCGACGTCGGGCAAGGGCCGCCCTCGCCGGCGTCCCTCGCCCGACGCCGGCGAGGGCGGCCCTCGTCGACATCGACGAGGGCCTCCCTCGCCCGGATCCGGCGAGGGCACCCTCACCCAACGTCGGCGAGCAACCCCTCACCGGATCCGGCGAGGGCACCCTTGCCGGCGTCGGGCGGCCCTAGCCGCCCCAGGCGAGGGTGACCCTCGCCCGACGCAAGCGAGGGCGGCCGATGCCAAACACGCGCTTCCCTCCGCCGGCCGCCATGGCCGGAGGGAAGAGAGAAGAAGAAAAAAAAGAAAAAGAAAAATAGAAAAATAAGACGAAAATACCCTTAATGGGGTAAATGTGTCACAGTTAGCAAACTTCGGGGTTTTTCACGTCACAAAATAAAGTTCGGGGTAAATCTGTCACTCGAGGTAAAGTTTGGGGTTTTTGGTGGTTTTTTCCCTAAATTTGAGATCACCACTTTAAATTGTAATGGATGATTAAGGACAATTTTGTCTTTTTGGTGAAAATTGAGTGGATTTATTTATGTGGGTGTAGAAATAGCGCCACTCGGTTATTTTTTATCTTGTAAAAAAAAAAAGGTACCGCATGACAAATTTATTGTAAATTATTTTTTATCTTAAAAAGTACCAAATTACTAATTTACTGTGAACTAATTTTCTTCTTACAAGAGAACCCTAGTGGGTAATTCTAACCTAAATCTACCATCCACTAGCATTCCATTTAGTATTTATTGCTAAGATGCTCATATATCAACGCAAACGACTAAAAGATGGATTTGACATAGAGAACGTCATATCTAAAGTGAAAAATCGACGTGTCGTAACACATAAGCATCTTAAGAATGATAGATATGGAGTACCAACTTGTGATTTTTAAAATTAGGGATAAATGCGACCGTGGGGGCAGCGACTCGAGGCTTGAAAATTAATTCAGGATGAAGGCCTTGTCAGCATAGGTTTGGAATTTTTTTATGAGGTCAAAAAATAAGTGATTTTTAAATTGGCATCACTACCCCTAACAAGGCTTAACATGACCCAGAATTTTAAAAGAACAAAAAAAAAAAAAAAAATCATTTTTCTTCATGGCGCTATCTAATTTCAAATTTTTTTTAACGAGATAAGGATCGCCTGCGGCCGCTAAATTCCGCTCCAACCGTAAACCTTCCTTAATCCTTTCGTTTTCAATCTCCCTTGCCGTCCCCTTCCTCGAAAAGCCGCACGACCGCGACGTCCAGATAAGCAAAGCATCGCCGCCGGCAGGAGGAAGACGACGGCGACGGCGGCGGAGGAGGTCGAGCTCGCCGACCCTAGATAGAGCCTGCGAAACAGGTGAGATTGATGCGGTACAGATGGGTTCGATCTCCCTTTTTGCGTGATGGGTTCCCTCTCCTAAAAGAGCTCTTTTTATGGGGAAATTCCTCCCCTCTGCGACGAGGTTGCGCCAGCTAGTCAGAACCCTAGGATCGGCGCCGGGCGGCGATCGGAGATCGGGGGACCGGAGGAGGAGGAGGGGTGCGGCGGCGGCGGCGGCGGGGGAGATGGAGGTGGAGACCAGCGGGGAGAAGGAGGGCGGCGCGCGGTTGCCGCTGTCGGAGGTGGTGTCCGACTGCGTGAAGCGGTGGTTCAAGGACACGCTTAAGGAGGCGAAGGCCGGGGACGTGAATATGCAGGTCTTGGTGGGTCAGATGTATTACAGCGGGTATGGAGTCCCCCGGGATGCTCAGAAGGTATCGGCTTTGTTGTTGAATTCCTGTTCTTTCTGTGCAACTGAACCGCTAGTGTGTTGGGGTATGGTTCTTGATGTTAAATTAGGCTGCTTGGTAGGAGGGTTTAGCTGCGTTTTGATTCGTGAGCCTTGGACAAAAGGGTATCAAGGGAGAGAATATGAAGATTGCCCTTCAGCCCTTTTTGCTATTTGTGATTAGCTAGGCAGATTTCTGATGTGTTTATTTTGATGGGGACTTGTAGAATTTGTTGTTTTGTCTGCCATTGCTCAAATGCCAAATTCTCTGTCATTGATCGCTAGTCTTGGTTACTGAGAAACAAAACTGATATTAGAATGAAGGTAATCATAGTTTCAAAGGATCAGTTTCAGACACATGTTATAGGGAGTCCGGGACAACGAAAGGAGGGAAAGAGAAAAGCAAGATACAGTATTTTCACCATTAATATGCAAAAGAAGTCTTTTTTAGGCCTGAAGTTGCAACAAAGCTGAAATGTGATGGCTGACCTGACCCTCTCTCGTAGACCGAATGATGCCTTAAGTTCTGAACGTCTATGGTTGCTCAGTCTTAAGGGAACCTTGCAAAATTAAGTTAATCGTTTGTTTCATGCATTATGCATTCATCCATGGTTTTATGAATTACAATTTTCATCTGTGTTTTTAAAAATATACACTTTGCATCATGCTGTTTGTGTAGTGACTGATGTTTTACATCCTGAGTTCAGCTGTGCTACTGCAAAATGCCCTACAGTGCTGTTACAGTCAGAGAACTAAATCTTTCTCGTGGACAAAAACAATTTCTTAAGTTGGGAAACCAACTGATGTACTTGCTCAGTTCCTCTATTTCTCCACTCTTGTATTCTGTCACGCACACTGTTTCTGTTATTCTCTACATTTATCTGATTCTGGATGTCTTCAAGTATCAATGATATTATAAGAGCGTGAAAGAAGAAGAGTTTTCTTGGAAATGCAGATGCTAACTGTAATTATGTCTGCTTTATGGGATGCAAAATGTAGGCTTTCACTTTTCATATTGTTTTTCCAGGTCCAGATTTGTATGTTTATTTCTATGTTGATTTTGATTGTTTTATATGTATTTGTAATGAAGAGTGATTCTAACTTTCAATTTTTTTGTGAGAGTTTAGGGAAGAATTTGGATCACCAGGGCATCAAGGATTCGCTCTTCTGTATGGAAAGTTAGCGATAAGCGTCCAGGTTGATTTCATTTACATTTGTATGATTCAGACCTAATTTTGTTTGCAGTCACTGGTTGTACATGGTACTTTCCTGGTTTTTGATGCAATTAATGGTTAATTCTGGTGCTTTTGTTTGGTACTGTGGTCATATTGTCAGGGTATAATGCCAGTGACTCGGATTCAGATGAGATAAAAGACAATTCTGAGGGGTCGAAGCACTCATGACAATTGTTGGTAATTTCATTTCTTAGCCTCTCATTCTTTCAGTTAACATTAACCTGGTATTTTGCAAGGAATTTGTGAAATTTGTCTTTGATCATATCCTGAGACTTTTTCTTTCACAGAATTGTTTGTCTTCTTTTAGCATCTATGTCAGCAGTGGTGTTGCGTTTATATTTTAAGCTGAAAGCTGAATACTTTCTCTTCCACCATTTGCCCTTTCTTGTCTAGTCATGATGCAGTCACCGCTTGTTGGTAGATTCTCTAATTCTTGTGTAATGACATTGCTGATTTGCTACTGCTGGGGTTTGTAACTCACATAGTTGATCACTTGTCAAGAAGTTAGGCTCATGTCTTTATGGTACTGGTGACAAGGTTTCGGCTTTTATTGGAATTGAAGGGGAGTGGAGAAATTACCATTTTGTGCTAGAGTCTTCAGCTCTTTGCTGTGCTTGATTTCTAGATTAAGGAGTTATATTGCGTATATGTAAGTATTAGGGTTGATCTCTCCTCTTAAGTAAGTTTTGTCAATTAGCCATAACACCAAAAATGCCACAACCCCTTTATATCTCCCTTGCCAAAGCATTTATTTTTTTCATATAAATCTAACTCATGATGATTGAATTAGAATTTATGTGCATGATTGTCAGTCCATAAGACGTATTCCTCATGAAACTGTGAGTTTGCTTAAAGAGAAAATTTATTGCCAGAAGAACTGGCTTTTGTATTGACCTAGATGTTTGAGAGCAGCTACTTTTACTGACAATGCATGAAAAGCTATCTGCATGGCCAAGTTTCTACAGTAAACAGGGCATGATGGATTGGATTCTAAAGAACTCAAATTCATCCAATCATCCGACCAGCATTTGATTTTGTTTCACCTGTAGCCTTTGATAAATACATCCGAACTTGATTTGATGGCTTTCCTATTCCAGGAGACTCTTATATAACTAACCCTAGAAAATGTTGTAAGATTGGATCTCTTGGCCCAAAGATTTTCGCTATGATGGATGATGCACTGATTAAATTTGTCTTTGTGGGCTTTGCATCTTGCATTGGTCTTGTTCAGGCTTGGACCTTTTTCCTTTTGGGTTTGTAACCAATTTTTACAAAGTCGAGTATTATTGTGCTGTAAGTCAAGTTTTATTTCCAGGTTAAATGAAAGTTTTGATCTTATATCATGGGAGACATTTGTAGTATGAGAGTATTCTCAACTTCTCTCAAATCACCTGTTGTCTGAGATTGGGCAGAAGGAATGAAGGACCCATTGTCTTCTTTGTTTAACGCAATCATTTGCTGAAGCAAATGGGAAGCAGAGTCCCATATACGTACCTTTTTATTGAGTTGAGACACTTGTGCATCTAATAAATAATGACTAATTTTATGTTGAGTTGATATCCTTTTGTGGTGAGGAAAGTTGGCTGTAATATTATGTGAGAAATTTTGATATCATGATCGAGGCTGCTTGGGCATCCTTTGTTAACCTGATTATGAATTTGACCTGGTTGAGAGATTACTTTTCTGCCTGGTTACTTAAATGATTGTCAAGCTGATTGTCTGCTGTTCGTTTCTGTTGTTGATTAAATCATGTTCAATAGATTGTGAATTATTTTGTCTGGGGACGTATTCTTTTTCATGATTTTGAGGAACTGGGCATTTAGCCCTTTTTTGTCTAATCTCGTAATGTTGCTTGCTGCAGGTTACGAGGGACTACTTGGGGCTGCACGTCTGTGTGGCACCTTCAGCTTCCCTTTTTATTCACTTTTTCCCCTTCATCTACCATGTAATCAGTCTTACTCCAATTGTTTTAGTCAAGGAAGGTGTATTTTACTTCACTTTTATCTGGTTTCACATTTGCACAGAGTTTGGTTGGGATAACCTTTTCAGCCTTTTGGCTGAAGATCAAGTGAGAGGTTGGTTTGGGGGCTTCTTTTTTTTCACTTATTTTTCGTTTTTTAGCTTACTGTGTTGGGGGTATATACTCGATGGAGTCAGAATCTCAGAGTTACGATTAGCCATTGAGCTGCACCGACAAACCGGTGTCCATTCAGAGAATTGCTTTGTGTATATTGTATACCTTTCATCCAGTGCTACGATAATTTTTCCCTCTTTGGAGGTCAGCAACTTGGGATTCCTGATCATATCTGCCCACCTCTCCTGCCCACTGTGGCAGCTTATGCAATTTCACTTCTCCATTCCTTGATATATTGGAACAGCTTGTGGGAAAGATGATTCTATTCTTTGTGAAGTTACTTTGTGTTAGACTCAAGCTGGGTGGATGATGTGAACAGTTTTTACTAAGTTTGTCATCATCTCAATAAAAATTAGTACCTGGTTTTGCTGTATATGAATCTGTGGGCTTAAATGAGAGGGGGCTAGAAGGGAGAAGCTGCTGCTTTTTCTTGGGGCGTTAGCAAGGCTGGTTGGTGACGACATGACGGGCTTCATTTCGTTGTGTGAGTGCAAATAAGCTCGCTTTAGTCTGTACGTGCGCTTTGACCTTGCATTGAGTGCACCAAATGCAGAAATGCTCTTTGGTTCCGCAAATTTGGATTTTGATGCACTTGAGAAGCACGGTCGATTCCATCGACTTAAGTTACATCACAACCGTTGATCTTTGTGGGCTTTACTTGGGACTTAGAGGTCATCCACCCATGGTTATGGGGTCCATGGTGAACCGGATCAAGACCGGGGATATGGGGTTGTCGAAGTGCTCCTTGACATCGCATCAAGGTGTTTCATTCGCTCAATTCGAAATGAATGGACCGTGGCGACTTAGCATCTCGGATTATACTTGAATCCAGAGGATAGGCCGCTTTCGATAGCAAAAGGAGAAAGCGATTCGATTCCACACTTACGCGAATGCGTCTAGTCTCGATCAGTGGAATGGATCGTGGTGGTACTTCTAACACTGTGGGTTCTGCGAGGACCGCTTGATTGTGAAGTCTTGAAAGCGGACATGAGCCCCCAACAAAATCTCTTCGAGCTTGAATGAAAGTCCGAGTAATACCGACTTTAAACTGTTCAAACCAAAGCCCCCGTAATATCATAAGCACCGGAAAAACTGTAGGACGAACAGGAGAATTTTTTATTTTTTATTTATTTTTGTTTCACTCATCTCTTCTATATATGCGTGCAATGCTCACAGGAATCGAATTCCAAACCTGGTACTTTCCGGCCTCATCCTC
Source organism: Eucalyptus virginea (assembly GCA_014182375.1). Lineage (NCBI taxonomy): Eukaryota > Viridiplantae > Streptophyta > Magnoliopsida > Myrtales > Myrtaceae > Eucalyptus > Eucalyptus virginea. The sequence continues at coordinate 11,485,200 of CM024514.1, forward strand.
CAACCCCTTTACTAGTAGGGCCATATCAAGCTTATTTGGCTTGGTCTCTGTTTGGTTTTGAGTTGCAACAAGATTTTGGGGGTTTTGAGGTGTGGCCATGCTAGTTCGGTTGGCCTCCGACGGGGAAAGAATATGATTCCAAGTCTTGGTTTTTTTTTGGTGAATAGTGGGAAACGGAACGGAATAAAAATCTTTGTGTTTGAGCGTGATTCTGGATAATTTTGGGAGTTTTGAGCTTGTGGCGGTCCGGGAAACCAAAATTGTTTCGTTGTTGAAAACCAGGCCTTCTGGATCCATGGTTCTATTCAGGCACGGAGGGCCCGCTCACACGAATCGAATCCCAAACCTGTGTAGGGCCACATGCCTGTTGGTGAACAGGAGATTCCTTGGTTTTTCTTCAAAAAAAAAAAAAAAAAAACATTAAGTTATTGGGATGATGCTCATATACTATCAACATGCTATACTCTACTTAAATTAACCATTGGATTCACTTCCAAAAATAAAATAATATATATATGTTGGATTCAAAACGTACTGAATAGAAAGCCATCTTGTATTTAGCGACATTTTTAACGCTAATCACAAAGGTGGTAAATATAAGTATAACATTGTAGGTGATTTTATAAAGCTTACTATGGCTTGTCGTAATTAATAAACAAAGTCGTCAATATTTAAATGATATATTTTTCATTTTACGGCTAATAACAAAGCATTCCAACATTTTGCCGTATTCTAGTGCAAAACGTCGCAAATATTTAAATATAATTATTAATTTTTCTCAACGTTTTATAAAGGCTTGCAATGTTTTGCTATAATCTAGTGCAAAATGTCGTAGGTATATAAATATCACAATTTCTGTAAATTTACAAAGTTCTTCAGGGGTTTACTATGTTTCGTTGTAATGCATTAACATCTTAATTTTCAATAATTTATGACCTTTTCGAAAGGCATATGATGTTTCGTCTTAATTCAGTGTAACACTTCATAAATAATTATATAATGTAATTATTTAAGAACAATTTCTTGGTCGCATATTTTTTAACAAAAAATATTCGACAATTATCAATTGGGTTAATAATACAAAAAATCACAAAATGATATATATGTGCCAAATTAACCTTAAACTGATATATTTATAATAAATTTACTTTTCATTAATTTCCATTAAATTAGATTAATATCACGAACAATTACAAATTAGTACACCTATTACATATATCAATTCCACGTTTCATTTAACTCAATAGTTTAATGGTAAAATTTAACAAAAACAAATATATAATAAATCTGTTAGAAGTATATCAATTTGATATTTTTTATGGTCAAAAAATTAATATGAAGTAAATTAATTGTACTAATTTGAGATTTTTTGTAGTATTAATCTATATCAATTCTAATAGATATTTATTAGCATATGACTGCATCACCAATAGAACTGTGCCCCACTTTTTGTTCTGTTTTCTTGTCCATATATTGTCTGCAACTTGAGGCGTCTGCTTTTCTGTCTTCTGAAGTCCGGGGCTTCTCATTCACTACTTTTGTCCTGTTGGAAGCATAGCAGGAAGACGAGGCGAGTTACTTCTGCAGGATCTCGTCGTGTGATCTTCTGACTGTCGCCGGTATTTCGTTTATCTCTAGTTCTATCTTCTTTTGGTTTTAGATTTGATTCTATTTGCAGTTCATCGACTTTAAAATATTCATTCACCACTACAAGTCAACAATAAAATATTGCCGCGGCCACCTTTTCTGCTATTCCCCTCGTTTCATTGGTTCTTTATGATATGGTTCAACTGGGTACACGTGAAGGCTCTCATGGTGTCCACAACGTACAAGTGGAAAGAAAGGGGGTTGTTTTAGGTTCACCCGTTACGTGTATTAGTGACCTATTTCTGTGTTTTGTGTGCAGTTTCTCAGAATGGAGATGGAGAGATCAGGTAGCGATCAAGATCGTGCAATTCAACCGAGCAACACAATTGCTAGTACAATTGCTCAGAGTTCGGCTTCCGGGGGCACTGAAATTGGAGTTGAAACAGGGGAGATGTGGGGATTAGAGAGTTCAATGCTGTTGATCAACAAGACCCAGAGCGAGAAATGATGGGAAGTCAAGAAACAGTCGCTCCACCTCCAAGACTTCTCATTAGATACTTGTACATAGGCCATTTCTTGGCCAGATGGGGTGCCAGGTTTTTATCTCTCTCTAACTTATAAAGGGAACAAGAAATTGACATTTCGAGTATCAACCATCGATTCTGATTCTCTGGTTTTGCTTTGACTAGGTCCTGTTGTTGTTGATGATGATGTTGTTGTTGTGGGATTGGAGATGTATATGACGCCTAATATCAATCTAATAGTACCATAGGCAGCCAAAGCCCTAGTGTGTCGCTAACACCAGATTGCTCGCTTTGGTCTTGACTCACCCGTGCCCTTATGGCTTCAAATTGCATTCTTTTTTTTAATTTGACATTGGGTGAGGCCTGTCTACTGGTGCAACTAGACAAGTGTAATGTGGGATGAGAGATTTCTCGACGCACAACAGATGGAGTCACGATGAGTTGCGAGATGCACCAGATTGCTTTCTTTAGCTGAGAGGGTATCTACATCATGCACAAGTTTTCTCAATCAGCCTTTCAGTGTTTTGTTTCGTATCTATCCTTTCCTTGCCATTCTCTGCCTGTGGTTTATTAGAAAATGTTTGGGGTTCAGTCATAGATCACGTCATCAGTTTCTGGTATGAGATGACCAAGAAGAACAAGCGAGATGACCACATTTCACAAACAGGAGTATTGCCATATTCATGGCCGGCATATTATTTTTGTCGTACATGTTATATAGCAAACCTCGAATTATCTTCTTGTGGTTTCATTATACTCCGTAGCAAACATGTGGTAGGTTACATTAAATTTAAGCAGCAAATAGAACGCAATGAAAATTAGGGAATCTATTATATAAGGGAAAATTATCTAAAAAGTCATAAACCTATTGCACTTTTACCAATTCAGTCTTAAACTTTTTAATTTTACTAAGTCAGTCCTAAACATTTTCATTTCTTGCCACCCAGCCAATTTTGGCCTAAAAATACTGACGTGGATGCCAGCAGTGCCACGTAGGACCGCCGGCGCTGACGTAGACAATTTTTAATAATATTTTATTATTTTTCTGTTTTTTTCCCTTTTTTTTTCTTTCTTTTCTTTTTGACTTTCTTCTTTGCCTTTTTCGGTGGTCGGCCGACCACAGGCGACGGCCGGCCGGCCACTGGCCACAGCCAGCCGGTTGGCCTCGCCTGCCATAGGCGAGGCCTAGGCTGGCGAGGGCTTGCCCTCGGGAAGGAAGTCCTTGCCCAATCGCAGCCCGGCAAGGGTTGCCTAGGCGAGGCTAACCTATGGCCAGGCCGGGTGGCCTCACCTGGTGTTGCCGTCGCCCAACCAACGCCTGCCGAGGCCACCCTGGCCTAGGTGAGGCCGACCTCTCTTGGCGTCGTCGTCGCCCGACCAATGCTTGGCAAGGCCGCCCTAGCCTGGGTGAGGGCCGGCCTTGCCAAATCTGGTCCGGTGAGGCTAACACTTGCTTAGGCAAGGGCGAGCCCCGGCGAGGCTGGCCCTCACCTAGGTCAGGGTGGCCTTGCCCAGCGTTGTTGTTGACCGGCCGATGCCCGGTGAGGCTGCCCTGACCTTCGCACAAGTCAGCCTCACCCAGGCAACCCTTGTCGGGCCGCGCCTGGCCGAGGGCTCCCCTCCCCGGGGCTAGCCCTCGCCTAGCCGAGCCTCGCCTATGGCGAGCGAGGCCAATCGGCTGGCTGTGGCCGGTGGCCGATCGTTGCTTAAGGCCGGCCGGCCACTGGAAAAGGCAAAGAAGAAAGCCAAAAAGAAAAGAAGAAAAAATAGGAAAAAAAAAGGAAAAAATAATAATTCAAAATATTATTTAAAATTGTCCACGTCAGCACCGACTGTCCTAGGAGGCACCACCAGATCCACGTCAGCATTTTCCAGTCAAAATTGACTAAATGGACTTAATTGGTAAGAAGTGAAAAGGTTTAAGATTGAATTAGCAAAATTAAAAGGTTTATGATTAAATTGGCAAAAGTTCAATAAGTTTAGGACTTTTTAGACAATTTTCCCATCATATAACAGCACAAAACTTCTAACTTTCCACGAGCTGAATACCTGTGATTTGGTAACTTTTAACAGGTGGTAGTAATTTTTTGGAATGTCTTAGCAGTTTGATGTTCTTAAATTCCATTATTTTGTCATAACTTTCTAAAAGTGTTAAGTGAATTACGGATGTGTGGAATTGTCTGGCCTTTCCATGTAATTTCTACATTTAAATAGAAGGATGGTCAGATTATCAGGAGGTTGTGTGGCTTGTGTTCCATGCTCATTGACACTAGTCATTTGGTTGCAGGATGTGGGAATTCTCCGTCGCTTTATACTTCATCAGTCTTTGGCCAAGTTCTTTTCTTTTCGCTGCTATTTATGGTACAGTGGAGTCAGCCTCTACAGCACTCTTTGGGGCAGTTGTTGGGAAATGGATGGATACATCGACTTATACAAAGGTTTGCAATGGTTGCTTGTTACAATTGCAGATATGTTCCGTTAAAAAATACATGTGATATCGAGACTGAATAACTTATTGACTATCTAGTATTTTCTGAATTTCTATATACCATTGCGACCCATGTACCATAAATAGCAGCGAAAAGATTAGCATTACTTACGATGAGCCTTGGCCACATACTGACATCTCTCACACCTGACAAATAACCTGGAGAACTTGATCAGCGTCGTTTAAGATATCCATGTTTTCACCTACTCATGGCAACTTGGGAGGAATTCCTTTGAATGATAAAGTATGTACATAATGGTCCAAAGTCTGAGTTTGCATTCTAATCTGATTCGAGCAGTTTTTCCCTTTCTTTTTTGCGGTTTGGGCTATTGGTTTTGGCACAAATGCTGGCAACAATGTTATGCCTTCAATTATTTGCAGGTTCTACGAATTTGGTTGTTGACCCAGAACTTCTCTTTTTTTATTGCTGGGGGAACGGTGCTGGAGCTGCTATTTCACTCGAATTTGAAGTCGACAAACTTCGTGGCCTTTATCTCTCTAGTAATATTAATATGCTTCTCTGGAGCCATTGGTGTTCTGTCTGCTCTTGCCGGTTCCATTATGATTGAAAGGGAATGGTGATTCTATCTAACCATTAATGTGCAATTTTTGAGTTCTAAACATGTATTTTTGTCATACCATCAAAAGTTCCATTGAATGTGGTTTAGGGGTCATGACCCTGGAAACTAAGAATTTACAGCTTTCTTGTTCCCTCATGTAGCAAGTAACAAGCATGGTCTAACCATAAAATACTCGGTCACCATAAAATGCAAAAGTTCTTATCTAAGAAACCTGATGAAAGACAGTTTGCAGGGTGGTTGTGATATCAGAAGGGCATCCACCAGAAACATTGACACAGATGAACTCAGTTGTCAGAAGGATCGACCTAATCTGCAAACTATTTGCTCCGGTAGTGTCAGGCTTCTTTATCAGCTTTGCATCGCTGAAGGCTTCTGCCGTGGCTTTTGCACTTTGGAATTTTGCATCTGTTTGGTTACAGTATTGGCTTATGAGTTCCGTATACAGTGGCATTCCCGCACTGAGAGAGAACAACCGGAGGAGAAGACAGAAAATTCCTTCGGATGGTACCGAAGGCAGAGTAGCAACATTAGAAGGTGGGGCGCTTCATGATGAGGCAAGTGTTCATGGGACAGAAGAAAATAGCTTGATGAGGAGGAAAATGAATCTAGTCATGAATAGTGCTTTCATGGTTTCGTGGAGGACATACTTAAGGCAGGAGGTGGTACTCCCTGGCATAGCTCTTGCCTTGTTGTATTTTACAGTTCTCAGGTAACAGCAATTTCAAAGTCTGCAATTTGGAATTGTGCTGGCAATTGTACCTCTTAGAACAAATTGTGCAGTATGTAGTATCTACTTTGGAAGACCGAATATGAATATCTTACTAGGCAAACTGAGTAATGTGCTCAGCTTGGTTAGCTTGGCATGGTCCACTTTCTCTTGCTTTGAGATCATGGTTGATTGGGATTCCTTTAAGCAATCATTTCCTTGTGGTTGTGGCTCAAGTCCCATTTTAAGTGTTGTTATCTTATTAATTTTCTCAGTGCAGTTTTGGGACTTTGATGATGGCAGACCTGAAGTGGGAAGGAATACCTGCTTATATTATTGGTGTAGGCCGTGGAGTAAGCGCCACAATCGGAATCGCAGCGACTCTTATATACCCCTTCTTGCATTCTCGCATTTCGACACTTCGTACTGGACTTTGGTCTATTTGGTGCCAGGTACTTGCAGCACTTTCAGCTTGGCATTGCAACTTTTGATTTAGGTTTAGACACAGAGTTGAATTGTCTGATATTGCATGCTGATGATGACACAGTGGACCTTCCTAATCTTGTGCATTGCGTCTATCTGGGTTCAAAACAAGCATCTGTCAGTGTCCATGTTGATGGGGGGCGTAGCAACATCACGATTAGGATTGTGGATGTTCGACTTGTCTGTGACACAACTGATGCAGGTGAGGACTCCATGCATCGATCTAGCTGAATCCGTCTGATGAAGTGGAGACATTTTCTACCATGAATAATACATCGAACCGGCATGCTCAGCATTTTTCTTAAATTTGAATAGGACAATGTTCCTGAATGTGACCGTGGTGCTGTTGGAGGAGTTCAGAACTCTCTTCAGTCTGCTCTGGATTTGATGTCCAGCGTCATGGGAATAATAATATCTGATCCGCGGGTAAAATTCCGTCTGCTCTTGTATTATATAAACAGAGAGAGAGAGAGAGAGAGAGAGAGATGTGTGCACGCCCACATGATGTGTACACGTCACACATCTGTTATGTGGCTAATATAGTTTTAAAACTGATGATATTTGTCAAAGGAGATTAGTTTAACATATTACATGTGGAATTATTTTCTCTTTTCTCAAATAAAGCCCATTTGGACCTGTCTTCAGTTATGCTCACTTCTTTTTTGGCTATAGGATTTCTGGAAGTTGTCATTGGTATCTTTTCTGGTGGTAACATCAGCTGCAATTCTCTACTGTGTGCATGTCTACCGTGTCCGGAAGCACCTTGTTCATTTGGAGAAGCTATTGATTATGGTCAAATGGTCCAGCAAATCCTCGTGAGGAGCGAAGGTCGAAAGCCCAAACTTGATGGATTTAGGGATCATGCTGGTTAAAAAATGTACATATTAACAGCAGTTCTGAAAAAACTACATAGTTGGAACTTGGAAGACCCTTGTACATGCATCAACTCAGAATATCTAGATGTAGTTGTTGGATCATGATATGCAAATTCAGGGATGTCCTTGCCATGATGCAGAAGTTCTATTGACTCTGCTTTGATTACTATTTGCTGCAGTTTTGTTGATGATATTAGCTTATTGAGATGCTAATTAACAGCCATTCAAAGCCCTCGACTAAAAGCATCCGAGAGCAGATATCTGCCCTTGTCAATCCGTGATGCATGATGATTAAGGAGCCGATCGGCTCTAGTGGAGTGAGACGACGAAAGCTTCTATTGGACAGGCTATTTGTCCCAGAATTCAATTGTCAGGAAAGAGGCTTATGGCATTAACAAAGCACATTCTTTGATAGCAAAAACATTCTTTTGTTTTTCCCATTAAAGATATTATGTGATAGCTATTATATCTAGATATCTGCATGGTGCTCTGTTCATGAAGCTAAAAGTGTAACGTTATGGCGCAGAAAGAAATCCATAAAGCAGAAAGAGAGAGCTGATAAATGTCTATTGTATTGTAGTCAAAAACTGGAAAAGTCAAGGGGAGGAGTTAGGTTACATTTAGTAGTTTAGTAGTCAGGATAACATTTATCCTATCTTGTGTTTGGTTTCTGTCCAAAATAGGATAAAGTTGGATATAAGAATTATATAGTTCGGATAAAAATTATCTTATGTGAGAGGTGAGATAAAAATAGATAGGATTTCAAATATCCATAATATTAAAGTTGTCTTTCTCGAACAACGAATTTTTTAAATTAATAATTAAAATAATAGTTGACTATAAAAAATTCAAATAATAATAAAATAACAACAATTTCGTTTTTATTTATTCCTATCTTATTCATGTATTTGAATTTCTTTCTATTTTATAATACATATGCATATTTAGCATTTATATTTATTACTTATTTTAGGTATATTAGTATAGTTTACTATTTAATTAAATTTTATTTGAGAATAACAGAAGGGGCAAAAAAATAAAGAAGAAAAAAGAGGGAAAAATAAGCAAATAGAAATGGAAAAGCAAGAAAATCGTAATGAATTCTTATTGTCTTTGTTTATGTAATTTTTAGATTCATTTATATAAATATGCCATTCTTACCAAATAATGGACATGATGGAATATACAAATATCCAGTTTTATTATTGTAATTCACTAAATAGTAGAGATGATATAACAAAATTCTTAAATTTTATATCTTATCCTATCCAATTGTATCCTATCTACAAATGAGATTCATACACCAAACGCAATCTTGGTTTTTACAATTACATATCCATGGATGTAACCTACATGACCCTTCCAAAAAACCAACTCTCTAATTGACTTTTTCTAGGGTTCTGTCTTCCTTACCGGGAAAGGACAAAATCAGTTGACATTTCCACCGGTTGTAAAGGCTTGAAGAGACAACCTAAACCAGTTATCATCCATCATATTCATGCGCCTGTAAAAGTCAAGATCAACGCTTCAGCTATTTTATTCGATCAGTTCTGATTTCATTGCAACAAAGAAGAAGAAGAAGAAGAATAGGAGGAAGAAGAAGAAGAGGAGTTGCTTGCTAAGATTCAAGAATTCACTTAACCTACCATAGAGATGATGAGGGAACCGCTCCTCGACCATGAAACGTCTTCTCCACAGCCTCCTTTCCCATCGCACCTCACCAAATATTTGTACTCGGGCCACTTCCTGGCCAGATGGGGTGCCAGGTTCTGTGCTATTTACTTTGGTTCAACTCTTCTAAAAGTCCTGTTGCTGTTCTGAGTATGATCTCCTCTCCTCAGGATATGATGATTTGCTCTTCTCAGTCTTTTATACGAGCGTGTTTGCGTACTCTCTGTATCATTCCTATTTTGGATATAAGAAAACCTCTCCATCATTTCAAATTGTCCCAATTGGTGTCTTCACTTATCCATCCTTCTCGTCCGTGCCTGATAAAATATGTCACTGGAACATCAAAGTTTTTGGATTCGATTGAAGGTTTTGCTGTTTAGACTATGTGCCTAATCACTTCAACCAAAAAATGCTTTCGAGTTGCCAAACGAGAGGTTACTCCCTGTTTAGTGGGAAAATACACAAGTTTGTTGTCCTAGTTGTAGTAAGTGTTGATTGGATGTATAATTCTTGTTCCAACGAAAAATTACCAATTCTTGGTACAAATCCTGAACTTACCTGGTAAACAGTGATAGGAAGAATGATGAAGAGAACATCCTAGCTTCCTTTCAGTAGTCCTTGCGTCACAGGATAACATCTCTTGTTTTCTGCTATACATCGATTCATAACTGGTACATGATTGCTAGTGGAAACATCAATTTGCCCCAGTTCATCAACGAACAGTGAAAACTCTGTCTTATGCCGTTCATTAGGAAAATTGGTCCCATGGCCAATTAAATTTCATGTCAGTCTTTTACTCGAATTGACCATATAAATGTGGCAATTCTCAATAAACTAACGGCTTTATTCTCAGATTATCTTCTCTCTTGATACCCTCTCCATTTGGAAATGAAGTATCTTTCATGCCTTGCTTGTCTTGCAGGATGTGGGATTTCTCTGTGGCCTTATACATGATCAACATTTGGCCAGACTCTTTACTGTTGGCCGCTGTCTATGGAGTGGTGGAAAATGCCTCCACTGCCTTGTTCGGCCCGATAATCGGGAAGTGGGTGGATAGACTGAGTTATGTCAAGGTCTGATGGACTTACAATTCTTCATGTACTACGGCACCTAAGAAAACATTGAACGGGACTTTAGCTCTGAATTTTACAGTACACCAGTTTATTTAAATATGATAACTGTGCGATTTTACATTCATGAAGGGGCAAATATTTGTTGCAGGTTCTCCAGCTTTGGCTCGTGACACAGAACTTTTCGTTCATAGTTGCTGGAGGCACAGTTCTCGGTTTGCTAGCCCACCCAGATTTGAAGTCCACAAGTGTTCAAGCTTTTGTCTTGCTTGTCCTTTTGACCAATGTTTCTGGAGCTGTTGGCGTGCTTTCCACTCTTGCTGGAACAATCTTGATTGAAAGAGAATGGTAATAGTATTGAGCTTGAATACTGGCATCCCAAAGGCATACTGTTCTCTGTTTTTTTTTTTTTTTTTTTTACCTTTTCAAATTTGCTTTTAATGTGCCTCTAAATGCAGGGTGGTGGTGATGTCGGAAGGCCAAGCCCCTACACTCCTTACTCAGATGAATTCAGTTATAAGACGGATTGATCTGATCTGCAAGTTGTTTGCCCCTGTCGTATCAGGCTTCATAATTAGCTTTGGTTCACTAAAAGCATCTGCTATGACTTTGGCAGTTTTGAGCACCATCAGTGTTTGGCTGGAGTACTGGTTTTTCATGTCAGTATATCAGGGGATTCCTGCTTTAGCTGAGCGAAACCAACAAAGAACCCAGAAACCTTTTCCTGCTGAACAGACAGAGAGCTTGTCTGTTCCAGATGATGATCATCCAGCAAATGCAGAAAAAAGCCAAAAGAGAAGTCTTGGTGAGAAAATTGCAAATCTGCCCCTAGTAAGTGCTTGGAGAGTGTACTTTGAGCAAGAAGTTGTGCTTCCTGGAATCGCACTTGCTTTGTTGTATTTTACAGTTCTCAGGTAACACACTGGAAACTGATGGACCCTCAAAGTTCATTTCTTTCACATTAGTTTGCAAGACTTACCTATAATCCACTTCTATTGACGTTTAGCTTTTCTCTAAAAGGGTAAAAAACGGGGTGATCAATCGAAGTTCTTGATATGTTATTAGGTGGAAACTTACATATGCATCAAAAACTAAGGTCATCTCAATTGTTATGTTGTTTCTGGTATTATCTGCTAGACAGTTACTATTGCACTGCTGCATCATCGGGAACTGTGCAAAATTTTGGCAGTCTCGAGTCTTTCTTGCTCTGATTCGAATGCATTGACAATTTGAGGATTGTTGTATGGATTTACAGCTTCGGAAGTTTGATGACGGCTACATTAGAGTGGGAAGGTATACCTGCATTTGTCATTGGAATAGCACGCGGAATAAGCGCAACAATCGGCGTTGCTGCCACTCTGGTTTATCCAGCCTTACATTCTCATATTTCCACGCTCCGAACTGGGCTCTGGTCCAGCTGGTTCCAGGTATATTTTTTGAGTACCAACTTGTATGGGACTTTTTGGGTGTACTGATTAGTGAAAAACAACTGAACTCTGCATTATGAGAAACTATTGCAGTGGACTTTCCTGCTTCTATGTGTTGCATCAATATGGGTCCGAAACAGCATGATAGCTGCCTATATGCTGATGGGTGGAGTGGCGGCATCTCGACTGGGATTGTGGATGTTCGATTTAGCCGTCATTCAACAGATGCAGGTTATCTACTTCCGTTTGAATTATAACTCAAAAGAATAGCACCAGTCGCTCATTGCCTAGACATCTCACAAGCATTCTTGACGTATCTGTAGTTGAGGTTTAGCTTGATCTCTTTCACCTACTTGTTTAAGCTTTTGAATTATAACTCAAAAGAATAGCACCAGTCGCTCATTGCCTAGACATCTCACAAGCATTCTTGACGTATCTGTAGTTGAGGTTTAGCTTGATCTCTTTCACCTACTTGTTTAAGCTTTTGGCTTGGATCCTTTTAACTGGTATCAAACCCACAATTCGTTATCTTCACTCGCTATTTAGTATATCATCTTATGGGTTTATTCCTTGTTCATCTTCTTCCTCATTCTTCAGCTCCCTGTGCGTTCTTCAAATGGTTTCATTCACATTTACTAGCTTTAACTTTTGGTGGGATACTTTGAGCCATTCTACACAAAAATAGTTTCTTGCAGTGGTTCACAAATTCTCATACCTGAAATATCACTTTCTGTTCTGGCCCTTTTCTCGTTTTTGGCAGGATAAGGTTCCAGAATCTGATCGTTGCATTGTTGGAGGTGCCCAAAGTTCACTTCAGTCCACCTTGTATATGATGGCTTATGGTATGGGAATAATCATCTCAAATCCACAGGTGATCACCATTGCTTCTACTTCCTATGGCAGTATGGATAATATGTTACTTTTATCATGTGTGCTAATTATCTAAAGTTGGTCAAACTTTTGATTTACAATCTAACTGAATATTGATTTGTGGCTACTGCATCAGGATTTCTGGAAGTTGATTCTGTTATCATTTCTGTTTACCACCCTATCGGCATCTTTATATACTTTCCATGTGTACCGTGTCCGCAAGCACCTGATCCATTTTGAGAAGCTCATTTTGCTGAGAAGTTGGTCGATCGTACGGTCTCCAGACACCCACCAGAGTCAGAACGTGTGAACTTCATTTAGTGCTATTCTAGGACATTTTAAGAATCTTGTTATATTTGTCGACCGATGTCGTATTCCATGATGAGCCACTTTTGCTGTGATGCCTGGCAATTATGTGTAAAATAGAAAACGATGACAGTGCAGACTATCCTAAAAGATTCTGATATCGGATTGAGAAATACAATCAGGGACTTTGGTATGTTAATAGGAATATGGGCTGGCGCTTTCACATTTGCAAAATTCTTCTGTTCGTGTTACATGCTTTCTTATACGCTCTGCAGAGTGATTGTTTCACATGCTTAAGATGCAATCCAGAAAAAAATTACACTTCCGGTTACCATACTTTTGAGTTCTGCTGAACTTCACTTTCCTGACACCTGAGATAACTTTTGATGAAGTCATTCAACTTGAATTCCTAATGCATAATGAGCTGAGCTTTGGCGAAATCCATTGCATTAATTGCATTGCAGATTTACACCATTTCCAATCGAACTCCTGCATTCGCCCATATTGTCGATCAACAAAATTTTCTGTGATTTTGTTAGCAAGTAGTGGTTTCACATGAGTGCTTGGACCACTGGATGGATCTGATCATTGAGGGGGGGCTTGGACTGAAGCTCCTGGAAAGGACAAGCCGTGCAATCTAGCCGCAAAACGCTTGCCTAGTATCGTCCATGAAGATCATCAGGACAAAATTGAGCGGGACAGGGTTGGTTGGAACAGGAAGGAAACTGCTTTCACTGTTCAATTAACTGAATTAACCGGACATGATCTGAACCTAGCCATCCGGCCTGTTGAGCTTGTGGCTCAAATTCTTGCTGAGTTGGAGTTTACATCGGAGCCTGAAGATTGAGTTAGGTCCATAACAAGTTTGAAGGCGTTTGTGGCGCGATAAAAGAAGGGACTCGGCACATAGGCCAAAAGGCCGGGGATGCCGGTCGGGTTAAGCCTCGTAGCTGAAATTTACTAGGCATGGGCCAGGTGGTCGGCCAGCTTGCGGTCGAGTTGCCCGCCTTGAGTGGCACCTAGCCTACTAATTTCGCTATTGGTCATCCAAAGGTTGCTCGGTAGTCATATGTGTAGGCCATTAGAACGGCAACCCAAGACCGACATAGCTAGAAGCTCGAAGATTTGTGTACCTGTTTTTAGATCCATGATTATTGAAGCAAAATGACAGCAATCCAAGTCTTTGATGCTGAAGATCTTCTCCCCTATGACCCTTGGCTCCTGGCTCGATGAGACCGCCACTCACGGTTTACCTTATGTGAGGTGAAAGAGTTTCTGAAGAATAAGGGCTAAAGGAGGGACCTTAGCGCTATTTATAGAGTTTTGGACGAGCCCTCTCATCACGGGCCGGGCCTTACTCGGCCCACACAATGCCAGGCCCATATTCGACCATTAAGAAAACAAGAATGAGGGCTAGAGGAGGAACTTTAACGCTATTTATAGAGTTTTGGACGAGCCCTCTCATCACGGGCCGGGCCTTACTCGGCCCACACAATGCCAGGCCCATATTCGACCATTAAGAAAACCTTATGCCTTACTTTATTAGACCAACGCTGTAAAACCGTAATTACAATCTAAATTAATGTAACCCATATAAAGAAAACTCTTACATTCTTCCACTTGGGCTATATTAATTTTGACTGTACTTTATGTGCATACCTTTATGTTGGTCTAGTAGCAATTCTTAATAGTCAATCCTATCTCATAAAGTCTCCAACACCGAATCATGACAGTAACTGCATATATTCACACAAAACATTTCACGGTCACGAATGTTTTCAATTTTATTGATATGAATTCAATATGGTTGTGTGGCAAATGGATAACACCTCATAAAGAATAATACCTTATGTGTTATCTCCCTTGTTGAGCACTATTCTCTTACCTTAAGTGGCATAGAAAACGGATGTGCCACTAGAGAATATCCTTATGATTCTAATGAACCCACACATATCTTAACTTTATGGTTAACCTTTCTTTATGTGTAATCAAGACATATGTTCAAGGCTGATAACCAAATGCCTCCAACCTTCACTCAAGGCCTCCAGCCTTCACTCAAGGCTTACACAATACTTTGAAATTTTTTTTTTTTTGGTAAAACAATACCTTGAAATTTTCATTACATATAATCAATTCAATATGGTGACCATACATTCATGAACACTTTATTGAATGTGCAATATATATAAGCTTTATTAGAGTAAAATCAAAACAGCTCCCACTAAACAATAGCATCCAATGATGCTCCTTAGCCCATGTTCACAACATGTCGTTCAATTACACAATGGCGAAAATCTTTAATTAGTGGGTCTATAATCTTTAATTAGTGGGTCTATAACCACATCATATGTGAAAATATGCTCTACTGTAGTGTCGCCATTCTGTATTGTTTCTTTATGGTCAGAAACCTGACCGTCATAAATCTAGACCCCTCAAGACCCTTATTGTTGTTGATAAACAACACTGAAGAGTTATTGTCTCGATACAATCGTATGGGTCTATTCATAATATCAAATATGATCACCAATATCAATGTTAATGACCTCTAACAAGTTAGGACTTCAGACTGTAATTTTCTTCTTTATCTTAATCATCTTGCTTCTACAATAGTCTATTCTTCAAGTAAATCTTTATTGGAAACAACCTTTTTCAACCGTAAAAACGATGTACATATTGTTGGGAGGTGAACACAACTGGTATAATTCATTTGACCCATTACAACATCCAACTTTATTTAATTTATAAAACATTGAAATAAAATTTTTCTTTATCTCAAAAGAATAGCCGTACACTTCTAGACATGATACGGAAACTAGGTTCCGTCTAAAGGAATGTACATAAAAGGTGTTTTTCAACATCAAATGCTAACCAGTCTCCATAGTCAAAACAACATCATCTACTAAAACGTCGTTAAAAGTTGTTTCCAGTGATGAGATACCAAATGTAGGCCGTTAGAACGGCAACCAAAGACCGACATAGCTAGAAGCCCGAAGATTTGTGTACCTATTTTTAGATCCATGATTATTGAAGCAAAATGACAACAATCCAAGTCTTTGATGCTAAAGATCTTCTCCCCTATGACCCTCGGCTCTTGGCTCGATGAGACCGCCACTCACGGTTTACCTTATGTGAGATGAGAGAGTTTCTGGAAGAATGAGGGTTAGAGGAGGGACCTTAGCACTATTTATAGAGTTTTGGACGGGCCCTCTCATCACGGGCCGGGCCCAACTCGGCCCACACAATGTCAGGCCCATATTCGACCATTAAGAAAACCTTATGCCTTACTTTATTAGACCAACGCTGTAAAACCGTAATTACAATCTAAATTAATGTAGCCCATATAAAGAAAACTCTTACAGTATGAATGCGAACTCGGGTTTAAAAGTCTGATTATGACCACCTTCTTTTTGAGAACACGAACAAAGTGGAGGTTTTTTTCTTAGCTTCTTGCGAAACTTGGTGTGATAATTACTAGGCTTGTGAGGATTTGTATATTGGAATATTGGAGACACCAGAGCTTGAGTGATTGATTGTGACTCTATACGAAAAGTTGTCCAAAAAATTATAAACTTGCTAGAAGGTGGCCAATTAAATCCTAAATTTTTAAATTTAACTAATATAATCCTAAACCTTTTAACGATTTGTCAATTTAATCATTCAAATCAATTTTGGCTTGAAATTGCTAACGTGACGGTCCAATCAGTGTCAATAGTCCTACATGACATGACCGGTACTAACATAGATAATTTTTACAATTTTTTTTTATTTTTTGAAAATTTTCTTTTCTTTTCATTCAATTTTTTTTATTCCTTCCATTGGTTGCCGGTCATAGACAAGGGCCACCTTCACCGGATCTGGCAAGGGCCACCCTCACCAACCACCCCTTACCCAAATCTAGTGAGGACTATGGCTAGCGAGGGTGTCCCAAACCTTGTTGGCCCTAGCTTGTGGCCGACAACCACCGTTGGCCATCGGCGATACTTAGCAATTGATGGAGGGAAATGGGAAAAAAAAAAAAGAGAAAAAAATTGCAAAAACCATTCGCGTCAGTTTTCTCAAACCAAAATTAATCGGAATGACAAAAGTGTCAAATTGTCAAAAAAATTTGATTAAACTGATTAATTTAAAATGTTTAAAATTGAATTGATTGTTGTACAATAAATTTATGATTATCTAGACAATTGTTCCAAAGTCAGGTCATTGTCGTCCAAGCAAATCACTAAATTTCTGCAGAAGAAGTTTTTTTTTGTCTTGTGTTAAAAATCGCATTTTTGAAGAATGCAGAGCCAAAGAAAGGTAAAAAAAAAAAAAAAAAAGTCAGGCATCCAGGGCAAAAGCATTTGAAGAGCAGAACCAAAGAATGGTAAACCGGGCATCCAGGGCCCAAAACTCCGCAAACGAGAGGTTCGTGCATTAAAAATAGGGACAGCATGGTAAGAAACGATATCCTGGAAAGGTCATCGCGCATACATTAATGCAGAATATGCCGGAACACTCGGATGACTATCATGTGCAAACTGTTCCTGGATGTCTTTATCATGATACGTATGTTTTACTTGCTCCTATTTGATATCCATCTGCAGTCTTTTTTTATGATGGTGGCTTTATCAGATGCTAGTTACCGCTCATCTTGAATGTTAGACCCGCGAAGTTCGGCCCCGAGGAAGAAAATTCCTCCACGACAACAATCCGGGCGCCAATCACCTCCAATTGATTGAGACGATAAGGCAGTTGAATCCTGAGGAAGGTCGTTCGGCTGCATCATGATCGAGCTACAATGATATGGATGTGACTGTTTATTACAGGTTCTGATGAATGACTATCTGACTTTGTAGCATTTCCTTTTCTTTTCGCGATCGAGATGATCATTATACCGGACTTAGTGTCATCTCCAGACGTCTCCATGTTCTTCGTGCTACATTTTTTTGGACATGAAAAATGATCTGCCGTAATTGAACAGGGTCTCGTCCAAATGGTTTCTTGCTACCGATGAATTTGTGCAGGAGAAACTAGGAGATGAATGTCATAAATTCATCATCCGATAGCTCCTTTTTTCTTCTTCTTCTTCTTCTTCTTTTTAATTTTCGGTAATCATCTGTTGAAAATATATCTCAAATTTAATTCCATAAGAAAACCTAATAGAAATTGACTTTTGGTTGAGATTTTCTATTTTGCATCCCAAGTTTCTTCTATAAAGATTATGGGGAGCACAAAGGTCTAATAAGGAAAAAATATTCCAGAAGGATTTTCAAGAGGGTTGAAGAATAAACACATTCTTTTTTCAAAGATTTTCTAATTTTACGTTTCCTAGTTTACAATTTGGTTTCCTTTGTGAGTCAAAGGTTTCCTATTAAAGTTGGTTTCCTAAATGTTTTCTAATTCCAAGTTTCCTAGTTTAAAATTTCCTAATTTATGTTTCTTAGTTTAATAGTTCCCATGTTTTCTAGTTTAGTGTCCTAGTCCCTTAATAAATAATAGGTGTTTTCTCAATTGTAAGAATGGGCATCTTCCTGGATTGCATTCAAGAGATGAGCATGAGTCCTTGAAAGTAAGAATATTGAAAGTAAGAATAACTCAAGTCGAGTGTGGTTTTAATTTCTATTATATCATTTGATCTATAGTAGAATTTTGTATTGCTTTCTACTCTCTCCATGTTGTAGGTCATTCCAACTAAACTACATAAATCCATTATTCCTTGTTCTATCTATTCTTTTATTTTTCGATCAACATTATCTAATGCCAAGTCTTAGAAATGAGCAACTCTTGCTTCATCAGTATCCACAATCAGCAAATTGAATATTGCAACTCTTCTCCAGTATTCCCCAGAAGTTCTGCCCTCTCAAGCTGGGCTTCTTTCCTTTGCAACAAAGGGTGTCACCAGGTTTATCTATCTGGGCATGGCAGGCTCAAAGAAGTCCAAATTAGATGTGCTTCTGGAGAAGGAAAGGAAACAATTTGGCTCTCTGACAGGCAAAATGGAGAAAGAAAAAACCAAAAAAGAAGTGAACTATTCTATCTTCCACTGTCCCGATCTGATTCTGACCTTGGATCCTCGTGGCAGCTGGTGTTAGGGATGAGACACAAACATATGTTTCGCTGTTCTTGGATCTTAACCCTTTGACAGAAAAGACAAACCCACGTGGATTATCTTACAGTGGAACGCTCCGTGTTACCTTTTCCAACATTAGGCATTTGGCATTTTGTAATCCAAAGGTTTGACCATTGCTCTTAGGCCCTCTTTTCTTATTGAAGCCGTTTACTTGCTCTCTGGACAAAGGTCCCACCATATTCGGATCCTACTCAATACAAGGATTTGAACATTGTTTTTGAGGTTTTCTTTGTTTCTTGCTCGCATGGAAAAAAACAGAGATCAGCAGTCAGACAGCTGACAGCTTGTGGACAATATCTGAGTAGCCATGTGCACCTAACCCCCATAGTTTTGATTTCTTTATCCGTTTTCTTCTCAGTTTTCAGGATTTAATCTTGTTTTTAAAATTTTTTAAAAAATCGGTGAAACCAAGTATGCAATAGAAGGGACCAACTTTCTTGATACCATTTGCATCACTTTCATCATTCACACCAAAAAACAGGGCAATCGTCACAACCGTATAGTACAACTTAAAGCCTATCATCATTTTGGATGCAGTGAGCGATCACAATATAAAGTAGAGATCCGCATCCCAGTCGTTCATCCCATCCACAATTCACTGGAAGAAGAAGAAGAAGAGGAACGACTTGGTATCATTCAAGAAGTCAGCGCAGCGACATAACATGATGAGGGAGCCGCTCCTTGATTGCAAATCGGGTGCTCAACAGCCGTCTTTTCCGTCGTTCCTCACCAAATATTTGTACTTGGGCCACTTCTTGGCCAGATGGGGTGCCAGGTTACACTTTTTGTTTTGCTTCAACTTTGGCAATAGTTCAGATTCACCCATCATAAAGAACACTTGCTAATAATGTGAAAGAGAACATGTTCTTCATGGAGCACAGTTCAGCATAGTACTCTTCATACAATTCAAGCTCGAGATGTTTTTAAATTTGGCAAGCTTTAACTTTTCATTCTTCCATTTTCCTCTCATTGCTTAGAAAGGTTGATTTGCTATTATCACTTCAACATCATAGTTTTTGAATTGAGAAGATAGTTTCAACTACATAATTCAGTTATCTCAGCCAAAATGTAATTTCTTTCCCTTCCATGGCCAAAACTTGAAAATGAGTCGAAACTGATGTTTACTAGTTCTATCTAGCAAAAAAAAGGCAGTTGTTCCAGTAGCTGCTGTGCAGGATGGAATGACTAGCCTCAATTTATCAGGTAATAAGGAAAATGGAAAAAATAAATAGCAAAAGGAAAAGCTTGTGCCTTTCAGCAGTATGCCAGATGCATATAGCAGGATCAGGTAAAAGAGTAAGCAATCAAACAGCTCGTCTTCTTTTGTTTAGGCATGCGTACATATCCTTTACACAGTTCTTGGTGAAATAAAATCTTGACCCAACCTATTCAGTAGTTCCGGAAATTTTGGTATGTGCAATTCTTTAGAAAAATCAAACCTTGGTAAGGCCACAGTTCATTTAGATCTAACTTGAATGAAACGGAAAGGAGGCAACTGGATGTGTCACCTGTCCATATGATATAGTGTCTTCTTGTCTTGCAGGATGTGGGAATTCTCAGTAGGTTTGTACATGATCAGTATTTGGCCAGACTCTTTGCTATTGGCCGCTGTCTATGGAGTGGTAGAATCTGGCTCCATATTCTTGCTTGGTCCAACCATTGGAGAGTGGGTAGATAAGCTGAGTTATGTCAAGGTCCGATAAACTTCAATTCTCAAAGTTCTCAATTCAGGAACAGAACAAAAGAAATTGGATGGCACTTTAGGTCCAAATGCCGCAACCAAAGATTTGGAACTAAACAAGCATTTTTCAGAGAGAAAATAATTGCTCAGAATACTAGGATGAGTTCGAACTGTTTTTGTAATATCACATACTTGTTGCAGGTTCTACGGCTCTGGCTCGTGACACAAAACTTCTCATTCGTGGTGGCTGGAGCCACGGTCTTTGGTATGCTGGCCTATCCAGATCTGAAATCAACAAATCCTGGAGTGTTCATTGTGCTCATCATCGTGACCAATCTTTCGGGAGCCATGGGCATGCTTTCTACTTTGGCTGGAACAATTTTGATTGAAAGAGAATGGTAATGCAGGGTTTAGAACTATAGTTAGAGTCTGTTCCACGTAGTATGCCTTTAGTCTTTTGGTGAA
This sequence comes from Eucalyptus virginea, assembly GCA_014182375.1. Lineage (NCBI taxonomy): Eukaryota > Viridiplantae > Streptophyta > Magnoliopsida > Myrtales > Myrtaceae > Eucalyptus > Eucalyptus virginea. Next base: position 11,506,043 of record CM024514.1, read on the forward strand.
TTGAGTAGAGAACAGTTTTCTGGTATCTTTTTGCTACAAACTCTTGTTTTAATTTATTTTGCCTCATAATTATGCCTCTAAATGCAGGGTGGTGGTGATGTCAGAAGGTCAACCTCCAGGACTTCTGACCCAGATGAACTCGGTCGTCAGAAGGATCGATCTGATCTGCAAATTATTTGCTCCAGTTGTTTCCGGCTTCATAATCAGCTTTATTTCACTAAAAGTATCTGCTATGACTTTAGCCATATTGAACACAACATGTGTTTGGCTGGAGTACTGGTTTTTCATGTCCGTATATAAGGGTATTCCGGCTCTTGTTGAGAGAAACCTGAGAAGAACCTGGAGACCTTCTCCGGTTGATCTGTTAGAGAGCTCACTAATTCAAAATGGTGATCCAGAATCAGCAGAGAACAGCCAAAAGCAGAATTTCAGGGAGAAAATTTCAAAGATTCCCTTCGTTGGCGCTTGGAAATTGTACCTAGAGCAAGAAGTTGTGATTCCTGGAGTATCCCTAGCTTTGTTGTATTTTACAGTCCTCAGGTGATGTACTAGAAATTCACTTTGCAATTATATATCTAGAACTAGTCATGGAACTTGCATTTTCCCTTTCCGTAGAAAGACTGATCTGCCCACAAATATTCATATTTCTTCGGCCCAGTTATACTATTTTGTCTAGAAAACTTGTCTTTTGTGGAAAATGTGTACGATAAATTTGTGCTTGCATCAAATTTGAGGCTATCTCAATGTTATTGCCATTTCTCGTGCTATCTATGAGAAGGCATTTCTCATTGCTTCTCAATCATCAAGGCAGTGTGAAAGTTATCTCAGGTCTTTGTTGCTCTAATTTGATTGCTTTTTCAAGTAGAAGAATTTAATTGTTTTGGTTTCAAATTCTACAGCTTCGGAAGTTTGATGACCGCTACATTGGAGTGGGAAGGTGTACCGGCATTTCTCATCGGAATAGCACGCGGCATAAGTGCGACAATTGGCATTGCAGCCACTGTGGTTTATCCAGTCTTACAATCCCGCATTTCTACACTAAGAACAGGGCTCTGGTCTTGCTGGTCCCAAGTACGGTGACGGGTTCTTACTTTCTAGGAATTTTTAGTCAGTAGATTTTTTAAAGCATGACATGGATATATTCTTAAAATCTATTGCAGTGGATCTTCCTGCTTGTATGTGTCAGCTCAATATGGGTTCAAAATGGCTTAGCAGCTGCCTACATGCTGATGGGAGGAATGGCGGCATCTCGACTGGGACTGTGGATGTTCGATTTAGCTGTTATTCAACAAATGCAGGTTATTTACTTTGATTTCAGAAGTTCTAGTCTCCAAAATGACAGTATAAGTGGCTGATTTTATGGACAGTCTCACCAGCATAATTCCTGATCTATTCTTTCCTAACCATACACAGTTGGAGCACTTGTTCATTGCCTGGCCTGGAGACTTTTGTTGTCTTTCCTCATTTCTCTCATTGGCTTTTTGGCAGGATGAGGTGCCAGAATCCGACCGATGCGTTGTTGGAGGCGTTCAGAACTCACTCCAGTCCTTCCTGGATTTGATGGCTTATGTTATGGGAATATTCATCTCGAATCCACAGGTGATTGATTCTGAGTGCTGCTTCAATTAAATGGATGATGCACCGTCTGTGAACTATGTTTTTTTCTTTTTCCCCCTTTCAAGTCTGGGCATCTTTTGCTTCAGAATCTAACTTCTCAAATTGTGGTTATTCCATCAGGACTTCTGGAAGCTGATGCTGTTATCTTTTCTAGCCGTTACGCTGTCGGCGATTCTGTATACTTCGCATGTTTATCGCGTGCGCAAGCATCTCATTCATTTTGAAAAGATCACTCAGCTGGGCAGTCGGTTGATGAGACGACCTTCGGAAAGTTGTCAGAGTTAAAGCACGCGAGCAAATTGTTATATATCCTGTGCTGTTTTAGGATAATCTGCAAGAACCTATAAAGCTAGATCACAGGTAAGAATCCTCTGCAGTTAGATAAATAATCCTCTGCAGTTAGATAAATATGTCAACTTCAACCATCAAGATTTTAATATGATTGAGAGATGAAAACTGCAACTTTATTAGTATGTGTTTCAAACATGAAAATGCTGCTTTTGTATTTGCCAAATCCTCGTGCTCAGTTAGAGCGTGAATGATAACCATTCTGATCATAAATTGATTTATGAAACAGAAATGGATTTTTTCTATTTCTATTTGTGAATGAATTTTTGAGGAAAAATACATATTTGATAATAATGGCCAAAAATTGATTTATAAAACAAAAATAGATTTTTCTATTTTTATTTCTGGATGAATTTCTAAGAAAAAAACATGTTTGATAACAACACAAAATTTATATTTTTGGAATAGAAATTCATTTGGTAACGACACAAAATTTCTCCCTACTGGGTGCTGGCAAACGATGGACGTCGGATGATGGGCGGTAGGTAGGTGGTGAGCAATGGCCAAGGGTGGCGGACGGCAAGCCATGGTGGGTGGGCAACCAACTAGTAGCAATGGCGAGCAATCGAGAAAAATTTGTATTTATCATTTATGTTCAAAAAATAGAGAAGGAAAAATTTTTTTTCTTTTTATTTCATTTTCAAACCAATTTCTGGACAATTTTTTTTAGAAATAGGAAGATAACATTGCATTATCAAACGAATTTCTATTCTAGACTTCTTTCTGAAATAGAAAAATAGTTCTGAAACAAAAATAGAATTATTATCATGCATGTTATTAACTTCTTGTGTTATTTCCTTATGCAAAGAGACGGTTTTCGCATGTTTAAGACAACGAACAACAGAACGTGCAATTTATCTGTCTTTTAACTGTTAATGAATGCTCATGGACGGCCCATTGCAGCAGAGAATCCAATAGAACAGCAGATTGGCTTGCAAAAGCCCAAAGAACTAACCGCCTTCCTAGTAATTTGGTAGCTAATCCCCCGACTGCCCTCTTTGATTTATTATCCGCCGATGCTTTTGATGTATTTGCTCCAAACTTGCCTAAGTAAATCAGTAGTAATCATATTTTCAACCAAAAAAAAAAAAACTGTTAATGAATGCTCATGGACAGATTACACTGGTCCTGCTTCTCGTCTGGGGATGATTTGGTTAATGAATGGTCGAGTAGAATCTCTTCATCGTAGACAGAGAATTGGAGAGAGACCAACCGACTTTCTAAACCTTCTTCATCGTACATATTTACCGATCGAAACTCCCAAAAACTAAAATACAGAGGCAAGCCGAAACACACCACTCCTTTCACGAAACCATCGAAATTTACAAAGATATAATCGAACCCCGTGCATAAAAAGAATGAAGGTATAATAACAGCAGTACAAACAATGGACATGTGAGCTGAACGAACTCAAAAACTAAATGTAGGACTGGGTCGAGAGTTTGTATCCGGAAATAAGTGCAGACAAAGCCAACGTGAGGAAGCCAAAGAAGGCCATACTTATTGAAGCCGCTAAGCAGTCGGTGAACAGATTATCCACATTGTTTCTCATCCTGTTGGTCATGGGCACAGCCGAAGATGCTGCCGATATCAGGAGGTATGCCACAACCTGATGCAACCCAAGATAATTAAATTGCAGTCAATACATCAAAACAGCATTATCCCATAGATTCATTTCAATTGTGAAATGATATATAGACAGTCTCCATAGAGAGGTGAACATGTGGGCATGTGAAATTGCGAGACCATTGTTGAGGCTAAAATGCAACAATCGAATTATATGAGGAGGCAAAGCATGATCCCCTATTCCAGTATTATGTAGAAATTGTCAGATTGCTGCTATGTTGAAAGCCAATCTATCAGATGAGATCACGGTTTAAGATTGAAATGCCCTACTGGGAACATATGGGCTCTGGATCCTTTTTGGTCAACTCCATCCCACCTCCTCTGGCAAGTGATTGCTATAACCCAGTACTATAAATCTAAATTTCTCTTCTTAATGAGGACCACACAAAGAGTATGTTTGGGGCCAGCAAAATGAATGGGAAACCCAATGATTAAGACAGAGCTTAGACATTCCATGTGATCTGTTCTTGTCTAATTGACTAATTGTGCAACGAAAAGGTCTGGCTTTTACAGATGGAATTCGGGTCCCATCTTCTCGAATGCTGACAATGATGTAAATCAGGTTGAATTGAAGACTTTTGAACAAAAGAAAGGGGACTTTGTGACCTCGGTCGAAACGGATAGAAAGTTGGCCAGGAAAAAGGCACGCGACGAGTAATCGATGAATTTCAAAGCGATTCATCTCTCACTATCGAAAGCGTCATTACCCACATCTTTCTTCTAATTTTCGCAAGCTTTCGGATACTTGAATGGCAAATATGTGCTGTTTCTCTTCTTCACCCTCTTTATTCGAACATCTCAGAAAATCTGTCATTCCTAGTAAAGCAGATAAGTTTTTTCATAGGATACTGTTACTGTTTAGGGAAAATGACTCGTATGATAGAAAGTGACTTTGTCTTCGCCACGTTCCAACAATAGCAATAGTAAAGATGTCTAGAACACGAAATGAAAGCATGACAAGGACGGATGACCCACCTGGTCGCCGGCGAAGTCGATCAGTGCCGACGTCTGGCGCTTGACCAGATCCTGCCCGGTAGAAATCTGGTGGACGTGCCGCAGCGCCTGCACTCCGGTGTACAGGGTCGCCAGGATCGATATCGCCAACAGATACCTGCGCGAAAATCTCCAGCTCAATCCCCAAAAAAATTTCCTAGAATCCGGCGAAAAAAGGTGTACTGCAAATCCTAAAACTTCTGTACCGCAGTGCCGTCCTGAATTCCTTTCAATCCATCATTCGAACCGCTAAAATTTCTACATGCGATTATCTCCAAGTTCAAGAATTGATGCCCACTTCTAAAGACCAAAAATTTCAACAAAACACCAACAACCCACATCCGCAAATCGATCGAAAGAGAGAGACAGAGACAAAGACGTCGAAGTCGAACCTGAATTCCTCGTATCTGTCGAAGTCCTTCCAGTCGCCGTGCTTGTTGCTCGCCATGATGATGAAGGCGAGCAGCGAGAACAGCAGCGCCAGCCCCCGGAGCACCAGGGAGCCCTTCCGGACCAGATCGTCCCTCCTCCACCGCCTCACGATGGCCGGCACCCCCATCCCCGACCTCGCCCCCGCAGCCGGCGGCGGAGGGACCGGGCTCTCGAAGTCCGCTGCCTCCGCCGCCGGCGGGGCGGACGGGGCGGCGGCGCCGTGGGCTGCGGCGGGGCGTGCTTCTGGCCGTCTTCTGCGCCCGACATCGTCAAGGTACGCGCGACACGCTTCTGCAGAAGGAGGAAGAAGAAGAAGAAGGGAGAAGTTCGCGAGCTGTTTCTTCGGCTGCGGAAAGAACGAAAGCCTCTTCCTTTTCTGACAGCTCGGTTTCGGTATTCGTGCGCGCGCTGGTAATCGGGTACGACCGAGCGCACCGGGACGCGGGGGCGCTGGCCAATAGGCTGCCGACAGCTCACCGCGGGAGATTCGGGGGGCCCCGCGGGGGTGGTCTGGTTCGCGTTCCTGTCGGCCACGTAAGACGGTGCGGAGGTTACCGGGGGACAGCGGATTGGTGCCGCGGCCCCTGCGGGACCGACTAACTAACTTCGGTTTGGCTTCGGAGATGACAGAGTTTTCAAGAATCGTCCTAAGGGCTTTTGATTAATTGATTATTTAATTGATTATATTGACTCTTAAGATATAATGCCGTGTCAACAATGATCAATTAGTAAATCGTGTTATTAATCGAGTGGGGGAAAACAACTCGTTTTGATCCGATTCCGACTATTATAATAATTTAAACTATTAAATAAAGACATAATTTAATGTTTAATTACTCTAACATCTTCTCTCACACCTGTAGGTTGGATTTTAAAGATATGAACTTATAATCTCCTATTCTGATACTATGTGAAATTTTATGGGATCGCTATCAATGATTTTAAAAGTTTAAATTGTTAAATGAAAACTTGATTTAATATTTTACTCTAACATCAAGTATGATTACCTCGATCATGGCCTTTTCAATTCAATTTCCACGAGATTATAAAGCAATGTCAGGGCTCGAGAGTTCTATCTATGGATCGTTGATGTGTTGATGAGATTGTAACGGGATGCTTTGATGTCGAACCTTATATGGATTAAGATGATGCCGAGTGACTGTGACTCAAATTATGTGTTTGGTATGTGCACGAGATCGATAGTGGAAAAGGCATTCTATATGACGGTTACACGTCACGTGGTGTCGTCGTCACATGAAGTATTAAAGTTGGACGACCTTTCTCACTCTTTATCAATGGCGAAAGGAAAGTCATTGAAAAATATTTGTGCAAAATAGACCATGCGAGGCCTTATTTATCCTTCACTTGAGGATTACAATTATTTGCTCTCTCGAGCAATGATATATGAAGGCGCTTCTATGTATAGACTCCATTTATTTATTGAAAAATAATTGATTTGGAAAATATTTATTATAAGTGACTGCTTTTATCGTTTGAAATAATTAATCAAAAATAATGTTTTCATTATCGACAACAATTTAAGTTTACATTTTCATGGGCCATATGAAAAAATATTTCGTTTATTCATTTTTATAAATAATCCAAAATAATTATTTTTAGAAAAATATTTTTAAATTATTTATTTTTCATGAAATAAATCGACTCCTTTTCGTCCCTTACTTTTCTTTCGTCTTGATCCGGACGTTGTCTAATTCGACCAGGTGAAATCACATGATTGGATTCCCAATCCAAGATAAAGACAGCGAAAATGATACTTCCTTCTACGTTTGAGCAATCGTTCTTCTATAAAGACTTAAAGATTATAAAAACAAATAAATTCAGAAGAAAATGGTATACGTGACGTGTACGTTAGTCCTCACACATTAAATATATAAAAAAAAAAAATCGACGTTATTCCATCGAGCAAATGATTGAAGAATGCGTAGACGGAATTACTAATAGAGTAGAGAGAGCCGGACTGCTGAATGACAAGAGAGCCGAAAAAGACAATTTCAAGTTTTGATGAGGAAAAAAGAAAATCAGTGAACGCCATGCCTGTAAATTATCGAATTAGTATAGAAAATGTTCATTTTGCCGATTTTCTTCAATTCGACTGAACTGGATAGAATCAATTCTTGACCACCAGAGTGAATGCTACTTATTTAATCTTTCTTTTTTTTTTTCAAAGATATGGATTATCTTAATGAGGATATCATCATTGATAAATAGAGTTTACCCGTTGAAGCAAAATAAATATTTGTGGTGAAGCTTTCCAATAATTATTTTAGTTTAGTTAATAGTAATTTTAAATTTAACATTATTATAAAGTGATTAACTATGATTGTTGTTTCTTTTGATTTGAGGTGGTTAGAATCCGAAACGATTTGTCATGGATGATTGAGGACTGAAGTTCTATAATTTAGATTTTATGTTATGTCTTTTGAACCTTTTATTATTAATTATTTTATGTGTTAATCTTTTTGTAGAAAAGAATATGTATTTTCTCATATCATCATCAAAAGATTACACGATATATATATACAGGAATAAAGGATCTAAATTAGGTGAGAAAATCAAGAATAGATGACCTAATCTCTGTCAGTAACTAATTTATAGCTAACAAAATCAAGTCACATAATCAAATCAAATCAAATAATACCACATAATATCCCAAATCATTTGGGAGAGATTATAGGAGATTTTCCAACACTTCCCCTCAAGTTGGTAAGTGAATATCTTCCATGCCCAACTTGCTGATATTCTCATGAAATCTTGACACCGGTAGACCTTTGGTTAGTACATTTGCTATCTGATCTTTGCTAGGAGTGTAGGGAGTACTGATCAAACCAAATTCAAGCTTCTCCTTTACTCTATCTCAATATGCTTGGTTCGATCATGCTGAACTGAATTGTGAGCAATGTTGATTGCTAATTTATTATCACAATAAAGTTTTATAGTTCCTTCGTGTTCCACTTTGAGGTCTTCAATGACAATCCTAAGCCACAAAAGTTCACATCACATTCACCATTGCCCTAAATTCAGCTTCAGCACTCAATTGAGCAACCACATTTTGTTTTTTACTCCTCCAAGTGACAAGATTTCCCCCTAGAAAAGTGCAATAGCTAGATGTGGACCTTCTATCTATTGGTGACCCAGCATAGTCTGCATCAGTATAGACTTTGAAATTCAGCTTGTCACCCTTTTTAAACAAAATACCTTTTCCAGGAGTAGCTTTGTGGTAGTGAAGAATCCAGTAGACTGCTTGCATATTATCTTCTTTAGGATCATGAATGAGCTGACTTACAACTCCCACAACATAGGCTATGTCTGGCCTAGTATGAGATAGATAAATAAGCCATCCTACTAACCTTTGATATCTCCCTTTATCAACAATGCCACTCTCTCCGTGTCCATCCATTTTATGGTTTGCATCAATAGGAGTGCTCACCGCCTTGCTATTGAGACATCATGTTTCCTTGAGAAGATCAGGTACATACTTCCCTTGGGATATAAAAATACCTTTCTTAGAGTAGGCCGCCTCAATAACAAGGAGGTATGTCAACTTTCCAAGGTCGTTGATCTCGAACTGTTGAGCAAGATTGCTCTTTAGAGACTTTTGTTCAGTTTCATCATTACCAGTCACAATTATATCATCTACATATACAAGTAAAGCTGTGACCATACCTTCATTTGAATGTTTGATGAATAGGGTGTGATTCCCTCTACTCTACTTGTATCCCATTTCAAGCATTGCCTTTGTGAACCTTCCAAACTAAGCTCTTGGGGGCTGTTTGAGACCATATAAAGCCTTTTTAAGTCGAAACACTTAATTGTTTCCAAAATCCTTGTCAAAACCTAGCAAAGGCTCCATAAAGACTTCCTCCTCCAAATCTCCATGTAGAAACGCATTCTTTACATCAAATTGTTACAAAGACCAACCAAAATTAGCTGCAAGAGAAAGTAGTATCATATTATGTTCATCTTTGCTATTGGTGCGAAGGTTTCCTAATAATCCACCCCATAAGTTTGGGTATACCCCTTTGCAACCAACCTTGCTTTATACCTCTCCAAGGTGACATCACTTTATACCTCTCCAAGGTGCCATCGGCTTTGTACTTAAGGGTATAAACCCATTTACATCCCATTGGTTGCTTGCCTTTGGGTAAAGTCACAACTTCCCATGTATCATTATTCTTCAATGCATTCATTTCCTCCGTCATAGCTTGTATCCAATTCCTATCCTCAAAAGCTTCATGTACCGAGTTAGGAATAGTAATTGAATCAAGAGCAATAATAAAGGCTTTGTATTGAGTAGATAGTCTATGGTATGATCATATTGGGAGATAGGGTGTTGAGTACATTTCCTGATAGCTTTTCTCAAGGCAATAGTTAAATCAAATCACTTAACTCAGGTTCATTAGAAGAAGGGTGAGTGATTTCATTACCTGATAACGGTTCGGATAACGAGACTTGATTCAGTTATGGATTGAGCTTCGTCCTTCTTGAGTAAACTTGCAATTTGGTTGGTTCATTCTTAGGAGGACTAGATGAAGATGATGATGAACTAGGCAGAGGACTTGATGGGGAACTAGGATCGATCAGAGGACTCAATGGACTTGATGAAGAACTAGGTGGACTAAAGAGGGCTAGGGTTTGATAGAAATGGTGAAGGAGACGAAGTTGGATTGGATGAAGTTGGATTGAACAAAGTAGGATTGAGCGACGCACTAGGTAGTGAAGGCAGTGGTTCAAACCTACTATCTTCATCAAACCCATTATCTTCATTAGGAGTCTCCCCTTGAAGATAGTGGTGGGAAGTAAAAAACGATTGGTTTTCATTAAAAGTAACATCCATAGAGATAAAAACTCGACGTGTTAAAGGGTCATAACATTTATAACCTTTTTGAGTATTAGAGTAACCAATAAAGATGCACTTTAGAGCACGAGGGTCGAGTTTGTTGTTGTGATTATGAATATGCACAAATGCAACACAACCAAAGAGACGAGGGGAAATGTGATATTTATGGGAGACATCTGGATAAAAGGTAGACAGGAGCTGTAAGAGACTTCTATTTCCTAAGGTTTTAGAAGGAATCCGATCAATAAGATATGTTGAAGTTAAAATAGCTTCCCCCAAAAAATGCTTTGGAACAAACATTTGAAAGAGAAGATCCCGAGTAACATTTAGGAGGTGCCTATTTTTCCTTTCGACTACTCCATTTTGTTGAGGGGTATCAACACAGGAAGACTCATGAATAGACCCTGAGTTTGGAAAAAATGGTCAAGATACTTATTGAAATATTCTTTCCCATTATCAGACCTAAGTCTCCTAATTGACATCCCAAATTGATTGACTATCATTTTATGAAAATTTTGAAAAATAGATTGAACATTAGACTTATCTTTCATAAGATATAGCCATGTAGTTTGAATACAATCATCAATAAAAGAGACAAACCACTTAGCTCTTGTAAAATTAGCAATTCTAGATGGACCCCACACATTAGTATGGATAAGAGAGAATGGTGTTGAAACTCTAGCATTATTATTCAAAGGAAATGAAACACGATGATGTTTTGCAAGTTCACAAACTTCACAATGAAGATTTTCAACAGCAACATCTTTAAAAATGGAAGGAAACATAATCCTAAGAAGACTAAACGGTGGATGTCCTAATAAAAATGGTGAAGCCAAATCTGAGATAAGTGGATAGGATTACAAGAGCTGTAAGACGTATTTTATCCCACAAGAGACCAACCACTTTTGCTCGAATCCTCAAGGTAGTAGAGCCCATTCCGTTTCTTAGCAAATCCAATCGTCTTCCCCGTTTTAAGGTCTTGCAAAATGCAATAATCAGTAGAGAAAAGCACCTTACAATTCAAATTTTTGGTAAGCTGATGAATGGAAAGGAGATTGGTGGACAACTTAGGAACATGAAGGCATTGTTAAGTTTAAGTGAGGGATTTAGAATTATAGTTCATTGGTCAACTACAGTAACAAGAGATCCATCTGCTATGGTAATACTCCTATTTTCTGTTGATGGTTTATGAGTTTTGAATTTAGTGGAATCATGTGTCATATGGTTGGTTGCTCTTGAATCAATAATCGATGAATTAGGGTACTGAGAAGCTATTGAGTTTTCGAAAATTAGACACGCACCTGACTGGACTAATGAACACATATTAGAAGACTTAGATAGAGAGTCAATGAGAGCTCTAATTTTGCCAACTTCTTCGCTATTAAATATCTTCTCATCGACAAGTTTGTATTGCACCATCGGGGCAGCTCCATCTTCACTGGTCATGTGCGCTTGCAGTTGTCTTTCTTCCATAAAGCTTGAAGTAATTTTCTCTTGTATGGCGTGGTTTCTTGCAAAAACTGCACCATAAACCTTCATTGCCCGTTGTCTTAATCGGATTTGGTCTCTTGTTTTTGTAAGGATTTGTTTCCTCCTTAATTGCTTTCATGGCGAATCCTTCGGTGTGTTGGTCTTCAAGCATTACAATCCGGTGGCTTTCTTCTCCTCTTACAATAGAAAAACTCAAATATGGTCAAAGTTCATTCAAGGATGGTAGCTTAGGGACACCTCATTTGGATATTCAATTGTGATCTATTTCAAGCCAAAGACCTCTCATGAGATTGTAGTATTTCATAACGGAACGATTACCTTGTTTTGTTGTTGAAACCTTTGTCTTGAGTTCATATATTACTGCTGCATCTTGGACTTTTGAATAGGACTGACGAACAGCCTCCCATATGTCCTTGGCAATAGGGAGAAACATGTATTTTTTGCTGATTTCAAGTTGCATTAAGCTCCACAACCATGACATAATTGAGGAATCTTCTTCATCCCATGTATGAAACTTGGGATCACCTTGTCCTAGACCAATGCCTTCTAGATGACTGAGCTTCCCTTTTCCTTTAAGAAATGTCCTCACAATTTGTGCCCACTGAAGATAATTTTTTCCATCCAATTGGTACTCCTTCATGTTGGGAAAATCTCCAATTGATGAGTTGGATTGATTCAAAACAAAGGACCCAGTTTGGTCAGAGATAGCCTTCCCTGAATCTTCCATTCCAACAACTTTAAGGACATATTATAGGAGGAGACTAAGAAGGGATCGAGAGACAAGGGTGGTTATCACACAATTGAAGGCCAGCAAAAAGGCTGGTTAAGTCAACAATAAGGTTGAAACAGAACAACCGTGATAAGGCTGAAAAAAGGCTACAATGAAGTAGCAGTAGTGGAAAAGAAACAGAGGTAGGGGATACATATAAAAAAACTAAGCTCGATGTAGAAAAGATCTAAATCATCATCGGTTACATATATATATACAAGAATAGAGGATCTAAATAAGGTGAAAAAATCAAGAATAAATGACCTATATATGTCAACAGCTAATTTACAGCTAACAAAGTCTGGTCACATAATCAAATCAAATCAAATAATATCACGTAACATCCCAAATGATTTGGGAGAGATTATAGGAGATTTTCCAACACTTTTATAGATTGTTGCTATTGAAAAATGGGAAGCTTTCATTTTTGTTATTACATTCACTTTCATTTTGATTAACTAAAAATGAAAAAAAAAATAGAATCTATTAGACCCTAGAACTGACCATGGAACCTTTGACAAGGTAGATTTTAGGTTTCAAGTTCGAGGTTCTGATGGATAAGTTTCAAGTTCCAAAATATGAGAAACACATATTAATACGTAACTTTCAAATTCCAAAAAAATGAGAAACCTATACTGATAGGTAGGTTTTAAGTTCCAAATAAAACATGTAATGAATTTGGGACCTCTCACTCTAACAAATTATACATATTGTTTTTTTTTTTCCATAAAAAAAAAAGTAGTTATAATACATGTTAGACTCAGGTCTAGGCCAATCGAGGAACCATCGCCTTGGTGTTGCTCTAAAAACTATCCAGCTTGAAACTAATCATCCCTAAATAATATACATGCAAATGTTTTTTTATTTAATTATGCACACAATATAAGATAACATAACAATTTTCACTTATTTTTTCTTTTCAATTGCTCAACATTGTAAAGATGAGAGAGAGCAACACCTACAACTAGAGGTGTCAAAATGAATTGAATACATATTCAATGAGATGGATCATATATGAGTTAGTTAAGTTTTAATAAATGGGTTTAGGTTGTATGTAAGTCTAATAATACATGAGTTGTAAATGGATTTGTCTTTAAACCTATTTAACTTATAAAGGTTATTAGTTGAGTCAACCAATTAAGAATATATAATCCTCTTTGAAGAAATTTTAAAATTTTTATTTTTTAAAATTTTCAATTTTTTTATTCTTTTATTCTTTTACTCTTTGTCCCCTATGAAGTTGCCACGGGGCAAGGTTCGTGGCCCCCACCCAATCACATCGGCGAGCCTTCAGCTCACTAATCAAACGAGACCGATGCCTCGTGCCTCGTCGGCGTCTGTTGAGCTGAGCTTATTGGCCTCGATGCTAGCAAGACTCGAGCCTCCCTGATTGGGCAAGACTCGAGCTCACCAGCCTTGGGTGAGGCCGAGGCTCGAGCCTTGCCAGATCTAGTGAGGTGGAGCCTCGCCCAATGTTGGCGAGGCGCAACTCGCGGGCCTATGGCAAGGCTAGAGCTCGCTTGACCGGCGATTAGGTGAAGAATGAGGAAAATAAAGAAATAAAAAAAATAAAAAAATAATTAAAAATTCTATTTTTAACATAAATAAAAAATAAAATAAAAATACTTAAGAGGAGTGCATATGAAATCAATTTGGATTTTCTATACTAAATGGAAATTTTTTTTAAAATTTTATTTTAAGTTTCAACAAACATTGAAAATAGTATCATTTTTAGAAATACCATGTTTTTCATTTAAAACATGAAGCCTCAATTTAAAAAAAATTATCCATTAATTTTGTAATTGTAATGGAAGTGTTTTAATAATATTATTTTTAAAATTATAAGAAACAAAATTTTCTAAGTTTGGTTAAATATATAAGTATTTTAATAATATGGATTGAGTCGAGTATGGTTGGCATGGGTCGAATCAAATCGGGTATGGGTCAATAAATTTACATTAGTAATAAATTGGTCATAAACGTGTTAACAAGTCAATTTGGATTGGATTATTTAAGACATAATCCAAACTCGATCCAACCCGATCCATTCATTTAACGAGCCTACCTACAGCCAGCCCCCAAAACTAAGGCCCTGTATGTTTGTGTTCTTTTTTGTTGTTCATGAACAGATTTTTTGTTTTTTTGTTCCTTTAACAAAAAAGAAAAAACCCGTTTGTTTGCGTTTTTTTGTTCAAAAATCCGTTTTTGTTCCCGAACAAAAGTGGAACGGAAATAAGAAACAAAAAAAAGTTATTTTTTTTCCTAAACACTTCGAAGAACAAATTTTCTCTTTCCTCTCTCTTTTCTTCTCTTTTTTTTTTTTTTTTTTTTGTCCTTCTTCTTTTCTTCTTCTTTTTCTTTGGCCGGTCGCCGGCTCGACCATGGCCGGCGACCGGCCGTCGAGGGCCGGCGAGGCCGAGCGTCACCGGCCCGGCGAGGCTCGGCCTTGCCGAATTTGGGCGAGGCCAAGCTCGCCTAGCCAAGGCGAGGCCGAGCGCCGCCGGCGTGGGCGAGGCCGCCGCCAAAAGAAAAAAAAAAAAATTAAAAAATTAAAAGAAACAAAAAAATATATAAATTTACCAAACGTGTTTCTATTTATTTTTTATTCTTGGAACAAGTTTCACCAAACGCGTCTTTCGATCAAAAATTGTTTCCTAATGAAATAGTTTTTCTTTTCGTTCCCTAACAATTTACAAACCAGCCCCAAAAACTAAAACAACCATACAAGCATATCCCAATGAGCCGAAAGAAAGCCAACAAAAGCACAATACCAACCATTCCCAGTCTCACATAACTTGCTTATCAGCATCAGATATTATTAACTTCCTGTCATGAATCAACTGAGCGATCTCTACTCCGAAATCGAGCTCTTTCGTCTTCGCAACATGCTGGGGTTGAGGAGGGAACCATTTCCAGGTTTCTACACAAAAATAGATTGTACTGTACCCTTGAAAGACAAAGCTTTATCAGAGTTCCAGGAAAAGACTTCCCCTTCGAGTTCTGCAGAATCCAGGGCAGCTCGACATACCGACTGCAGGTAGATCGAGAATAACCACGAGTCGGTAACAAGGACTTCCGTACCAATTTAGAGAAGCGGCGATCGACGAACAAAGGCAGCCTGGATTCGGGTGTGACTAAGTCTCCATCAACAGAAACCCAGCTTCTTAAGCCTCTCCAATGTTTTGCAATCTGTCTAGAACAGCAAAGCCGATGACCTCCCCACCAGTCTATGCCACTCGGTAACAAGGCTGGAGAGTTCCACATCCAGTCATCATCACATATAACGGCTGCAACTTTATAGTACCATTTTTTTCTCATAATGAAGGATTTGAAGAAATATTTTCTTAAAATAGTGATAGTTGTCACTTGAAATAATTAGCAATGAAAAATATTATCATTATCAATAATAATGTATGTCTTTTCATGCACACATTTTTATAGGCGATATAATTTATCATTTTTTGGAAAATATTTTCAAATCAATTATTTTTTTTTTTGGAAACAAACGGAATCTAAACGAGTGTTTGGAGCCGAGTCATAGGCAAATTGACTTTCAAGCACACAGCCCGAATTGACTTTCTTTTCCAGCTAACTTGGGTGTCGAAAACATTAAATATTTCGATTTTAGGTAATTATTCCGTGCATACGTATCGATCGATTGCCATGCTCGTGCATTTATCTCTGATCGGTCTCATATATAGTATCATTTTTTTTAGTAGTTAATGGCCTATCTTTCCAATTTGGACAACATATCTCTAGCTTTGAAGATAACTTTTCACTGGTTAGGCCACCACATTGAATGGGCCAACCTAGGAGATAGCAAAAGGACCGATGTTACATCGTTGCCACCCTCCTGTCATAATGTTGCCCAGCCCACGCCTTACTAACGTGTAACGCAGGACTTGGTGTTCATATAATTTCCATGTGAAGTCACATCTATCTTCTGGCTCTCTTTTTATCATCTCGAATTTACACCACGACCTGCCAAGCAACATGTAGATTAGACATCATAACGAAGGTTCGAAATATAAAAATTAAGCGATTTTGTCGCATGTAATCGCATTCGTGTTATCAATTTGAGTTATGATTAAGAGGTTTAAGCTGTTTGATTGATGTTCGAATTGAGGACACATGCAATACAATGTAACTATACAAAGATTGTATTGATTCTAATTGCCTCGATAATACGAAAATGATATTATATGATTTGTTGTTTGATTTGGTTTGTCTAAGGCCTGAAGAAATTTATTTAGTGGATTGCCCATCAAATTCAGTGTGTGAAATCCTGTATTTAATTTCAAATCTAGTGATAGGCTAACTGAGACCACATTGGGGGATAGAATTTTCGGGTTATTTCCCCTCATTCCTAATTGTAGAAAACTTCCTCTAACTAATCTTTTGATCGGTGAATACAACTATGAAAGTAACCCGCATTAAATTTTAGGGCACTACATGTCCCAAATTTTGTCGGAAAGTGCATTTAAATATTAAAACTTTCAGAAAATACAATTAAATCATAAAACTTATCAACTTGGTCAAATTAAGTCTTTCTATTATAACTTCATTCGAAATAATGAAAAATGTCGATGTAGTTTTTCACCACTACTTTCTTCTCATCCCATGTGTTAAATTAAAGCAACCCGGATGGCATTATTGTTAAATTAAAGCACTAAACGACGTCGTTTTAGTACAAATCCTCTTTCTTTTTTAGTACAAATTTTTTTTTACACCAAAACTTAATTAAATGGGGTTTGAAAAAACCTAAAGGTTTTCCCAAAAAGGAAAACAATAAAGGTTTAAAAATAAAGGTTTTCCCCAAAAAAAAAAAAAAAAATGTCCTCTTCCTTTGGGTTACTGCCATCATCGGAAAGATTGGTGGGGCATCGTCTATGGCCGGTGACCATCACTAAATACACGTGAGGGCATTGTCAGTCCCACCTGGCATCACCTATTGCCTCTCCAGTCCTTTCCTATGACGAGGCAGAGACCCTCTCCCTTTCTTGCTTGTAATTTTTTTTTTTTCTAGTTTTATATTTTGTATTTTTCTTTAAAAAATTTTTGAACTTTTTTTAACCTAATTTAAGTGAGATTTTGGTGTAAAGAGAATTAGGATTTGGACCAAATCGACATCACTTTAGTGCTTTAATTAACTTTAGCACGGCGGAGGACGGCAAGTAGGAGAGAAAAAATTAATTAAAAAAATGCCACATCAAGAACTACTAATAAAATGATTTGATTGCATCAATTTAATAAGTTTTAAAATTCAACTAAAACTTTTTAAAAGTTTTCGAACTTAATTACATTTTCTCAATAAATTTTATTACTTATAATGCACTTAATTCCTTAATTTTACACTTAGATGACGTGACATCTCTTAACTTACGATCCACCCACCAACGGAGGCATGACATTAAAATTACATGCTCTAAATTTTTCTTAGAGCTCATGAAATTCCACAACATTCGCCCGCCTGCCCGCCCGGTCAATCAATCACGGATCGCCGAGCTAACAGCTCCACCGGATCTTGAAGGAAAAGGGGGGACCAAAGGAGGGGTTTAAATTAAAGCAGCCGTCGAGTCCGGCGGTTCTCGCGGCGGCATGCGTGGTTATGGAACTGAGCATCATTCTCCCGCGATTGCCGAGACTTTTTGCACGGGTCGAGGCCCCAGATCCGAGAAAATTGTCCCTCGGCAATACGTCAACTTACCACTCCAATAAATAATAATAATAACATTAACAATCATAAAGATTATAATACAATTATCAAGAAGTATATCTGATCCATAGATATGCGAGCAAGGTTACTTGCATTTAAGATCTACAGTACTTAGTTAGGGTTTTTATTTCTTTTTATTTTTATTTTTGAGTTGACAATGTACTTTAGTTGGATCCACCGCTGCGAAAGTAAACGATGACCAAAATGTGTAGATCCTACGGCATCTCACAGATTTAAAAATAGGGCCTTGATGGTCATTTAATTTGTACAGGCAGATGCGATCTCAAGAGATTAGATATGGTGGTAATAAAATTCCGAAGCAGAAATCGCACCTCGATTGATTGAACCGAGGAGGAGTATCAGAATACATTAATATGACTTAGGATGTATTTCGACCACACACCAAAAGGATTACATGCATTAGAAATTGATCAGTAATTTCCTGTGAACTTGTTATATATATATATATGTTATAACTATTACTATAACGGTGTCTCCAAACTAGCTATAAGCAAGGGCAAGTGGTCTCACTTGTTTCCAAACCAAGATGATAAAATATGTTACTTTAGATTTAGTTGCACTTTTTGACAAAATTTATAACTTTGTTGCGCACTATTTGAGAGTTTTAGAATAAAATTATACTTGTGTTACAAGTTTTAAAAAATATATATATACTTTTTACATGCTTAATAATTCAATTTTATGCTAAAAAATCCACTCAATCTGATTAGTAGTGAATTAGTTACTTAGAGCATATTTGTTTGAGTGGAAGAATTTTCACAAATCTATTTGCTGGACTTTTATGTGTTTGGTTTTCTGAAATAATGAAAACCATTTGCAAGTAAAAAAAACATATACATGTTTTAAATTAGGAAAATGAATTTCCTAAATTGAAAAGGGGAATATATATATTCCTTTATCATGAAAATTTTTAAGATAAACACACCCTTAATTCGTTATGCTAAACAATAACCAAGAGCAATTAGAATCTCCCCAATTGTACCACTTGCAATAAATTAATCGTTATTATTGACCGATTTTCGTTCAATAGTAAAAAACTTTTTCAATTTCAATTTTCAGCATTTAAGATTATCAACAATTATGACTTATGACTTGAACTTTGAGTACTAACTTTTTCAGTTTTATCAAACAAGCTAATAAGTTTTAATCTACTGATCAAACTTTTTAAACATTACCTGACAGATAAGAGTATCGCTGAAGAGGTAGATGGAAGTCCCTCTCGGTGAACAAATATACCGGATAGGGAATTGGGTCAGTCACATTTTTTTCATTATGTAAAGTTATAAAATTTATTATATTTGTAGATGGGATTTGAATCTCAATATACTTTAAAAGTGGATTAGATCACTTTTTTTAAATGAAGATGTGAATTAGATGGAATTCATAATCACACTTATCTCGATGCCAATCTGATTAAATCTTTCAAAATTTCACAGTGACAAAAAAAAAAAAAACTAAAAGAAAATATTGCCCAGTGAGATGACTTCTACTTTAAATCATAATTTCACATATGAATTAAAAGATAAGTTAAGGCTATAACAAAATTCCACGACTGCTTGGCATCCACATGAATAATCAAATGTACTTCGGTAAAGGGATATCTTAAATTAGTAATTAAATCCAATCATCGAAAAAGAAAGAAAATCATTCGTTTTGACTTCTTACCATTAGAATGGAATATTTATTCATTTTGAACTCCGTATTAAATATATCGGATAGGGAATTGGATCGGTCACATTTTTTTATTATCTAAATTTGTGAAATTTATTATATTTTTAGATGGGATTTGAATCTCAACATACTTTAAAAGTGGATTAGATGAGATGTGAAACCTTTCAAAATTTCACAATGAAAAAATATTATCAAGTAAGACCACCATTACTTTAAATCATAATTTCACAAATAAATTAAAAGACAAGTTGAGGCTATTGATGTAATTCCACGATAAGTTGGCATTTTACATAAATAATCAAATGAACTTCAGTACATGGTGTATTGCGAATTAGTAACTGAATCCTATCTTAAAAAAGAACAATTCATTCGTTTTGAACTTTTTACCATTAGAATGGAATATTTACGGAATCCTAATCAATAACTTTCGTTCTCAATATTCAGCAAAAAAGGGAAAAAAACAAAAAACAAAAAAACAAAAATGGAAAAGAGATGAGGCAAGGATGGATCCATCTGACATCTGATTCCAACTTTTTTCTTTTATTGTACTTTGATAGTCTTATCATGAGGATGACGATGACAAGATCAGGAGCGTCAGATTCTAATCATCCCAAAACAAGAAAAGAGAAGGAGAAGAGAACAGAATAGAACAGAACAGAAGAAAGAATATATTTATTTTTAAAAAAATTGCCCCAAAAGAGAAAATCAGTGGACCCATATTATTAATAATGGAAAAAAAAACGATAATAATAATGTAATAATAAAAGGGAAAATTCTTTGTGCATGGGACAGTTGGCGGACAGAAAATGGCATTAAAAAAATTTGGTGGTTCGTTTCCGCCAACGTAAACGGTCGTATCCAGTTAGGCCCCTTTTGGCTTTTTTGGCCCTTTCGGCGGACGCAATAAATCCGACCCGCCTACTCCCCGCCGGAATCACCACCGGCCACGGCTCTTCCTTGAGTCCCATATGGCCGAGCCGCTTCGTTGCCGCTCAGAACAGTTTGATCTGCCCGAATAGGCCCAAACCCATGAAATCTCACAGAGTTCGAATCATCATCTGATGTAATAATCGTGGATTTTATATCGTTCACCGAGATCGAAGTTCTGCTAAATTGACCTTTGGGAGCATTCGACAGATCCCAAATTTTAATCTTAGCCGGTTCAAGTTTGTGTAAGTTTTCTATGCACCGATGATGAACCTCTAAGAGATAATGACACAATTGATCCCTTAGTTTTGGTTCAATTTGCAATAGGGTCATTGAATTTTCAATTTATTTAATGTAATAATTAAACTTTAGTTCAATATACGACATGACTTTCGAACTTCCAATACATATTCAATTTAATCCATTCACTAAATAAAAATGCTTAATTTTATTCATGAACTTAAATTAATAGAAGGATAATATTAAACATTTTTATATAGCTTGGGAACTCCATCAAACATATATTAAAAGTTTAAAAATCATATTAAATAAATTAAAAATTTAGAAATCAAATTGTACGTCAAATCACGCATCGGGCTAAAATTTAGGGACACTTTGTGTGGTTTGCCCCAATCCTTAATAATAACAATGATGACGCAATTGCAAATTTTTATTTCCAAAAAGTCATAATTAGAACAGCAACGCGCTTGACATCATGCCTCTCTCACCCACCAGGGGGCCCCACCACCAAAAATTCTACTCGGTATTCCCCGCGTGGCGACCGGCCAGCCCGGTCCCCGGTCACCCGGCCGCGTCAACCTTCTCTTAATCTTCCCCTCCACCTCCCCCCTCCACCATGCACGACTCCAGAAACCACCTCTCTCTCTCTCCCTCTTTCTCTCTCTAGAACCTCGCGCTCTGCAATGTCCACCACGCCATAATCTCCCTTCTTGCCAAAAAAAAAACCATGCCTTTCCGATTCGCCCCTCTCCCCCTCCGCCGCCGTCCGCCGCCGCCCGCCGCCCCCCTCGTCGGCGCCAACCACACCTCCGCCCGCTTCTGCTCCCGCTAAATCCCCCTCCGCCGCCCGCCGCCTCCCTCTCTTTGCCAATCTTGCCGGCTGATTTCCTTTTTTTTTTTTTTTTTTTTTGTATATTAATACGTGAATTACGTGCCCGAGATGGAGCCGCTCCCGGCCAAGCCCGGCTCCCCCTCCTCCGTCAGGAGCGTCCTCGTCCGTGCCCTCCTCGCCGGCGTCCTCCTCCTCCTCCTCCGCTTCGCCTATGTCGTCACCACCGCCGGCGAGTCCTGCCGCCTCGCCGACTTCTGCTTCCTCTCCCCGCCCGACGACCTCAACCTCGTCATCTCCGCCTCCGCCGTCTCCGCCGCCTCCGCCGCCAACGCCAACGCCAACGCCAACGCCGTCCGGTCCGCCGCCGCCAGCCCCCCGCGCCGCATCGGCGGCGGCGAGGATTGGGCCGCGGCCGTCCGGTTCTACGGCGCCGCGTTCCGGGATTTGGCGTCGGAGGGGTTCCTGCCGCGGGGCGCCGCGGCCCTGTGCGTCGAGTCCGGGAGCGGGCAGGACGTGCTCGCCCTGAAGGAGATCGGCGTGGCGGACGCGGTCGGGGTCTCGAGGAAGGCCGCCCGGCCGCTGGTGATCTCCGGCCGGCCGCATCGGCTGCCGTTCCGGGACGGCGCCTTCGACTTCGTGTTCGCCGGCGGGGGGCGGTTCGACGGGGTGCCGCGGCCGCTGGACGCCGCCGCCGAGATCTCCCGGACGCTGAAGCCCGAAGGGTATGCAGTTTTCCATCTGAGGGCTAACGATACATACAGTTTCGATTCGTTCATTGATTTGTTCAATTGCTGCCGGCTAGTGAGATCGCGCGATTTGGCCGGTTTCGATACTTCATTGCCTAAGATACGAGAGATTGTTCTGAAGAAAGTTAGCGATTTTAGCATTCTTAGCCACCCGGTGAAGAATTCGGGTGGCGATTCGGTGAATAAGTGCTCGGTCTCGGATAGTAGGCGGAAATTGATCCGGGACGCGGAGCCATTGATTGTAGAGGAGCCATTGAAGCCATGGATTACACTGAAGAGGAATATCAAGAACATAAAGTATCTGCCATCCATGGTCGATATCAGTTTCAGGAATAGGTATGTTTATGTAGATGTCGGAGCTCGGGGTTATGGCTCCAGTATAGTTAGTTGGTTTCGAAAGCAATACCCGAAACAGAACAAGACCTTCGAAGTGTATGCTATCGAGGCGGACGAGCATTTCTATAAGGAATACGAATCGAAGAAGCATGTCACTTTGCTGCCGTATGCTGCATGGGTGAAGAACGAGACTCTGTCCTTCGAAATAAACCGAGACCGGGTCAGAAATCCGAGGACAAAGGTCGAGGGATGGGCAGGATTCAGCCGGTTCAGTCCTCGAGCGATGGAGAGGTGGCTAAGATCCAGGGATTCGATTTCGCAGAATGGTTGAAGAATACGGTTTTGGAGAAGGATTTCGTGGTGATGAAGATGGATGTGGAGGGGACCGAGTTCGATTTGATTCCGAGGCTGATCGAGACTGGGGCAATCTGTTTGATTGACGAACTGTTTCTCGAGTGCCATTACAACAGATGGCAGAGATGCTGTCCCGGCGAGAGAAGCTCCAAGTACGAGAAAACGTATGGGCAATGCCTGGACCTCTTCACATCCCTGAGACAGAGTGGAGTTCTTGTTCATCAATGGTGGTAGTGACTCTTTGGAAACAAGCAACATCACTGCCAATGCTCACCATGTGTTCTCTTTTGATGCTGTGTTTCTCCTCTTACAGTTACATTGTACTGCTTCAGTTTAGGCTTTTGTCCTGGATATTACTCATTGTATGAAGTCCTGTAGTGAAATACCTCGAATGAAACACGACGAATTGATGGTTTTCTCCTCTTGTGATCGAATCGAACGTGGCACTCGTCCTGTTCATTTTGCAGCTTCTCCTTCAGCTTCTGAACTGGTTAGGCATATAGATTCTGTGGCTTTAGCTGTTGCTACCTTGCCATTGAAGCTTGGTTCCATGGATTCGTTGCCACTTACCGCATTTGCTTTATGTCCTTTTCGCGAATTGAGGACCACATGTGGGAGTGGGTAGTCGTGTTCATTCTTTTGGATAAAACAGTGAAATATTATCCTTCCCCTTTCCCCATCAACCTTTAGTTGCCATTAGCTCATCACGTTTGCTGCTAATTGCAAGTAGCCGTTGAGGACCAAGTTTCCCCTCTCTCTCTCTCTCTCTCTCTCTCTCTCTCTCTCTCTAAGCTTGAGGTTTTTAGGTTTGGTTGAGTTTTGGACATTTAAGGGCATGGAGAGCCCTAGCCCAACTGGATGACACACGAGGAAGCTGGGCATTCCAAAAAGTATGGTTGTGCTGTTTTGTCAAAAGTGGAGGGCACTAGAAATTATCATATTAATGACGGGCATATGCTAAATTGGATCTGTACCATAAAAGATGGCGAGTCTCATCGAATGTGACGGTCTGGATTGAATTTGTTGTATGTACTAACTTCATGAAGTACAGACTCCAGAGGGGCGGGGCACTTTTAACTTGTTTTGCCTGAGAGTTAAGGGCATCTCTGGTGTGTCCCGCTGTCTGTCATGTCATGCTGTGTTCCTCTTTTCCATTGATTGCGATGTAATCTGTTATTCCGGTTGGCCTGCAGTTTCGCATCCTTTGCTCTTTCGAGGGGCCCATTTTGCAGCCTCTTTTGCCATGGAGGGGTTTCATCAATATATTCTTCTATGGACTTTGTCGGAAAGTGACACGAGAAGCAACCAAGTAAAGCAATGTCGTAATTCTTAATGCATCGACTGTATCAATATGTGCAGAATCAATACTTAAAAACCAAATCTTTCCTTGTTAAGCATGTTCAATAAGCATCTCGAGACACTCGTGAATAACACATTTTTTTGCTTTTTCGCATAGGTGCAAGTTGGATCGATATCTTCAGGGCAACAGTGTACTATCTGATTTGGTGAGTTTCTCATATTTTCCTAGATGAACTCATATTTTAATTGGGTCTTTTATGAACAGTTGGGTTGAAGCTTTGAGATGTTTCTTTTGGTATGTTCCCGACAACAAACATCACCAAGGAGGCTCTAGAGTGAGTTTGCTGACCAGAATTCAGGATGCATTCCACAAGTAAGCTTCCCCGCTCAAATGGGTGAAAGCCTGACGGAGCAATGCTGCGTGGAGGTAGAAGGCCTGATTTCCCCCCGATGGACAGGTTCGGGTGAGATGATTTTAGACCCTTGAGGTTTACCCAAACCGAGCGACTTTGAGTAATATTTAGGGCATAGACTGGCTTGCACAAGAGATGACCAGGAACTGCCCAAACCCAGTAGATCCATCTGGGTTCTCCGAGCCAGACCTAATTTTAGGTGGATTTAAGGATTTTCCTTCTTTGTCGATCATGAATGACCGTATGTGACGATTTTCACTCTTGACGACATAGAGCCGATGGCTCAGCCTATTGCTTTGGCAAGTGTGGCTATGATCCAATTAGATGCACCGAATGTGTTTCACCCTATTGTGACTAAGTCAATTATTGGCACTTTGGAAGATTAGAAAGCTGAAGTCCCAATACAAGACACAATTTAGATTGGTAAATCATATTCTAAACCTTGCAAGGAATTTTTAGCCTTGATAGGCAAACGGACAAGTAAGCTCTAAGCGATTGACTCAATCAAATTTCTTTTTGCCTCATTTATGTTGTGCTATCTTAATTGGATACGGAAGATATCGGTATAGTAGAATAACAAAAGTTTGGTGAATATAATCTTGAAATTACAGTGATTTTAACAACATTGGTGAAGTATAATAGAGTGCAAGAAGGTTGGTGATAACAATGACTTTTGAATGAACTCACGATTGACTTGGTAAATGATTGAATTAGGCAGCGCCGATGAGTGCTAATAATCATGTTAGATTATGACCAATTGTATGATGAAATAATGAATCATATTTAATTTGTTTGAGTCTCTGTAATTCAAGTCAAAAGACTTAATTCCCTACTATAAATTAATTAAAGGTCAATTACCCAATCCACATGCCTGTTCCTAGTTCTCATTTTCCAATTCCTGCTTGACACTTGTTTGGGAGATGACTTTTTCCAATCTTTGGAGTTGCTAGCCGCCTCGGATAACACATCTTATCGTTTTATTGGAACTCATAGTTAGATACTTTTCAAAATTTAAGATGTAAAATCTTATTTCTTTGGATAACAAATCCCAATTTCATTTTCAGCAGTACAAATGGAAATAATTCATATGGAATTTACTTTCCCATTTAAAAAAAGATAAAGTGACATTTATTGTATGTGGTGTCTCTAAATCTAGACAGAAAAATGATAAGTGTGCACTATTCCTTATTCTGTCGATTCTTTAGTATCTCATACACTATCTTCCCAAAAATGCAATAAATCTACAAGAAGGAATAAGAATCTTTGCCAAATTTTCCCCCCAATTAAAAAAATTAATTATTTCTAAATTATAAGGATATGCAGAACTTAATGGCATGCCATTTGATTAGTAGCATGTACAAATTTAATTCCATAGGATTACTATAAATTTAGCAACATGATTGATTTTGTGAATTTTCTGTTAATGTCGTTAAGTCATGATAACTCGACTAAAGGTTGACATAATTCGCTCAATTCTATAGGGAAATATAAAACGGTAAGATGGAGTCAAGATTATACTATTCTAGGACAAGTATAGCACGTTTAATAATAGAAAAGAAAATAGTGAGTTCTTATTTTCTCTAGAAGCTTAGAATTAGTAAGCCTCCCAAATAGTAATCCAAGATACGAAAAGGGATTTGATGTTCAAGAGACCGAACCAAATCAAACCGATAGGACTGGAGTCGGCTTCAAACGAGGAAAGAGTCTCCCTGATTAAGCTAAATTTCTGTTCCTCTTTTTTAAGAATGCGATAAAGTGAGTTGTCATATTTATTTCTTTATTCCCCCACCAAAATTGAAAAGGCCAAAAACAAAGAAGAGAGAGAAAAAAATCAAGTAAAAATAATTATAATTTTTGTCATTCACCAAATCTCCCGCAAAATCTCTCCCAGGAGCCGTGAATTTTGAGGCTTTGACCTGAAATAAAAAAAAAAAAAAAAAAAAAGAAAGGAAAATTATTCAGACGAGGGGGGGTGGAAAAAGAAACAGGAAATCTTCCCAGGAAACATAAAAGAACGAGGAGCACGCCCGCTTCTTGTTCTTGTTTTATAGCTTTTCACGGATATTGTCGGGCCATTTCTTGTCTTTCTTGCCCATGTTCTTTAGTTTCACGTATGTCTCGTTCCTGAATTTCTTGGAAAGAAAACCGCATGCAAATGTCCGAAAGGGACGCTGGCCACCGCTGTCTCGTTCTTTCCCTTCGTTTCCTCGGGCCATTGTCGGGCGGAATCCGCCCGGAATGAGGGTGGTGGTGGTGGTGGTGGCGGTGGTGGTGGAGTTTCTGCTGCTGGGTGCTCGTTTGCTGTGAAAAGTTTCCTTTTTTTGCCCGCAAAAAGATTCGATTTTTTTTTTTTTTTTTGTTTTTGTTTTCGGTTTTGTTTTCTTTTGCGTTGCTTTGGTGTGGATTGTGGAAGATGGGGGCGTGTTGCAGCTCGAGCCACGAGGCGGGTCGGGACTGGGTGGGGATGGTGAACGAGGAGGGGGATGACGAGGTGGAGGGGGTCGAGGAAGGAGGGGTGGTGAGGGAAGGAGATCACGGGGCGCGGGTGAGGCTGAGGGGCGCCAACGATTCTTGCTCCATGTTCTGCAAACGAGGAAGGAAAGGCATCAATCAAGACACCTTGACCGTGTGGGAGGTAAGATTTTCAGGGGAATTTTTCCCTCGTTGGTCTCTGTTTTTGTCCTGTTCTTCTGAGAATCTTCTGGGCTGGCCTCTCTCTCTCTCTCTGTTGGATATTGCTTTTGGGAATGCTTTGCTTTTTCTGCAAGGCGTATGATTTTCTGGGTTCAATTCTCTATCTCCTTTTCTGGAGCAGATGGGTCATGTTCTTGATAATTGAATATATTGCTCTGTTATGATCGTATATGATCTTTGTGTCTTTTTTTTTTGGTATTTCCTTTTTCCCTTTTTTGAGGTTTTAAACTACTTGCCAGACAAAGTGAAATGTTTTGGGGCATGTAGCGTATGGTGGGGAAGGTGCAAATATAATCATAATCTACACACGAAAAGTTGCATCTTTTAAGGCAAAGATATTCAAAATTTGAACGCATAAATCCATCTACTCTGTAGATTCATGCTGCCATATGGTTTTCATTGGAACCTTGGGAAATTACACTGAAGCGTTTTGTTTCGTGACAATTGCACCGTGACGAAAACTCGAATAATCTTTCAGGACTTCAATGGTGAAAAAGGTGCATTCTTTTGCGGGGTGTTCGATGGCCATGGTCCAGCGGGTCATAGAGTTGCACAGCATGTGCGTGACCAATTGCCGTCGAAGCTCTCTTCAGTGATCCAATCCTTGCAGAACAGGGGCAGCACTCGCAGGGACCTCGATCTTGTGGATAAAGATGACGACGGCCAAGAAAATGGGGAGAAAGAAAGAAGGGGCAGCAACCCTGGGGACCTTGACCTCGTGGATAAAGATGACGGCGGCCAAGAAAATGGGGAGAAAGAAAGAAGCGATGATGTGCGAGATAGTTGGGAGGAGGATTTTGGTCATGACATGCTTCTCTCCTCATGGGAGGCTAGTTTTGTCAAATCCTTCAAAGAAATCGATGAAGAGCTTAGCCTTGACTCCTCCATTGACAGCTTCTGCAGCGGCTCAACTGCAGTAACCATGATTAAGCAGGTATGAAACAGAGATGCGACAGCTATGACGAAGAATTGTAAGTAGAAGATTGTTGATGAGCGTAATCGTCACATCCACTAATGTGTCATTCAAAAATTTTCAGGGAGACCATCTTGTTATTGCCAATTTGGGAGATTCCCGAGCGGTTCTGTGCACAAGAGGCCAGAAAAATCAGCCTGTTCCCATCCAACTCACCGTCGATCTGAAACCAAATATCAAAAGTGTGTTTTATCTCCTCGTTCGTTCTCAAAGCAAGTAGCTATCTCATCCTAACCTTCTGCAATTTTGCTTCCATTCAACATTTTGATTAGGTGAAGCAGATAGAATCAAGAAATGCAAAGGCAGAGTCTTTGCCATGGATGAAGAGCCAGAAGTGTTCAGAGTATGGTTGCCCGACGAGAATTGCCCCGGTCTTGCAATGGCTCGGGCTTTCGGAGATTTCTGCTTGAAAGATTACGGCCTGATATCCACCCCTGAAGTGTCCTATAGAAAGCTTACACCAGATGATGAATTTGTGGTTCTAGCCACCGATGGGGTAAGAGTAAAGTAATTCAATCCGTAGCGGTGTACCGATTATACTGCATGTTGCATAATCGTGTAGATTTCTCGATTACTGTTGTTGCTCTGATTGCAAATTAGCGTACATGGTGTCAAGACGATGATATGGTTTATTATCTTTGATACTAGACTCTTCAATTTTTTTCCTTTCTTTTTCAAGGTGTGGGATGCATTAAGCAATGCAGAGGTCGTGAGGATTGTTGCATCAACGAGGAAGAGATCCATGGCTGCTAAATTATTGGTTGCTCATGCTGTTCTAGCGTGGAAGACCAAGTATCCAGGATGTAAGATCGACGACTGTGCGGTTGTATGCTTGTTCCTCAAGAATGGTCGACCTCGGAGCCAATCCGTTGTCAACAATACTTCAGGTGGCAACCCAGGCCGGCAAGACAATGCAGTTGGTCAAAAATCCGGCTCCAACGAAAGCGAGGCAAACCCGGACACCGTGCTTGCTGCAATTACAGATGACGCGGAGGAGTCCTCTACAGTTGACGGCGTGAGCAGGGTAGATTCTCTCATCAGAGTTCCTCGTCCAAAGGCTGCTGTTTTGAGTCGGCGGAATTCGGCTAAGAAGCCTAAACAAATTGAAGTCCCTTAGGTCTTGATTTTTGTTCTCGTGGAAGCTCGAGAGGATCGTCTGGTCCACAGCTGAAGATGAACTGCTAGTTCTGTAAAACACGAGTGGAAGCGAAAATCGTTTCGGTCTTGTGAGATCAATACGTTTCTTCATACACCAGGAGAACTTGAGGAGGTCAGGAGAATCGGCTGCTGATAGAAATGCACTGGTTTGGAAACTTTTAGGAGAAACCCACCACCCACATCGCAGGATTTTTGATTTGTTCTTTGCTTCCCTCTTTGCTTCCCCTGTTCTGGTTACTCTTGGCTCCATGTTGATGTCTGGTTTGATGCTTCTGGTAGTTTTGAAGACAGGAATAGGGCTGATCATTCATGTTTCGCGTCGTGGTCTCGTCGAACACGTACGTCTAGTAGACAGGTTGCGAACGAAGACGCGTTCATCACGAATATTAAGTATCTATAGATAATACAAGATTAAAAGGTGTATAGCATGTGCTTTATACCATGAATTTAAATAGATCTTTGATGATGAACTTGTAGCAATTTCAATGTTGATACCTCGAAACAGTGACAGGCAGACATCTGACATCCATTTCCATCATTCATCTAGAGAAATGATGGTCCATAAAGTTTCAACATGACACCCGAATGACATTACAATTGAATGAATGAAGAATTCTCAACCTTATGTTAAAAATGCAATTGAGTTTCTTTTGAATCTTTTTAATTGATGTAATCAAACTTTTGAAATATATATATAAAAGTGTAATCAAATCATACGATAAGGATTACCAAAGTGAGGAATTGGAATTCCTTAGAGTTCTCGATAATTTGTACCATTTAAATAAAATTTAGGGAAGTGATGGTTGTGAGGGCTTGATTGTATATGCCATATCAGCAACTACAATAAAATGTGTAATTTTATTTTTTTAGGTGTCAGTTGTGAAATGTAAACTTATTTGATATACGTGAACTGGAGGGAATGCGGGGACTATTGACCGTGAATTTTATCTTCGTCTTTTGACTATTTAATACAAGGATAAATTAGGAATACCTAGTAAGCGAGACAAAAGTGAGTTTGCTTAAAAATAAGGATGTTTTATTTAGGTTATATTTGGATATTTGTGTGTGTGTGTTTTTTTTTTTTCGATAAATAGAAATTTGTGATTTTGTAGATGATCTTAATAAATAAGTCTATTTTAATATCTTCTAGCGGACAAGATGTTTCTGGTTATTGAAGTGTGGAATATTTGAAGTTAGATATAACAACATTGATAAGAGGAGAGATTTTGAAAAATGGAGAGATTAAAAAGAAAATTTGTTCTCATTTTGAAAAAAAAATTGGTGAAAGTTGAATTATTATTGTTGTTGTTTTTGTCCCCTGACTGAGAGTTTTAGGCTCTAAAGATAACTAACATTATCTAAATGAAAATGCTTGAATCTGAAAGATTTCACATTCGCTCGATATACTTCTTTCAAAGGATAATTTGAAAATAATAATTTGAAAATAAGGATAAACATTGTTAAAAACTCAGGAATTTACATTTTTGATAAATTTAAAAAAAAAAAAAATTCCTGAACCATAAGATTTATCCAAGAGACCAAAAACCTATTTTTTGTATTGAAATATTCTTTCTTTAGTAGAATTGTCAAAGCGTTTATACAACATCATCAGCTGACTGGGCTCCACGTTATGCTAAACGCGAATATTTAATAAATTCATTTCTTTTTTTCCTTTTTCCGAACAAGAAATAGTTCCCAATTTACTTTTATGTTTGTTATTTTCATCATTGAATCCTCGCCCTTTCAAGCTGGTCGCGTTCAAGGGAGTTCCCTTTTTAAGCCGAAGTTCAAGGGAACTAAATGTGGACATACTAATCCAAGGTTCATGTACATGTTTTACCCTTTACACCTAATTGTCCCTTACATTTTTTGATGGGAAAAAACGCTCAAAAAACCCATACTATAAGTGTGACCAAGTTATTTTGAATTTTTTTGTAATATTAAAAATCTCAAATTATACTCATTGAGAATATATTTACTACTAACTTTTTTTATTTTTTTTTTTTATTGTGACATCAAAAACTTCAAACTTGTATTTATGTATATACATTTACCTTATGCTAGTTTCCATCAAATAATTTTCTAAATCAATGGACATTGTTTTTATTTCATTCAAGTTATGTGGGCGTCATATCAACACTATTTATCTACGAAGCCTTGACAGAAGGTGAATATGTCACACAGGTATACATTAAATATTTTTAATGTCACAAAAGTTTAAAGTAAATGTATTATGACCTATATAATTTAGGGTTTTTGATAGTTTTTCTCTCTTTTTATTTATGTTGCAAGGGCAAAATGAGGGAGATGAAAGTGAGAGAACATTTCGTTCGGAATAAACATGCAAATACATAAAAATAGATGGATAGGGAGAAAAATAGGAAAGAGCAAGAGAGACAGAGAATTTAATTTTGTCTAGGACATTCAAGTGTACTAAGGAAAATGTTTAAGAGCCCCATTTGTTAAACCTCATTTCTTAATGTTTTTGGGAACATAAACAATATATTCTAAAAACGCCACTCTTTCGAAATTACAAAACCTTTCAACTTTCAAGGTTTGCTGAAAAACCACCATGTACGTGTTGGCCATGCAACAAGCCATGTCGCTCCTCCCTTCCTTTCCCTTCCTACTTCACCGCTTGATTTTTCCTTCCGATTTCACCGCTTGATTCTACTTCATTCTTGTTATTCTACTTTCATCAACAGAACAGAGACGCAGAGAGAGAGAGACAATGGCTCAGGCAACGCTCCCAGCCGTCGATCCCAAGGCCCAGAGCTTCCAACTGCTGAGCGGCCACGCCATCCCCGCCGTCGGCCTGGGCACTTGGAGATCGGGCTCCGATGCCTCCTCCGCCGTCCACGCCGCCATCGTCGAGGTCGTAGTTTATCTAGATCGAGCTCGACGCTTCCCCATGTTTTCGTCTCTTTTATTCTTGCTTTCCCATTTGGTTTTGAGTTTAACAAGTTTTTTTGGCCGCGACGAGATGAGTGCAGGCCGGTTACAGGCATATAGACACCGCCTGGCAGTACAAAGTTCAAGAAGAGGTATCTCTTTTCGCTCCTTCACCTTGTGGATTTACTCGTTCTAGTGCTGAACTAGAATAATGCCCATTTGATGCACGGATTTTAGATATGATTTTTCGATAATGAAACATAGGTGATATACTTAACGGTTATTTGTCTTTGTATATTTGCAAGGATTCGCAAATATTAAATGCACCGTCTTTCTCATTTCAAGTATAACCAATGTATTTAAATGAAAATAATACTTTATAAATTATGGTTAGCATGTGTCCCGAAACACTCATTAACAAGACCCTTTTCGAAATATCATATTTTTCCTTTGTGTTATGCGTAGGTTTTGTATGACCTTTTCAAGCTTTCATTTCCCGAATATCTCAAAGTCTTTAATAAGAATTATTATCTTATTCAACAAAACAATAGTTATAGATTTATCTATAAATGGAAATTGATGCAGTGTGAATAATGGAGATTTTGATTTGAAATGGTTGATGGTCTGTGAAAGCCAGTGTTGATTAATGATCTTGGAAGCTTTCATTTTGCATTAGCCTCTGCAACAATGTAAAGTGAGGCTTTCAGTATAGATTTCTTTTATCATAGTTATAGAGTCTCAATAAGACGGCCGAAAAGGAAAAGATAAGGAAGGATTCGAGATCCAAGACATGGATTAGAGCTCATAAATAGCAAAATATAACATATTTATTATTTTATTACTTCGCCAAACATTTTCTTAAGAACACTTGTTAACAATATCTGCTCTCTATTTCGTAACGAATGTTCTTGATGTCGAGGAAATTATGATTGTCTCGCTGCTCTTGATCGTAGGTTGGGTATGGGCTCCAGTCAGCTATGCAAGCAGGAGTTGATAGGAAGGATCTGTTTATCACATCAAAACTTTGGTAAAGAGTGAAAATGATCATCATATCATAAACTCCAAACTTTTCTGGTTATTATGTCCTAAGCTTATCTACTGGTTGAGTTAAATGCATTTTGATATGCAGGTGCACCGAGTTGTCCCCAGACAGAGTTCGACCAGCATTGAACAACACCCTCCAAGAATTGCAGCTTGACTACCTTGACCTTCATCTGGTTATTGTCCAGCTCCAACGTGCTCTCTTATTTCTTAGTTACAGTTCGAATTTGACCACCGGTGGTGGTGGCCTAGTTGACCTCCAGCTTACATTCTCATCTCCAAGTCATGGGGTTGAACCTCACTTGCACCTAGTAGCCTCGTGGCTTGGTTTGGTGAATGGGTGGTGGACGTCTAGTGCCTCAGTGGTGTCACGGTGACAAGTTCGCCCACTTCAGTGGTGCTGAGTAGCAGAGGCTCATCCTTGATTGAACTGAACTTTCCATAGCGAGCATGATACTCTTATGATAATACCAGCGAGAGTAGTTCGATGCTCATCTCTCCCTATCCTTTTCTGGGAGATAAAAAGAATTTGAATTGAAGTTGAGCATTGGCTTGCTTGTTTTGTAACAACCTGTGGTATTGCAGATCCACTGGCCATTCCGCCTCAAGGACGGATCCAGCCGGCCTCCGGAGGCTGGCCAGGTTTTAGATTTTGACATGGAAGGTGTGTGGAGGGAAATGGAAAAGCTTGTCAAGGACAATCTGGTTAGGGACATTGGAGTCTGTAATTTCACCCTCAAGAAGCTCAATAAGTTGCTGGGATTTGCGGAAACAATGCCCTCTGTTTGTCAGGTACAAAGAAATCAATTAACCACTAATTAATTAATTAATTAACTGATCATTCAATCACTTGCTTGGATTGAGTTTGAAATTTGGATTAACGAATGAGTTTTCTTTTGTTCAGATGGAGATGCATCCGGGATGGCGAAATGATAAGATGTTGGAGTTCTGCAAGAAAAACAGCATCCATGTTACGGTACGATTTTGTAAATGTCTTTTCTTTTTTGGGATTGGAAATTGTTCATCTTTGATATGGCATTGCCAGTTTTGAGTTCAAATCTTTATTTATCTCTCTTACTACATATTTTTGCACTTTGTTTTAAACCAAAGTTCGGCCTACAAGTAAACAAAACAAATAGTAGTAGTGCTGCAAAATCTCAAAATTTATTGGTAATTTTTGGATCTATGTATTAAAATGTATGAAAATTATGAAAACTATGAAAAAATATAATTTGTTGGGAAAAAAAAAAGGAATGAGTTCTTCCTTTTTTCCAGGCGATTTGTTCATAATTTATATGAAAATTATGAAAAACGAATGAGAGTCTACATGTTAATATTTTTATGTCTTGAAAGTTTCAACTACTTTAGGTTCAAAATATCAAACCGCGTTCACTGCAATATTCATTAATCAAAAAGTGAAAAATAAAGGTCAATTCATATAACAATTTAGAAGTCAGAGGATAAGGATGGTGGAGAGAGACAACGTGTACGAGAACTACTAAAGATTGTTGTTATAAAACCCACAATCCAATTGCAAAGGTATATACAAACTATGAAGAGGAGTGTACGAAAGAGTTTCGATTTAAAATTTTTAGCCACTGCATCACAACAAGCTGACAGCGATGGAGAATCATCGAAGGCATATTCTCCGTTGGGCTCATCCGAAGGAGGCCGAGACTCTGATCCACGACAGGACGGTGGAGAAAGTGGCAAGGAAGCTGAACAAGAGCGCAGGGCAGGTGCTGGTGAAATGGGCCCTCCAGAGGGGCACGAGCGTCATCCCGAAGTCGACCCACCCCGACCGGATCAGAGAGAACACGCAAGTCTTCGGGTGGGAAATCCCGGAGCAAGACTTCCAGGCGTTCTGCAGAATGCCCAATCAGGTAAAACGTTAAGTCTTCGGGATTAGCTTAATCTTATCACATCCGACATGACGGCCAAGTCAATCAGGACCTGAAAGGGTCGTGTGGACCCACGTCGATTTGGACATCGTGATCGATTGATTAGTCTGCATTATTAGTATGTCTATGATTTTGTCCAAAGTGTCTTTTTCTCACTTGACTTGCAGAGGAGGGTGCTTGATGGAGAAGAATTGTTTGTGAACAAAGAGGCAGGGCCGTTCAGAAGCGTGGCCGATCTATGGGACCACGAGGACTGATTCATCAAAAATGCGTGACCACTGGCTTTGTTGAACATCCTTCTTGGGTACAAGTCAGCCTCGTGACTTTTGATTTTGTTGATTAATAAAAAGTAGAAGGGAAAGTGTTACGAAGATTGCGAGAATTCAATCTAGTTCGCAACGATAATTATTGACTCCCGTAAGTCATAAATAGAGTTTATCCCATTTCGTTTCAGGATTTATGTTTTATGTCATGTCAAAATTTGTCATTCTCGCGGGGTTACTTTGAGCATGAAATTGTTTATGATTTTTTCCATGACTAATTTCCTGTTTTTATTATAAATTGTTCGTCTAATGCCATAGAAAAGATCAAATTGTCCTTCCTTGTGAAACAAGTTTTAGATTTAGGGTGTGGATGAACATTGAAGTTTAGAATTTGGAAATGGACATTCTCGGGGAAAATATGACACTTTTATTGGTAAGAAAACAAAGTGGTCTCTAAAAGCTTAACCCGAGCATGTATATGGTATTTTCAATTGTAGATATATCTAAGTGATTTATTAGATAAAATGAACGGTATGTTTTTAAAATAAACGAAAATGGGCCTTCACCTTATTTAATCAAAATCCAAAATTATATATAAGGATTCTTCTTTTATCTCGATGTCTTGTCCAATCAAACAACTTCAAAACTACCAAATGCGGAGCTTGTGAGTCTTGACGCAGAACACGCCGTTTACACTTCAGTGACATGCTTAGCTTGAGCATTGGTGCGTAAGTTTTTTTTTTTTTTTGACCTTGAACCCGCCGCATAGAAAATTAAATAACATAAATGATCTCTAAATTTTGAATAACAATGATCCCTAAATTTTGACCTTAGATATTTAGTCTAATGCAGGCCCATGAATTTTAATTTGTTGAATGTAATTAATGAATTTTTGATATGTTCAATTTAGTATTTAGACTATATGAAAAAATTCAATAATGTTACTAATTTTAAATTATTGGAGGAATTACATTGAAAATTTTGATATATCTAAGGAACATATTAAATAAAATTAAAAGTTTAGGGATTATATTGCACGTTAGGTCAAATTTTATAGAGCATTTTTCATCATTATCCTATTTATTAATTCTAATATCATTTCTGTCATTAATTATACAAATCTCGTTATTGGATTAATTAAAAAAATGCATTTTTAACCTACATCATCTACTATAGCATGATATGCTATAATCTTTAATATCTTTTGATCCATCCAACCAGGAAAGAAGCTCCTCCAATGGGACATGCTTTAATTGCTTCTCTCTCTATTCTCTCTCTAGACATGCATCCTCCTTAAACCCCCCTCATTTTTAGACCAAAAAAAGAAAAATCACATTTTAGTCGGTAAGAATACAAAGTGGTTTCTAAAATTATAACCCAAGCATGTAAATTGTATTTTTAAAGAAAAAACAAAAACGGGCTTTCACCTTATATATTCAAAACCCAAAATGATATATCTTTTTTTAAGGATTCTTCTTTATCTGGTCTGTCCAATCAAGTAACTTGAAGACTACGGAGCTTGAGAATCTTCATGCAGAACGCGACATTTCCACTTCAGTGACATGCTTAGCTTCAGCTCCGGTGCATAGTTTATAAATAAAAATAATTAAATTAAATAAGGCAAATGATTTCTAAATTTTGACTTAATATAATAATTGGGTCCTTGATTTTTGTTCAACGTGGTCCCTGATTGGGCAATATAGTCCATAAACTTTTCGCATGGATTATATAAAACGTTCAATATCATCCTTAATTTTAAATTAACAAAAAAATTACATTGAACATTTTATATATGCAATGATTATAGTGGACATTTTCATATAGTTTAGAAATAACATTAAACAAATTAAAAGTCCATAGAATATAGTAAAAATTCAATGAATATTTACGTTATCATCCTATTTATGAACTTTAATACCATCCTATCATTAATTATATACAAATCTCACTACGATATTTGGGTAATCATACTAAATTAAAAAAAAAAGAAGCCTTTTCAACCCCCATCGTCCACCATTACACTCGATTTATATATATTTTGTGAGAAAATGAAAGCATAAACATACTATAATCACAAATATCTTTTGATCCATCCAACCAGAAAAGAAGAGAAGACCCTCCAATGGAACATGCTTTAATTGCTTCTACTTTCTCTCTCTACTTTCTCTCTCTAGACATGCATCCTCCTTAAACCCCCCTCATGAAGGATTCGATTCCGTAACAGTATCCGCCATTACTACTTAAACCTTTGCTTCCCCACCAAGTCTCCATCGCCACCTCCCCCCCACCACCTCCGCCGCCGCCGCCGCCGCCGCCGCCGCCGCCGTTTCCCGCTTCCCCTGTCGCCGGGTACCCTTTCATTTCCTGTTTCGTTTGGGTTCTCGTGCTGCCGGTATCGCCGCGCCGGAGTCCGTTCCGCGAGCTCGGCTGCTGTGAAGTTTCGATTTTTTTCCGCTTTTCGCTTTTGGGTTCCGACGGGCGCGAGGAGGATTCTTGTTGTGCTCTTGGGCTCTGTAGATTGGCCGTTCTTGTGTTGCCTTCATCGCGTTTGCGATTTCGTTCGGTTCGAGCGCTGAATGTTCTTCGTTTCCCGCCTTCTGCCCGACATCAATCTTTGTTCGCTGTTGAATTGTCGATAGGACCCGGCAATGGAACATCGCTGGTCCGGTTGAATTTGAAGGTGTTGGTAGTGTTTATTCAGTGTGTGTGTCGGAATAGGATTGAGTCTTGGTGCTCGGTGGATGTATTTTTGGAATGGCGAAGTCAATCGTTCGACACAAGGGCTGTAAATCTGTCGTGTCTGCGAGGCTTGTGCTTTGTGGACGTAGGTGGGGAACACTGAAAACCGTTGGGTTGTTGGACTTGAGCTCTATGCTCTGTTTTTCTATTGTTGCCCGTTGGAGGGCGCTTGTATGCAGCTACGGTATCTTGTATTGTTTTACGCAAGCACCTTATCGTTTTGCAATTCTTTGGTTGTCTCGGTCTTGAGATGACTGATTAAACGTTTGCTGTCGAGCTTTGGTCCTTTGCATACTATTCAATGTGCTTCTGAATGGTTGGCTTGGCTTGTTTAGATCTTCACCTTCAACTTCATTCAATGAAGAGGGCAGTCTCAAAGTGCAAATACTTGTTTTTTTTTTTTTTTTTGGTTATGTGATATATATTCGATGGGAATTTCTAACAGGATGGGGACGATAAAGAATGGGGACACCTACTTTGGGAACACATCTTATTCTCAAAATATCCCAATTGGTGTTTTAGCTCACAGAAACTTGGGGAAGAATAATCTTGGCGGTGTAATCTTTGGTTGCAAGGACAACACAATGAAGGAATGCCTATTCAAACAAATATTTGGTGAGTTATTGGTGGTTCATGTTTGATTTATTGGCATAGCACTTATAACTTTCATAGTTTTTCGTTTACCTATCATTTGGTTAAGGTTGTAGAATTGTTGAACATGCACAATGGAGTTGTTCTTCTTCTTTTTGCTTGATCCATCGTCGCTGTATGTTTCCTTGTTTTAACTTGCACTAGTTTTATTTGAAGTAATCAAAACTCATGAAAGATGTTATCAACAGGCTTACCATCTTCACACATTGCTTATGTCAACCATATTGAACCGGGCTTGCCACTGTTTTTATTCAACTACTCAGACAGAAAACTTCATGGAATTTTTGAGGCTGCAAGCCGTGGTCAGATGAATATCGATCCTTATTGTTTTAGCACTGATGTTTTAGAGAAGACTCCATACCCGGCACAGGTATCTCTTATCTATTTTGCCAACACGTTATGTATTGTCTCTTAGTTTTCATTACCGAATGTATGATTTTGAGTTGATTGGTTGTCCAATAAGGTTCAAATTCGTATCAGGATGCAATGCCAACCGCTGCCGGAAGATCAGTTCAAGGGAATAATTGTGGACAATTACCATACAAGCAACCATTTCTGGTTTGAATTGGACCATGCTCAAACAAGTAAATTGATATCCCTATTTGCATCTTTAGCCATCGCTCCATCAGTTCCCCAGTATATAATCCAGAAGAGAACACTTTCACAACCTCTTCTCTCTGAGGAAACAAGAGGAGAATGGGAAAAAATGAAGCATTTTACTTCAATGGAAAAACTTGAGCACTCAAGTGGGAGATCTGATTATGCAGATCCTTCCCTTTCTTTTGAAGTAGATGATCAGCTATTTGAAGGTCATGCAGGTATGCAACAAGATGGAGGAGATGAGAAAGATTCAATAATTACGAAACTCAAAGATTTGGCTCTTAGCCAGGAATATCATGATTTACATTTGAATCATTATTCTGAAGGTAGTTCAAGTACTGAGGGCATAAAATCTGAAGAAAACAGCTTCATTGAGGCACCTGTGGACAAGAAATTACAGGATTTTCATTCCTATGTTGACCTAGAAGAGAAGAAATTACAGGATCTTCATTCCTCTTCTGATATCATTGCCCAGGTAGCATCTCAAGCAAAAATAGTTAGTAATCTTCCTTCTGCTCATGCTCCCTGAACATTCTATATGATGCCTCTCTATGTGTAGTTGATTGAAGAATTGGGAGAGCTCAAGGTCTTTAAGAAGGAACAAACTCAAAAGATGATTGATTTGGAGCAGAAGCTGGTACTATGAAGCTTTGTTCATACTTTTTTCCTCTTCGTTTCATTTATTAGCTCTAAACTTAGAATCACTTATTGATTTGTTTTTGGGGATTCTTCTGCCATTGGGTTTGAAAGGGTTGACTATTTTATTGGATTTTAAGTATCCCATATACTCTTATACGGCCCAGTGCTACAAGATGTTGCACGTAAAACCTTTCGAATTTATGCAATGTTTTTCACTAACTTATTAAGTCATTTGAGACAGGGTTGAAAGGCAAACTGAAAACATTTTCAGGGTATAATTTGTTGCATCTATACCTTTCCTTGTGCTGCTTTTAAAGGTCATACTTGAAAGGAAATTTTGTCCCTAAGGAAACCCTCTCTAATTCCTTAGTGAAGGAAAATATAGGTTAGGTTGAGTTTCACATGGTTAGCTGTAAACTCTATATTGAGTAATGATATCTCCTGCTACGTTACCATTATAGTTATACCAGAGAGTATTCTTGCATTGCTCTAGCTCAGGGATGGAATTAGGATTTTTTTTTTGGGTGCATTGATACTGGTCTTCCTTTCATAGATAGCCTCGGGCGACTTTTTTTTTGAGGCACTCTTAGATTTACTGACTCTGTTGTGCACAAAACATGTGCGTTTCTCCTATGTTTTCTTTGTTGGGTCACATTTTGTGTAGTTTCTTTTCTTATTTTTTACATGTTTTGTCGCATCATTCACTGTATTTTTGGTTCAGGTTTGGGCAGAAAACGAAATTTGTTATCTGAGAGATCACTGTAACTTGTTGGACTCTTTGTTGAAATCTTCATCGCATAATGCTGTTCCTGAGGAAATCCAATCTTCTGAGGAATTGGAACTGGATCTTGATCTTAAGAATTCCATCATTATTGTTGGAGGATACGATGGTTCATCATGGTTATCTGCCGTATATTCCTATTTCCCTTCTCACAATGTAGTAAAGTCTCTTACCCCGATGAACTTTATCCGTGCATATGCATCTGTTGCAAAGTTTAAAGAAGATCTCTTTGTGTTTGGTGGTGGAGATGGGGAATCCTGGTATGACACAGGTATGACACAGGTACTAGAATCAGTGTCTTTCTAATCTCCATTGCTGTTGTAATCCTGTCATCCTAATGTGATGACTATCTTCCTGCACAGTCGAATCATACAGTTTAGCTGAAAATAAATGGACAGTGCAACCATCATTGAATGCTAAAAAAGGAAGTCTGGCTGGAGCAGCTTTAGGGGAAAAAATTTTTGCTCTTGGAGGCGGGAATGGACGAGATTGCCTTTCAGATGTTGAGATGCTTGACTTTGACATCGGCAAGTGGATCTGCACACGGTCAATGCTACAAAAGGTATAGTACCTAGCTTGTGTGTGCTTTTAAAGTTGTCTGGTGAAGCTACAAAAGACAGATTATGGAATATGATCAATTAGTCAAAGAGTGCCACCAACAGAGTGCTCTAAATGGAGTACTTTTTTTCCTTGTAGTAAAAAGTTATAATGCAAAATTTAGTCATAATCCTTTCAATTTTGCAAATTTAGTCCTAAATCTTTACGGGATATTTCAATA
The DNA here is from genome assembly GCA_014182375.1 of Eucalyptus virginea. Taxonomy (NCBI): domain Eukaryota; kingdom Viridiplantae; phylum Streptophyta; class Magnoliopsida; order Myrtales; family Myrtaceae; genus Eucalyptus; species Eucalyptus virginea. The sequence continues at coordinate 11,547,842 of CM024514.1, forward strand.
TAGTCCTTCAGGCCAATTTTTGCTAAAAATGTTGAGGTGATAGTCAACTATCGCCGGCCATCCTACATGGCACGTCTGGCGAGGACTGTAGTTGCAAATTGAAAGGATTATGATTGAGTTGACATTTGTCCTATAGGTATAAGACTGATTTGGTAATTTTTCTGATAGATATTATATGAAGTTGATTTGAGGGTTTAGTACGATAAGGTAGTGCCATGTTTTGATTTTTAATATCGACCCTGGGATGAGTCTGTGTAATCTAAGTAAGTTGCTTCTAATGAATTCACTGCCATGTGCCTGGTGGTCATTTGTTTCTAGTTGTGGAAAGGACAACTGGTACTTTAATAGGATTCCCATCACTAATGAAAAAGAGGAATTTGAGTACAAATTTTACCCTAACGAATCTCTTCTCCGGCAATCTTCTTGTTTCTGATAGGAAAATGAACTTCCTTTCCCTCTCTTTACTATTAAGCATTAGTCAATTCTCACATGTCCTTTTCAATGCTGTTTTGTATTTTGCTTTACTCACTAAATACTTGATAATTACTTTTTGGGCATGCTTCTCCTTTTCTCCCAGCGATTTGCTCTTGCTGCAGTGGAGCTTAATGGGGCAATATATGCTACTGGTGGCTTTGACGGCAATAATTATCTTAAGTAAGAGACGAATTTTTCATCAACCTTTTATTTTGTGATTTGAAGTGGTCGATCGTTCTTGTGACTCTCTTGACTGACTGTTATCCTTTTTCCTGATAAATCCGAGTACATGAGTTGATTTACTTTTCTGGGGGGCATTCTTGTCAACTGCTGTGCAACCTGTGAAAGTATCTGGCGTGTGATTAACCCTTCATATGTTGTTGCAGCTGATGGAAAATGGCAGTGTCATTCCTCATATGAACACTAGTGCTTTTGCAATTTTACCCTAAGAAACCTTTACTGGTGAAATGCAAGTTATTTTTATGTCCATATCTCTTACATATCTGGAACTTCAAAAATACCCTTGTAGACCTGATACTCCTCACAATAAAGGAGAAGAATCTATATATTTCTTGCATGGCATATGAAATCTTTTACATCAGAGTTAGCTACAGCAGAGAGTTGGTAATTTTTCCTCTGCTGATTTATTTCAGTTCGGCTGAAAGATTTGACCCAAGAGAACATTCTTGGGCCAAAATTGGAAGCTTGACCACAAAGAGGGGCTGCCATTCACTGGTCTCGCTGAATGAAAAGCTGTAAGTATACCCGTATGTTCCTTTTGATGCCAGCTGTTCAATTTTATTTGATGATATTTGCCTATAGATGCTGGAAAAGCATGTCGTATTCTCCCTTGACCTGGACATGATACTGTTTCACGTCTGTGCTTCTTGTGTATTAAGTATTTTCTCACAATGTAAGTCTAATAAAAAAATTCCTTGTAGTCTCCCTTCTTCTTCCGTTCTGCTACATAACTAAAGGACAGAACTGCAAAATTAGTTTTTTTTTTTTTTTTTTTTCCAGTTGTTCATTTAGCTGGTCATTGTTTCAACTGTAAATTAATTAAAGCTAGCTTTACTGTACTCTGCTCAACTTTGAGTTTCAGTTTTCTTGAGCATTGTGTCTTATCTGTACTCCTACAATAGATATGCCTTGGGTGGTTTTGATGGAAATTCAATGGTTCCGAGTGTTGAAGTGTATGATCCACGCCTGGATTGCTGGATGGCTGGGGAACCAATGAATTGCGCTAGAGGGTATTCTGCCGCCGCTGTCCTTAATGAGTCGATATATGCGATCGGAGGTGTAAAGGCTGATGAAGGCATCGTAGACACAGTGAGTTTTCTGCCTCCCTCCATTTTGTATGTCATGATTCATGTATAATTTTCAGCCAGGCATTGGATTGACCCCGAGTCCTCAAAATTTGTCAACCAACTGCTCATCCGATTTACTTTTGGAGCATCGTTTAGCTTATGCCTCGATTGGTATTGTCACAGGTTGAATGTTACAAGGAGGGCCAAAGTTGGCTTGAAACGTCTGTGAGAGGCATCGGGCAAAGGTGTTTCTTGTCTGCCATCGTCCTGTGAGAGAAGCTTCTTTTAGCAGAAATGTTTCCTTTTTCTTTTTGACAGGTGTTGCAGATATCTTCCAACACATAAAATGGATCGGTGTTAGAGAGAAGTTCTGTTTATTGTTGAAAACTAGGGGGAATAGAGAGAGATGCATAGGAATGTACAGATGAATTCGAGCTTGCTCATATCACAAGAGGCCTTTTGTTTTGTTGCACTTGCACTCTTAGTTAAAAGCAAATGCTTATAATTCTGCAAAAATTACTCTTTCGTAAATCTTGACCACCATTTATATGAACCTCCTTTCGTGAATAATCAAGAGTTGCATATTCCAACTTCATATACTCTCTTCAAGCTTCATTGATTACGGCTTAGGTTATCCCACCGCATGTGTGGAGAATTCATTTTCATGCGAAAGTAGTTGCTCATGTCATGCCCATGTAAGACTTTGCATCATGCTATCTTACATATTCTTTACATGACATTCCTATGCACCCAATTCCTACCTTAGAAAAATTGGGACTTCCCATGAATTGAAGTTTCATTTAATTGCTATATTTGCATGTTTATTTTCAATTTGTCGTATGTTATAATTGGAAAAGATAAAAATTATATATTGCTTGCTAGTAATTTTTGATCGGATGTTCATTAAACGATTTACAGAAATATGTCCAGGGCTGCATTTAATGAAAGTTAGATTTATGATTACATTGCATTTTTTATTGCACAATGTTAAATATTTCCATGTCGATTAGCTCATTTTAAGAATATACGTTGTTTAGTACATTATTTACATAGCATATCACATTTGCATATTCACTCTCCTTTCATGTATAGTTGACAAGGTCGTGTCCCAGGGCTTTTATAATATGACGTTGAATAATGTTGCCAGATTTGGCTTAGGGTCTTATCATTTCAGCCATTTATTTTTTTTGTTATGACTGATTTCATTTTATTGCTTGCACCTTTATGTGTGGTCATGTAGTTTTGCATGTTTAGGGATGAACGTTAGAAAAAATTACATGAAACAACGTTTTATCAAAGGAGGAAAGGTGCGGATAACGTACTATAGATAAAATTTACGTAACCAAGTCTCGATGATGAGTATTTGAGTGAGTGGCTGATTAGACATACTTCAGAATTTGCATTTATTGAAAGGACCTCAAGACTTTGACTTGGTGCTTGCGGGTCTAGCACTGCAAAACTTGGCTATACCCAAGTTTTTCCACAATAATGCCGTTGGTGCTGCGACTTCGTCAACGTGTCACCTATTGCTTGGCTTTTAGCGGGGGGAAAAAGCCAAGCACTTGCTCCGTTTCAACTTGAAGTTGTACGATAGTGACGATGAGATAAGAGACCATGCAACGAGTGATTATCGTTGATTGACCGGGAGTTATTCATAGACTTTCGATTTACCAAACATCAATTGAAAGAAGCATGTAACTTCCCATTCTATTTTTATAAATGGAATCCACGGTGATGATGGATACATTTTCCCTTACTCATAAGATAGACTAGATCACAAGGGACCCGTGGAAAGTGTAGAAACAAATCTACATTTGTGTTATTACACAACTCTGCTTGATCACTTGCTCTTCAGACTTTTGCTAAATCATCATCGCTGAAATTAGTCCACGTATAATTTAACAAATAATCCATGTCCCATGTGAAGTACGTCTCACGAGATGGATTAGTTATAAGATCAAAAGTCCCATATAAGACGAGAGAAAGTTGGTAATGTCACTTACACACCAGTAAATCGTTACGAAATGAGATGCATTTTGAGGATTTGACTCTTGTTATCTAGGCTAAAGGATCACATTAGCTATTCCATTGAGTTTCTAAGAATTAATGGAACAAGATCCGTAATACAACAATAGAGAGTTACCGTATTTACAAGGGTTAAAAAATGGATTTCAATCAAAATGTACAACAAGAACTCATCATTCTCTACATCATCATCATCTTAATAAATAAGTGGGAAAAGCCATTTTTATCAAATGAAGAGCCCCAACACAATAATAGAGCACAGTTGGAACAAGAAACTTGAAAGACTTGATTGCAAAGGTTTTTTGTAGTGGTCACCAGTGGAGTCACCGAAGGACCGCCATAGGCACATGTGTTGCTCAGATCAACATCAGATGACGAATCCAATTAAAGACTTTTCTCTTCTTCCGACTAGGGAAGCTCCATCATGTAGCAACTTAAAATTTTCCGGTGAAATCCTACTTTAATCATAGCCAGATTCCTCAATTTCTTCATATCACTCATTTTAAGTTTAACTTCAATTTATTTGTGAGGTTCTTGCTAATTTTAAAGCAAGAATAAATGTCATAACCAATCAAGTGTAAATAATGTTGCGACCGATAGGACTTGGGAGAGCTCATGTCAAGTGTGAGTGCCTATTTCACAAGAAAGGTTCACTTGATAATCCATCCAAACGCCTCAAAGATGTCGTTCATCTCTAAAGGGTCGCAATAGAGAGTAATAGAATATTTAGTTATTAAACCACACTTTCATTTAATAGTTTGAATTTGTATAATAGTTGACAATGATCTTGTAAAATATCACTATTAGTCCGGCTCTTAAAATTCTCCTATTGTCTTGTCATCCTCCAATGAACAATAGATATCAATAGGAAGATTCAAGAGAGTGATCTTTTGTCCCAAAAGAGATTCACAAGAATCGATTAATATTGTATTGCTAATTTTCATCATTCCTTCATGATAAACATCCCAAAGGCGCACTTTTGAAAAGAAATGTGAATACGTACTCAAAATCCATTATGAGCATTTGAGTAGTGGCTGAATTAGGCGTACTTCAAACCCTGCTAGAATTTGCATTCATACAAAGGAAAATACAGCCAGATGAATTTAGACAGACCCAAGTCGTTGCATAGCATGACGACATGGACCTCAAGACTTTTTGATTTGGTGCTTGCGGGTTTTGCACTGCGAAACTTGGCCATACCTTAAATTTTTCCACAATAATGCCGTTGGTCCAGCCTAACCAAAGTGCGTCCGTGTTGGTGCTCCTGACTCACAACAATGATAGTGAGGCGTGGCTACTTGCACTCCTGGGCTAGCTCCGAGGATGAGATTAATAGACCATGCCATGAGCGATAGGTTGAGTTGACCTGGAGTTATATGTGGACTTCCAATTTTAGAAACTTTGATGGAAAGAACATGTGACTTCCCATTCTAATTTTTCCAATTGAAATGTGGAGCAATAATCGTTGAGTTGACTGGGAGTTATTTGTAGACTTTCAATTTACCAAACTTTGATCCAAAGAAACATGTAACTTCTCATTTCAGTTGAAATCCATAGTGATAATGGTTACATTTTTCAGGAAGTATAAGATAGGCGAGATCATAAAGGGACTCGTGGAAAGTGCATAAACAAAACTACACTCACGTTAATACACAACTCTGCTTGGTCACTTGCTCTTTGCATTTAGCTAAATTATCATTGCTGAAACTAATCCATATCTAATCTAACAAATAATCTATCTCCCATGCGAAGTAAGCCTCATGAGATGGATTATTGATAATGTTAAATTAATGTCTCGAGTTTGAATTCAGATGACGATTTGTTAAATCGAATTTTATTGATAAAGATTTTTCAAGTAGAAGAAACTTCGTCGATCTCCGCGAAGGATTACAAAAAGAGGAAATAAAAAGAAGATACGAATTTCTTCTTTTATGCGGAAGCTTGCCGAAGGTTGTTATCCAGGTGGGGCCAAAAGTCAAGACCTTGACTTTTGGGCACATGCGCACACACAATATTCACGCATGAGTTTCCTTTTTCGCCCATGGAAATTAAAGGGTGGCCTCTGCACGTGAAACAAAAGGAGGTGGGCCTAAAAGTCAAGACTTTGACTTTTGGGCACACACATATAAAAGGGATGTGGAGCCCTACGTAGAAGAGAGAAGCCGCCAAAGCTCTACAAAAGCAGAGAAAGAAAAAGGAGCCGCAAGCCACATAAGTCGAGCTGATGAGAGCGGCGCGCGTTTTTGTTTCGAGCTTGAACGCGCGATAATTTTTGTACCAGTGAGTTTATGTCCAAGTGAGTTGTTTATTTATAAATATTTTGAGTTTTGGGTTAAATCTAGGTGTGGGAAACACTCGAGCGTGTGAGCAATTGTAAACTTTGATTCTCCGATTATAGTAGATTATTTGCTGTTGGCTCTTCCCATGAATGTAGGTACCGATACTCGGACCGAACAACATAAATTTTTGGTGTCTTTATTATTTCTCGTTTATTTCTCTGGTGATTTCACGTTGACGTAAATTGCAAGATCCTGTCGTTTCCGTGTATTATATTCCAACAATTGGTATCAGAACTTGGTTGGGATTAGATTTCCTGATTGTGATTTGAAGCTTTTATTTGTCTGATTATTATCAGGAAATTTTGTTACTGCAATTATGTCTGAGAGAAAATCTAAAATTGAGAAGTTTAGCTGGAGCAACAACTTTGTGTTATTGAGCATTAAGATGTGGGGATTATTGACAATCCAAGGTTTGGCCAATGCACTGGATGGTGAAGATGAGTTGCCTATTATAATGAAAGCTTCAGAAAGGGTAGAGCTAATGGAAAGAGCAAAGAGTACAATTTTGTTAAATTTATCGGATGAGGTCTTAATAGAGGTTGCTGAGGAGAAGGATGCCGCAGCATTATAGGCAAAACTTCAAGCACTCTATGTGAAGAAATATTTGAACAATCGCTTGTACATGTTGAAGAATATGTTTCAATTTAGATATACTGAAGGTACGTCTATCAGAACCCACCTAAATGAATTTAATAAACTCATGATGGATTTGAAGAATGTCGATAAGATACTTGATGATGAAGAACAAACCATGATGTTGTTAGCCTCTTTACCAGAATCATGGGAGCATTTTACTGATTCACTGTTGCAGGGGCGTACTACAATTACCTCATAAGAGGTAAACTCCTCATTATTCTCTAAGGAGTGATAGAGAAAGTTGCGAGATGACGGTCTGGGGCAATGAGTAACGCAAACACTGAGGATTCGGGGTAGAGAACAATATCGAGGGCCTAGTAGCAGCAGAGGTAAAATCAGATTGAAATCATGCCATAGAAAGTCCAAGGGACGCGTGAAGTGCTTTGAGTGTCACGAGGAAGGGCACATCAAGAGAGATTGTTCAAATCGGAGGAATAAGATTGACAGGCAGAATGCCACAAGCAGTGTGACAAACGTTGCCGAGGGGAGCAATAGTGATGTAGAAGCTGTCTAATGTGTGACTACTACTTCATCAGGAGACGAATGGGTGCTAGATTCGGGGTGTTTTTATCATATAACGCCTCATAAGAACTGATTTACTACTTACCAGATTGCAGATGGTGGTAGAGTTCTTTTGGGGAATAATGCAGTCTGTAAGACTGTGGGGATAGAGACAATTCGGATTCGGATGCACTATGGGGTAGTGCGCACATTGACAGATGTGAGGCATGTACCGTAGCTCAAGAAGAATCTTATTTCTCTAGGGACACTCGATGACATCGGGTGTAGGTACACCTCTGAAGGTGGAGTACTGAAGATCTCTCGAGGTATCATGACAGTGATGAAGGGAGAGAAAGTTAATACTCTTTATCATCTACTGGGAGAGACCGTGACTGGAACCGTTGTAGTTTCATCAGGTGAGTCAGACTCCAACTTGACTCAATTATGGCATATGCGTTTAGAGCATATGAGTGAGGCAAGTATGACAATGTTGAGTGGAAGGGGGTTGTTGAATGGTCAAAAGACAGGGAAGCTGGACTTGTGTGAGCACTGCATCTTTGGGAAGTAGCACTGAGTTAAGTTTACTACAGTTATTTATTCGACCAACCGACCAGTTGAATATATTCATTTAGACGTCTAGGGCCCATCTTCGGTTCCTCCGAAAGGAGGTGCCTGATATATGCTGACATTTATCAATGATTATTCGAGAAAGGTATGGGTATATTTTCTGAAGCACAAAAATGAAGTGTTTGATTGATTTAAGAAATTTAAGACATTGATTGAGAAGCAGTCAGATAAACAAATCAAGTTCCTAAGAACCAATAATGACATGGAGTTCTTTGGTAAAGATTTTACCGAGTTCTACGAGAAAGAAGGTATTGTGAGACACCGCACAGTACCTGGGACACCACAGCAGAATGACGTGGCAGAATGAAAGAACAGAACTTTGCTTAAGCGAGCTCGATGCATGCTTTCACATGTAGGACTTGGCAATGAATTTTGGGTTGAAGCAGTGAATATGGCATGTTACCTGGTTAATCGATCTCCATCATCTGCTATCGAGTGGAAGACTCTTGAGAAAGTATGGTCGGGGAAATCTGTTGATTACTCCAGATTACGTATATTCGGATGTCCTGTATATGTTCATGCGAGTGATGGCAAGCTTGAGCCGAGGACGAAGAAGTGCATATTTTTGGGTTATGCACATGGGATGAAAGGCTACTAGCTGTGGTGCACCGATCTCAGATCACCCGGTTTTCTAATCAGCAGAGATGTGATCTTCGACGAGACTGCAATGCTTCAATAAAGGAGTTCTGAGATACAACCAGTAAAGAAGACATATCATGGTGTCATTAGTGAGGTGGAGCTTCAGGTGGAGACTTTAGAGACTTCAAAGGTAACAAAAGTTGAGACTACAGATGAAGTCGCAGTTCCTAAAGTTGGTGATAGTGAACAACTAGTAAAGCTGCAGCACACTATAGCTGCAGATAGACAAAGAAGGCACATTAAATCACTAGTACGTTATGGCTTTACATATATTGCTTATGCATTGACTGTAGGTGATGAAGTGGAGACAGATGAACATTCATCTTATTCTGAGGCGATGGCTAGTTTGGAGTCATTGCAGTGGCTAGGGGCTATGAGTGAAGAGATGGAATCACTCCATCGAAATTAGACATAGGAGTTGGTCAAAGTACCCAAGAGCCAAAAGATGGTCGGAAGTAAATGGGTTTTTAAACGGAAAGAAGACATTCCCGGTGTTGAGGCAGCGGGTATAAGGCGAGACTTGTGGAGAAGGGATATACACATCGTGAGGGCATTAACTACAATGAGGTGTTCTCTCCTGTGGTAAGACATACTTTAATTTCTGTTTTACTTGCCTTAGTTGCTTTGCAGGATCTCGAGTTAGAGCAGTTAGATGTGAAAACTGTGTTTCTTCACGGTGAGTTAGATGAGCAGATTTACGTGAGGCAACCAGAGAGATTTACTATTCCGGGTAAGGAAGATCATGTTTGCTTGTTAAAGAAATCTTTGTATGGGTTGAAACAGTCTTCTAGGCAGTGGTATAAACATTTTGATGCTTTCATGGCTAGTCAAGACTACACAAAAAGTCAAATGGATAGCTACGTTTACTATAGGAGATTGGAGAATGGTTATTTGATTTATCTACTCTTATATGTTGATGATATGCTGATAGCAGCTAAGAATATGTCTGATATTGATGTGCTGAAGAGGCAGTTAAATGCTGAATTTAAGATGAAAGATTTAGGTGCTGCAAAGAAAATATTGGGTATGGAGATTTTGCGTGATAGGACTGCAGGAGTTTTACATCTATCTCAGAAGAAATATATTGAGAAGATCGCGGCACGTTTTAATATGCAGTCGGCAAAATCTGTAAGTACACCTTTAACGAAGCACTTTTAGATTAATTATCACGTTAGACTGAGGATGAGGAGGAGCATATGTCCCGTGTTCCTTATTCTAGTGCCGTGGGTAGTATTATGCCCACTATGTCTGATGTTTCACAAGCTGTGAGTGTGGTTAGTCGCTATATGAAGTGTCCCGGTAAAGCTCATTAGGAAGCTGTGAAGTGGATCCTTAGATATTTGAAGGGGACGACAGATGTTGGTATAGTGTACTGGAGGGACAACAATGACAGTGAGACCGCTGGTTTTGTGGATTTAGATCATGCCGGTGGCTTGGATGATAGTAGGTCTTTAGTAGGGTACATGTTTACATTAGCGGGTGGTGCAATTAGTTAGAAAGCATCTTTACATGATCACATTGTCTTGTCTTCGACTGAGGCAGAGTACATGACACTAACTTTTGTAGCAAATGAGGCGATATTGTTACAAAGTTTGCTCTCGGACTTTGGGTTAGAACAGAAAAGTGTAGATATACACTATGATAAATAAGGTGCGATATATTTGGCGTATAATCTAGTTTATCACAAGCGAACGGAGCATATCAACATCAGGTTCCAGTTCATCCGAGATGTCTTTGCTAAGGGTAATATTATTGTTAAAAAGATTGCTACAGCAGATAACCCGGCAGATATGATAACTAAGTCTGTTCCTTTGGCGAAACTCAAGCTCTGCTTGAGCTCTATTGGCGTCTGTGGAGAGTGAGCGCTCGTCAGGGTATTGGGAGAGCAGCATGGATGATGAGCACTATAAGTTAGCTTCAAACATCGAACTAAGGTGGAGAATTGTTAAATTAATGTCTCAAGTTTGAATTCGGATGACGATTTGTTAAATCGAATTTTATTGATAAATATTTCGCAATTAGAAGAAACTTCATCGGTCTCCACGAAGGATGACAAAAAGAGGAAATAAAAAGAAGATATGAATTTCTTCTTTTCTACGGAAGCTTGCCGAAGGTTGTTATCCAGGTGGGGCACATGCACACACACGATATTCACGCCTGAGTTTCCTTTTTCGCTGATGGAAATTAAAAGGTGGCCTTTGCACGTGAAATAGAAGGAGGTGGGCCCAAAAGTCAAGACTTTGACTTTTGGGCACACACATATAAAACGGATGTGGAGCCCTACGTAGAAGAGAGAAGCTGCCGAAGCTCTATGAAAGCAAAGAAAGAAAAAGGAGTCGCAAGTTTCACAAGTCAAGCTGATGAGAGCCGCGCGTATTTTTGTTTCAAGTTGGAACGCGCGGTAATTTTTGTGCTATCAGTTTATGTCCAAGTGAGTTGTTTATTTATAAATATCTTGGGTTTAGAGTTAAATCTAGGTGTGGGAAACAGTCGAGCGTGTGAGGATTGTAAACTTTGATTCTCCGATTATAGTGGATTATTTGCTGCTGGCTCTCCTCATGAATATAGGTACCGATATTTGGACCGAACTACGTAAATTTCTGGTATCCTTATTATTTATCGTTTGTTTCTCTGGTGATTTCGCGTTGACGTAAATTGCAAGATCCTATCGTTTCCGCGTATTATATTCCAACAAATAAGATTTAGATTCCCATATAAGGTGAGAGAAAGTTGGTAATGTCACCCATGCACCCGTAAATGCAATAATAAAGAATTGCCGTATTCATGAGGGTTGAAAGATGGATTTCAACCTATGCGTACGAGAAGAACTTGTCATTCATAACATCGTCATCACCTTATTAAATAAGCGGGAAAAGCCTTTTTATCAAGTCAAGATTCACGGCACAATAATAGAGCACAATTGAAACAAGAGACTTGAAAGATCAGACTTTTACGCGTGTTGATTTTAAAGTTTTCTGTAGTAGTCACTAGCGCTATCGCTAAAGGATCACCATGGGCACACGTGTTGCTCAGATCAACATTAGATGATGAATCCGATGAAAGACTTTTCTCTTTCTTCCGACTAAGGAAGCTTCATCACATAGTAAGTAACTTACATTTTTCTAGTGAAATCCTACCTTAATCAAAGGCAAATTCCTCAATTTCTTCATATCACTCATTTTAAGTTAACTTCAATTTACTTGTGAGGTTCTTGCTAATTTTGAAGCAAGAATAAATGTCATAATCAATCAAGTGAAAATAATGTTGCGACCGATAGGACTTGAGAGAATTTGCGTCAAGCGCAAGTGCCCATCTCGCAAGAGAAGTTCGCTTGGTTATCCATCCAAACACCTCAGGGATGTCATTCGTCTCAAAAGATCGCGATAGGGAGTAATAAAAATTTTTATTATCAAACTTTGCTTTCATATAATAGTTAAAATTTTTAAAACAGTTGACAACAATTTCATAAAATATCACTGTTTGTCTGGCTCTTAAAATTCTCCTACTGTCTTGTCATTGTCCAATGAACAATTGATATTGATAGGAAAATTTAAGAGAGTGATCTTTCGATCCAAAAGAGATTCATAAGAATTGATTAATATTGTATTGCGTTTTAGTTTATGCTCTTGCTAATTTCCATCGCTCCTTCATAATAAACATCCCATAAATGTACTTTTTAAAAGAAATGTGAATACGTACTCAAAATCCATGATGAACATTTGACTAGTGTTCGAATTAGGTGCACTTAAAACCGTGTTAGAATTTGCACTCATACAAAGGAAAATGCGACCAGATGAATGTAGACAGACCCAAGTCGTTGCATAGCATGACGACATGGACCTCAAGACTTTGATTTGGTGTTTGCGGGTCTTGCACTGCAAAACTCGTTCATACCTGAAGTTTCTCCGCAATAATGCTGTTGAGTCCAGCCCCGCCAAAGTGCGTACATCTTCGAGCTACGACTTCGTTAACCTGTTGTCTATTGCTTGGCTTATAGCAATAGACAATAAGTTAAATATCGTCAGAATTTGAACAATACACCCAAGCCAAAAACTTGGAGCCTAGTCGAGTGGCGTTCATGTGCCATATACATTTTGTTTTCAATATCGTCATCATTCATGGCGGAACATGATAGTGTAAGAGTGCTTGTACTGGTAAGTCTGTTGTTAATTTTAGACAATGCGTGTGTATGCTTGTGCAGAAATAGAAGCACATCCTCAATTTGCTTTGAAGACGAAAGGGATGCTCTACGCCAACTCAAACAAAGTCTCTCAAACATATCTCACATCCTTTCTTCGTGGAACAGCGAAGATTGTTGCCAATGGACTGGAGTAAAGTGCGACCGAGCAAATGGACATGTCGTCATGCTCAAGATCACGCCAGGATACGATTTCCCATTCGACCATATTTCTTTCACGGCTAGTGAATTGAACTCTTCTTTGCTGAACTTGAGACACTTGAGCTACCTAGAGTTGAGCAGGATCTATTTCAAAAAGGCGAACATACTCAATGATATTGGCTCGATGAAGCAATTGAGGTACCTTAATTTATCCAACTCTTTTGGTTTTGCAACTTTTCCTAGTGAATGGGGAAATCTCACTCAGTTGGAAGTCCTCGATCTCCATAGGGATTATCACGTGGGTGCTGTTGATGACATTCAGTGGGTTTCCCATCTTCAAGAATTAAAGTACCTTGACATGAGCGGCCTGAATTTTACTAAATATGGAGACCCCATGCGGGTGATCAATATACTCCCATCCTTATCTCATTTAAGCCTATCATATTGCGGGCTTTATGACTTTCACCTGCCTACTCATCGTGATCTTCAGTACCTCGATCTTTCAAAGAATTTTTTCCATGGTCCCATCCCAAGCACTATATTCCAAAACATGACTTCTCTTCGGCACCTTGATCTTTCATCGAATTCTTTCCAAGGTCCCATCTCAAGCACTATATTCCAAAACATGGCTTCTCTCCAACACCTTGATCTTTCATGGAATATTTTTAGAGGTTCAATCCCTAGCACTATGTTTCAAAACATGACTTCTCTGCGGCACCTAGCTCTTTCAAGGTGTTTTATCAAAGGTCCCATCCCACGCGCTATATTTCAAAACATGACTTCTCTTTGGCATCTTGATCTTTCAGTGAACTTTTTCGAAGGTCCTATCCCGAGCGCTATATTTCAAAAAATGACTTCTCTCCAGCACCTTGATCTTTCAACCAATCATTTCAACTCTTCAATACCAAGGTGGTTTGATAACTTGAGAAGTCTTGTCGATCTCAATCTTGAAGACAATCTTTTGCAAAGCATTGAAGGAGGGTTGTTCTGTTTCTTAAGGAACAAACCATTCCTCAAGTCACTATCATTGGATTATAACAAACTTCATGATGTATTTTCAGTCGAGGGAAATTCTTCAGGGCTTATTGGGAAAAACTTGAAGATATTGTATATGAGTGATAATTTTCTTCGAGAAGCTTTGCCAGATTGGCTAGTGCACTTGAAAAACTTGACATTGCTTGACCTATCATATAATCAATTACATGGAGCCATCCCATCATCATACAGTTGGTTATGCTTGGACCAACTTTCTCTTTCTCATAATCAATTGACAGGGAATATTCCAGAGGCATTAGGAGGATTGCAAGGCTTACGGTCTTTATATCTCAGTAACAATCTTCTAAATGGCACCATTCCACACAGTCTCGGACAACTTCAAGATCTTCACAATTTAGATCTTTCGGAAAATTCCCTAAGAGGCACAATTTCTGAAATACACTTCTCCAACCTCTCGAAGCTATTGTACTTAGATATCAGCAACAACTATTTAGCTTTCAAGGTGGATTCCGATTGGATACCACCCTTCAATCTGCAGTACATTAGGATGATGTCTTGCGAGTTTGGCACGGAATTTCCGCGATGGATAAGAACCCAAGTCGAGGCAATACATATAGTTTTGTCCAATGCCTCCATCATGGGAGCTCTCCCAGATTGGCTAGGTCTCATGTCATTCTCCTACCTAAATCTTGCTTACAACCAAATAAATGGTTCTTTGCCAAAATTTCCTTCCTATTTGTATTTGTTAGATCTCTCTTTCAACTTAATTTCGGGACCTATTCCCCAAGATATTGACCTAGCGATGCCTCATATGATATTCTTCTATTTGAATGATAATCTCTTAAATGGTTCAATACCAATCTCACTATGCGAGATGGATTTGCAAGTGTTGCACCTTGGAAGGAATGAATTAATTGGCAAAATTCCTGCATGTTGGAAGGACAACAATATGATCCTCCTCGATTTATCATCCAACAAGTTGTCTGGAGTCATACCGAGTTCTCTGGGAAATTTCATTTGGCTTCAATTATTACACTTGAACAAAAACAGTCTCCATGGAGAAATTCCTATGACTATGAACAATTGCAAGAACTTGCTGATTTTGGATCTTGGCGAGAACAAAATCTCTGGAACCGTTCCACATTGGTTTGGACCAAGCTTTCAGTCTCTACAGATTCTTAGACTGCGAGAGAACATGTTCAATGGTAGTATTCCTTCACAGGTATGCTTACTCTCTGCGCTACAGATATTGGACCTAGCAGTGAATAATCTGATAGGAATGATTCCAAAATGTCTTGGCCGTATAAAAGGTATGAAACTGAACACAAGCATAGATGAAGGCAACTTAATATCCCATGCTTATGGCCCTCCACCTCCCTTGCCGTCTGGTAACATCTCTTCAAGAGATTGGAATCGAGAGCATGTCAAGCAAGTCGTGAAGGGGATAGACCTTGACTACAAAACACTTGATCTACTACTTATGGTCAATTTGGATCTCTCGAGCAATAGATTGATTGGGTTGATCCCTGAAGAGCTTACCTTGTTTTCTGCATTGCGAGGCTTGAACTTGTCCAGCAACTTTCTTTCTGGAGACATCCCGACTATGATTGGAGACATGAAATCACTTGAGTCACTTGATCTTTCGAATAATGGCCTTTCAGGAACAATCCCACAGAGCTTTTCTGCATTTACATCATTGAGCAGACTAAACTTGTCGCACAACAACTTCACGGGGCCAATTCCCAAAGGGAATCAAATCCATACCCTTGATGATCCTTCCATTTATGCTGACAATCCTCTACTTTGTGGCGATCCTCTACCAAAGAAATGCCCCGGCACAGAGGTTTGTCAAGTGCCAAAAGAGGATACTGACGAAGAAGGTAAGCTTGAAAAGGTGATGTTCTACATAGTCATAATGCTCGGGTTTGCGACTGGGTTTTGGGGAGTAATTGGAGCTTTGATGTACAAGAAGAAATGGAGACGCGTCTACTTCAACTATGTAGATCGTAAAAAAGACATGATCTACGTGGTTGTTGTAGTGAAGGCAGCCAAGTTGAGGAGGAGATTGAGAAGAGCATAACTAGTCCATTCTCCACATCAATCAGTCCAATCCTTCATTGATCTTGTGAAGGTCTTGCTTTCTTGTTCTGGCAGCATCGTCTTTGGAGTTGGCTTCTTTCTCCTTATACGGTAGCCAGTATTTTGTTTTCTTCAGTTTCAAGCTTGTTCGAGCAAGAATCACGTCATTTTGTAATTTAGTGTTAGTCAGCCTTTTAGCGGTACTTCGTGTTATTATACTCATGATATTATATTGCTTGTCAATGATGTAAAACTAAGTTAGCAATTCCATTTCATCCTATTTATGCTTTTGCTACTAATTGCACGTTGAGGGTATACAACATCAACACATGAAATAATTAATGGCATAGTGCCCGCCAATGTCTAATGTAATCTTTTCCTAGGTTGTATTTCCTTTCTCAATCTTGAGACATTAGAAAATAACATACATGTAAACAAAATTAGAATGGACTCTTAAAAAGCGTCGAAAAAAATTCTACCCGCGGAGAGAACAGAGTGAATCAGTTAACTGACCATACAAGGAAACTAGTGAATCACTCAACTTATTAACATTGACATATCACTGAAAATGGGACGTAATTCTGGTTTTCTTTTCTTTTCTTTTTTATTGATGCAGCCTGCAATGAAGACCAGCTCTCTCAACCAAGAAGATTGACCCGCATTCAAGCTCGACGAAACCTCTTATCGATGAAGTTGTCGATTGTCGATGAAGTTCGATGAAGTTGTCGATTCAACCAAGAAGCCATATCGATATCTTGAGTCCATCCTAGAAGCTTGAAAGAAGACACCTTGGGAGCCATGAAGACGTTATGCTTTTACTAGTTTCTAGTTTCTATGCTCTTTACTATTTTTCTAGTTTCAAAGTTCTTTAATGCTTTCAAGTTTCAATGCTCTGTCTTTATTTCTTTGACGATATAAGCCATCCAATTCCTTGTATGAAATAGACCACTTTTGATGAATGAAAACTTTGCTTTCAAGCAAATATCGTGAACTTTGTAGAATTCATACCCTTGAAAACCTAGAAGAGTTTTCACTCCATCCTTGAAGAGTCAGAGCTCTTCGAAACCTGCATCCTTGAAGAGTTGTAGTCATCAATCTAGAAGAATTGGTGCCCTCTCAACTTCCTTGGAGGCCTAGAAGAGCAACCAACGAAGTTTCTATCTTTTCCTGTTCTGTTCATTATTTTTACCCACTTCCAACCCAAATTCGACCATCCTACAGTGCTTACTTCAGAAAACCCAAAACAGAGAAATTGTAGAGATCTAGAAGTCTTTGTTCATTTAGCTTTGGAATCAGGTCAAATCAATTTGTATCGACAAAGATACGACTGTTCTCCTGAGCTTGCGCAGTGCTAAAATTTCTGTTCGTCTTGTTTCTCGTGTGCAAGTCACTCTCCCGATCCTACTATTTGAGAAAGCCTACCCTTGGCTTGCATCATTTGGTATTAGAGCTTTGGAGCAGAGGACAATGCCTCCAAGACAAGCTAGACGTCATGGCGGCAGAACCATTCCCCTCGATGAAGTGCACGCACTAGCTGAGAATTTACAGCAATGTATGCAACAACAAATTGACGAATTGACACGAGAAGTTTAGCATTTGAGGGCTGAAGCAAATAATTCTCCACCCCGTTCCAGGACAGAAGATTCCCATGGTGACTCTTCCTCTTCGGAGAGTGTTCAATCTATTCACGGTCGAAGGCGTATTTGACATTGTTTACAACATATTCGTGAGCCAGATTGGGAAAAAGGAAGTCAAGAAAGATGTTCCAGAATTTACAGGTACTGAGCTCCTGATGAAATTGTTGATTGGCTGACACTTGTGAATGAGGTGTTTGAGCATCGAAATGTTCTAGAGAATCGTCGAGTTGGGATCATTGCTATGCGATTTCGAGGCAAGGCAATTGCTTGGTGGAGACGTGAAAAACAAACTCGCCAAGCCATTGGGAAAGCACCAATCACTTTGTGGAGAAAGATGGAGGGCAAGATTCGAAAATATTTTCTTCCCAAAGGATATAAGAGAGAGCTCTACCAACGATACCAAAATCTAAAACAAGGTACGCGAACGGTGGACTGATACACCAATGAATTCAATGAGTTAGTGATTCGTAACATATCCAGGACTCGGAGGAGGTGCTTGTGAACAAATACTTGAACGGTCTTCAATTTTACATTCAAGACGCCTTGGAAGTCCTCGACATTTGGGACTTAGGAGATGCACACCAACGGGCACTCAAATGGAGTGCTCTCGTTCTCGGAGACAGCAATCAACTACCATGACAAGTTAGGCCACTAAGAGTACCACTAGCACTACTAAAGTTGTTGAGGCTACAACGCAATCTGCTAGTAAGCCTTTTACTTAGCCCCATGTTTCGAAGCAACCTGCTATGTTCGAAATACGTTGCTATTCTTATGGGGAGTTGGGTCATCGTTCTAGCAATTGTCGAATCAATAAGAATCAACCAGCCGGTAAAGCCTTCTTGGTGGATTAATGATTCTGATGAGAATGCTGAGGATCCACTTGAAGAGGAGTTGAACAATGATGAAGAAGCTGTGGATGATGAATGAATAGTGCATGCTGACACTGGTGAACTACTTATGGTGAGGAAAAAATTTTTACTCCTCGAGATGACACTGCAGAGGTAGCTGCATACCAATATTTTTCATTTTGCTTGCACAATCATGGGAAAGGTGTGTCAATTAATTATTGACTTTGGTTGTTGTGAGAATATAATTTTTGAAGTAGTGGCACACAAACTGAAGTTGGAATTAAAAACGCACCCTACGCCTTATAAAATGTCGTGGTTGAAGAAAGGCGCTGAGGTAACTGTTTCAAAATGATGCCTTGTTAATTTGTCCATTGGTTCTGTTTATTATGACAAGATATGGTGTGATGTTTTGCCGATGGATGCTAGTCACATTATTCTTGGTTGACCATGGCAATTCGATAGGAGGACTACGCATGATGGTTATCGAAATGCATATTCTTTTGAATTTGGAGGCAAGAAAATTACGTTGGCACCTAGTAGGGAACCTTTGAAAACTCCTGTAGTTGAGAATTCCTTCTCTCCTACATTGTTTACAATGAAGGATATGAAGGATGCTTTGAAAGGAGTTTGTATCTTGTATGTTTTGCTTAATAAAATAGGTGAGAAGAATGAAGTTGCCTTTGTCGTACCTCATCGAGTTCAACCTCTTTTGGAAGAGTTCAAGGATGTCTTCCCGATGGACTTACCCAATGGTCTCCCTCCTATAAGAGATATTCAGCATCAAATCGACTTGATGCCCGGAGCCTCTTTGCCGAATCTCGCTCATTACCAAATGAGTCCAACCGAACATGAGGAATTGCATCGACAAGTGATGTAGCTATTGAATAAGGATTTTATAAGGGAGAGCATCAATTCGTGTGTCGTTCCAGCTCTTTAGTGCCTAAGAAAAATGGTACTTGGAGGATGTGTGTCGATAGTAGAGCAATCAACAAGATCACCATCAAGTATTGATTTCCTATTTCTCGCCTTGATGATCTCTTAGATCAACTTTCTGGTGCAATTATATTCTCGGAGCTGGATTTGAAGAGTGGATATCATCAAATTAGAATCAAACCTAGAGATGAAAGGAAGACAACATTCAAAACGAAAGATGGGCTATATGAGTGGCTAGTCATGCCATTCAGATTGTCGAATGCACCATCAACATTCATGAGGTTTATGACTCGGGTGTTGAAGCCTTTTCTAGGAAAGTTTGTTGTGGTTTATTTCGATGATATCTTGATTTTTAGCAAGTCTACTGATGAGCACTTGCAGCATCTTCAAGAAGTATTATATGTGTTAAGGCAGGAACGATTGTATACGGCTCTCGACAAGTGCTATTTTATCGTACCACAAATCCTTTTCTTGGGATTTCATATTTCAAATAATGACATTTCTTTACCGAAAAAAAAAAAGAATGGCATTTTGGTGGATGATTCTAAGATCAAGGTGATTCGAGAATGGCCAACTCCAACAAATGTGCATGAAGTGCGACGTTTTCATGGCCTTGCTTCGTTCTATCAACAGTTTATTGCGCATTTTAGCACCATTGCGGCCCCACTCACTTCTTGCATGAAGAAGGGAGTTTTTGAATGGACGAATGCAGCTCAAAAAAGTTTTGAACAGCTCAAAGAAAAATTGAGCACAGCCCCGGTACTTGCATTGCCTAATTTTGATCTTGTTTTTGAAGTGCATTGTGATGCATCAGGTACTGGCATAGGAGGAGTTCTAAGTCAAGGAGGTCGACCAATCGCCTTATTTAGTGAAAAATTGAATGGTGCCAAACTTCATTACAGCATGATCTGGAATTCTACACATTATTTCGCACACTTGAGTATTGGCGGCAATATCTTATTCATTGAGAGTTTATTTTATATACTGATCATGAAGCTCTCAAGTATATTTCCAAACAGCAAAAGCTTAACTCCAGGCGAGCAAAATAGGCTGAATACATCCAGGAGTTCACTTTCATTATTAAGCATAAGGCTGGAGCTTAGAATCAGGTTGCCAATGCCCTTAGTCGAAAGAAGAGCTTGCCCTCTACAATGCATTCTACTGTTCTTGGATTTGATTCTTTTCAGGAGTTATATCAAGTAGACCCCTACTTTTCCAAGATCATTCTCGATGCACATGAAAAGAAGCTTGCTGATTTTACTATATGTGATGGTTTTCTTTTCAAAAGAAATCGTTTATGTGTGCCGGATTGTTCTCTTCGGCAAAGGGTGATTGATGAAGTTCACCGTGAAGGACATTTTGGGCGCGACAAAACTGTACAACTTGTCTCAGCTAAATACTTTTGGCCTCATTTGAAACGTGATGTACATTGACATGTGATGAGGTATCGACGTTGCCAAATTGGAAAGGGACAAGCTACTAATGCTGGCCTTTATTTTCCCTTGTCGATTCCATATGCCCCATGGGAGGATATCTCTATGGACTTTGTCCTTGGACTACCACGCACAAACAGAGGTATGAATTCGATCTTTGTTGTTGTCGATTGATGTTCAAAAATGGCACATTTTATTCCATGTCAAAAAACTATGGATGCTTTGCGTATTGCCGACTTATTTTTCAAGGAAGTCTATAAGTTGCATGGCATTCCGAAGACCATTACTTCGGATCGGGATACAAAATTTCTTAGTCATTTTTGGCGACAACTGTGGAAGAATGTCGATACTAAACTGCAATATAGTACTATGTTTCATCCCCAAACAGATGGACAAACTAAGGTTGTCAATCGAACATTGGGAAATCTATTAAGGACTTTGATCGATAATAAATCCCGTTCTTGGGAGACACGGTTGTCACTTGGAGAATTTGCATATAATTGTGCTGAGAACCGTAGCACTGGATATAGTCCATTTATGATCGTATATGGTCGACAACTAAACACTACTCTTGATCTTGCACCAATTCCTTTTTCTGAGAAGTGGAGTAGCAAAGTCGATGATATTGTTTCTCAAATGAGGACAATTCATGAAGATGTGTGCCAAAGACTAGAGAGCAAAACTGAATCCTATAAAATGGATATCGACAAACAGCGATGTGAAGTTATCTTTGAACCTGGAGGTTTTGTTTGGGCTTATTTGCCACCGGAATGGCATCCCGTCGGAAGTTATAATAAGCTTAGTGATCGAAAGCTTGGACCTCTCGAAGTTCTATAGCGCATCAATCCTAATGCGTATCGATTAAATCTTCCTTCTCATATGAAGATTCATGACATCTTCAACGTTCAACATTTAACACCTTATGTGGGAGATTTTCTGATGATGATGGCGAGAATTCGAGGACGAATTCTTTTAAAGATGGGGAGGATGATGCAGCCCGCATTGAAGACCAGCTCTCTTGACCAAGAAGAACGGCCTGCATTCAAGCTCGACGAAACCTCTTATCGATGAAGTTGTCGATTATCGATGAAGTTCGATGAAGTTGTCAATTCAAGCGAGAAGCTGTATCGATATCTTGAATTCATCCCAGAAGCTTGAAAGAAGACACCTTGGGAGCCATGAAGACGATATGCTTTTACTAGTTTCTAGTTTCTATGCTCTTTACTATTTTTCTAGTTTCAAAGTTCTTTAATGCTTTCAAGTTTCAATGCTCTGTCTTTATTTCTTTGATGATATAAGCCATCCAATTCCTTGTATGAGATAGACAATTTTTGATGAATGAAAACTTTGCTTTCAAGCAAGTATCGTGAACCTTGCAAAGTTCATACTCTTGAAAACCTAAAAAAGTTTTCACTCCGTCCTTGAAGAGTCAGAGGTTTTCGAAACCTGCATCCTTGAAGAGTTGCAGTCATCGATCTAGAAGAATTGGTGCCCTCTCTACTTCCTTGGAGGCCTAGAAGAGCAACCAACGAAGTTTCTATCTTTTCCTGTTCTGTTCGTTTTACCCACTTCCAGCCCAAATTTGACCATTCTACAGTGCTTATTTTAGAAAACCCAAAACAGAGAAATTGTAGATCCAGAAGTCTTTGTTCATTTGGCTTTGGAATCAGATCAAAACGATCTGTATCGACAAAGATACGACTATTCTCCTGAGCTTGCTCAGTGCTGAAAGCCTACCCTTGGCTTGCATCATTTATCTCATTGTTTGAGACAAACTTAGGGTCCAATCATTGGAAAATGGAATTTCCATGGTCGACAGATTTTTTGCACTGGTTGGTAATTTTAAAGTCCGTTGGTAAAAAATGTATGAACCAATAACTTACTTGCCATGTAAGTAAGTCCCCAACATGATCAAAATTACTGTTTGGTTTTATTTATAAGGGCAAATCAAACTCAAGAAAATTTAGGCCGCCTGAAACTCAAACGAGAATTGCGGTGTCTCCAAGTGTCAAAATTTGACACGGGTGGACACATAAGTGCCAAAACTTTTAAAAGGTATACTCAAGTACCAAAATCGAAGAAGAATTGAACACTTAAGTTCCAACAGTGAGCGATGTTGGATATTCGGCGAGCCACATTAGATAATTGCGAGCCACGTCGGATTTCCAGCGAGCCTCATGGGAGTTGGCACTTAAGTGTCCAATTTCTAAAAAAATAGCACTTAATATACATTTTGGAAGTTTTAGCCTTTATGTGTCCACCAATGCTAAGTTTTGGCACTTGGGATGTACTTATTCCATCCAGAATTTGTAGTAGTGTTGAATTTGGTTTGAAGTAAAGGTGACAAGTTTAAATAGTGATATAATTAGTAACTTCGTTGACTCCACCGTTGGAACTGGATTTTCTATGGTCGGCATTGCGGAGTCAATCGGTGATAATAGCACCGGTCAGGACTCATGACTTACTCTCCCTCCTTACAGTTTTACACTGGTTTAATTTTCTGTGTCTTCCTCTCTAACCTTTCTTTCAAAAGTGTAAGTTATTTCCTTTTCAATCGATCTTAGGCATGGACAGTTGTGCATTCTTGAACAAATGACTCGAAAACCTTTCCGAAGTTCGCATACAGAGACTTCTATGCTGCCATTAAATTGTGCAATGTAATTTTAGGTCACTCATGACTTCAATACGAACACCTACTTCAGGACATCATGTGCACCTCAACTCACACGACTGATTGTAAACCCAACCAATGGCATCGTGGCACCCATTATCGACCTGAAGGAAATATTGGTAAGACGATCAGCGTCGAATCTGCAAGTGAATATTTCCTCACTGCCAACCTAAGAAATAGAAATATTTAGATGACTAATTACTTCCATACCAAATAAAATAGGTAATTATCATGTGATAAGTTAGTAGTCGGCACTCAATTTGATAAAAATAAGCAATCTCTAAATTTTAACACGCCGTTTCATTTTTACTCTCAATATAAATGATGATTGGTGAGCTTACGTAGTATTTCATATACCTACTAATTATTAGACTGGCTAACTAATCGCCCTTGAAGACATAAAAGCAAAACCATCCTCTTTGATGTGAGGACGGAAAACCCATTAAGTTCACGATACAAAATTCGACACATATTCCACCGATGTCTCAATGCTCAAATAACTTAATTGATTCATTACTCATAATTAATTATTCATATAAGTGAATTAGAAATATTTACCAAGCTAAGGCAATTTTTTTAAAATATTTTTTCAGTCTTTTTTTTTTTAAGAGAGATGCAAGATTGAATAAAAGTTAGTAATCTTAACAACCATGAAATAAGAGTCTGCTATACACATGAGTTGTCTAATATAGATTCAAGTGGAGGATTTTTCATATATTTCATGACGTTCCAATTATAAGTTATATATTTTGAGTTCTTTTTCTTTTCTTTTTGGGGATAAACAAAATTATTCTGGGTCTTATATTGGAGACATACCTGATTTGAGGGAAAAGTGCCAAAAAAGTCATAAACCTTTTGTTTCTGTGCCGATTTAGTCATAAACCTTTTTTTTATGCCGATTCAGTCCTAAACCTTTTTACACTATGCCAATTCAGTCCTTTCCGGCCAATTTTGGCCAAATTTTGCTGACTGGACGCGACTGGCTGACGTGGCCTGATCGGCGTTGACGTGGACAACTTTTAATAATATTTTAATATTTTATATTTTTTTCTTTCTTTTTTTTTCTTTTTTTCTACTCCTCTTCTTCCTCTAACCGGTCGCTAGACCTCGGCGATTGGCCAGAGGCGAAAGCCGGCGAGGTCAAGGTCGACCTCGCTGGTCTATCGCAATCCTCCTTCCACGAGCCCTTACCCTCCGCCGCGGTAGTCACGCCGGCGGTGAGCTGAGTTCCGCCCCCATCCCCAACACCGCCGGACCCCAATCACAGCCGGGATCTCGACCTCGCTTGTCGCCGCCATGGACGAGGCTCTGCTCCAGATCTGGAGCTAGGCCACCGGAAAGACGAAGCGGAAGACGAACAGAGAAGTCGCGGGCAGATTTTGGATTTCTGGGTTCAATTTTTTCCCCTGTTCTCCCGATGAGCTGTGATGAAAAATGGGAGAGCTTTGGCATTCAGGTTTCTTCATTCTTTCTTCCCCAGCTTCCATAGATTTCTCAAAATTCAAGTCGTTTGCGGTCATGTCTTCTACCTTTCGGCCAAGAGACCCGCTGATTTTTTGCCCATGTCGCTTTGTAAATCCCTCCAAATTTCATATCTTTTGGCTAAAAGTACAAGAGACCCACTGCCCCCTTCTTTGTCTCAAAGATTTTTCCCGCAAGTTCTTTTTTTTCTCGAGAGATTTCTATTTTTTCCTGATTTTTCCCCAGATTTTTGGCCATTTGCTCAAGGCCAATGACGAGTAAAGATGACCACAAAGACAACGAAGATGGAGGACCATTTTCGGCGGAGACGAGGGTGGGGGTGGCTCCGGTTTAGATGCGCAGTGTCGGTTGAGATGGGGCGACTGGTTGGAAGAAAAAAAGAAAAAGAAATAAAGAAATAAAAAAATTCATAAATATTAAAATATTATTAAAAGTTGTTCACGTCAACGCTGATCATGCCATGTCAGCCGACCGTCGTCCAGTTCGCAAAATCTGGCCTAAATTGGCCGGAAAGGACTGAATTAGCATAACGTAAAAAGATTTAGGACTAAATCGGCACAAAGACAAAAAGTTTAGGATTTTTTTGGCACTTTTCCCCCTGATTTGAATTGATCGATGCAATATGCTAGTTAATTTAGTCATGAATTTTTTAATTTTGTCAATTTAATTCTAAACCTTTACATGAAATTCTAATATTAGTTATTCTGTCCAATTTTTCAAAGAAATTGTCGATGTGGTAGTCCGACCATCCTACGTGGCACACCACCACGTCAGAAGTTTTTGATAAAAATTGATCGGATGGATTATGTTGGCCTTTCGAAAGAAAGTGTAGGATAAAATCGGTAAAATTAAAAAGTTTATAATCAAATTGACATCCGTACTGATCGGACTATTTTCCTGTAGATCCATCCATTCATTCATCAGAAATTTTTCAGTCCTCTCGGGTTTGCAAATATCATTCTATTATCCACTGATTCCACTTCATTGCGCGGGTTATCACAGTAGCTTTCGGAGTTCCACTATTGGGATGATGCTCTCTACTCAGTACCCACACTCACCTCCACCAAAATGAGTGGGCATTTTGGGTGGTCGCCCTTCACTCTCGGTGACTTGGGTTCTTGATTGTCCCATTTAGAGAAAAATCAGTTTTCTCCAATCCAACACACGTTAACGCCGGTTCGATTCAATACTCATTCCCCCATTTGGTCAGAGCTTGGCTTGGTTTGATTCAGTGTCATTTCCTTCCCTTTGGAAAAATTGCAATACACCCCTTCTGAAATAGCCCTATGGTAGGTTTTGTTGGAATTTTGTTTGTTAAAACAAAATGAGTGCTTTTTTCTTTGTCCCACATAGAAAAGGTGGGAGGAAGTGGGCCAATTTAAAAATGTGGGATTTCCTTTTTGTAGTTAAAGGAATAATTGGATGGGGCTAGACCCCACCATACCCGCGTGCAGGTACGCGATTTTGGCGCACTTAGCACGCCTGTGCGCCCGTGGTTTAATTAGCACTAATCCATTGTTATTTATTTATTTATATTTTTTAATTTTTTAATTTTTTAATTCAAAGGTTGCCTTTTAATTTGAGAATTTTCGGAAATGAAATATAAAATGAAAATTCGAAATTCTATTTAAAAAAAAAAAGACCATTAATCCGAATTTTGTTTGTCTTTTCAAGACAACATTTGGAAAAATTACTTATTCGGTTTTG
Source organism: Eucalyptus virginea (assembly GCA_014182375.1). Classification (NCBI taxonomy): domain Eukaryota; kingdom Viridiplantae; phylum Streptophyta; class Magnoliopsida; order Myrtales; family Myrtaceae; genus Eucalyptus; species Eucalyptus virginea. The sequence goes on from CM024514.1 coordinate 11,574,515, forward strand.
CAACTTTTCCGAAAGGTTGCAATTGTTCGGTTTTCAACTTCTTCCGAAGAGTCGCATTTGTTTATCCGAATAATTTTTAAAGGACGTGTTTGTTCATTCTTTGGCAATTTTCACGAAGAGTTGCAAGATTGTTTCATATATATACTTGTTATTTTTCGGAAAGAGAAGAGTAGTCATTTTTCGAGTCTTCTTTCTGAAAAAAAAACTGCAGCCAATTTTTTCGATTGTTTCCTAAAGAGACCCTGGAGAAATACTAGAATTGCTATCTAGTATTCTCATCCGAGACTTTGTTGTATTTTGGAGGATTTTTGCCGGTGACCATTAGCAACGTTGTGGTACAAATAAATCCATAAAGATAGTGATATCACGCCTCAAAGTCCGAGTTGTTTTACTCGATCCGATTTCATTGTTCAACCCATTTCGAAGCCATATTTTCCAACAATTTTAAGGATTTATCTTGCTACAATGGAGTCGGGACAATCAAAGTTATGAATTAAGATATGGTCAAACTGGACCGGTTCGATGGGAAAAATTTTGCTCGCTCGAGGGACAAGATGATATTCTTACTCACTACTCTGAAGATTTCCTACATACTGGATCCTAACTTGGCGCCTATAGAAGATCCTAAGCCTACTGCCGAGGGAGGACAGCCAAGTGCGAAAGTCATCGAGAGGGTCAATAAGGAAAAGAAGAAACGTGTGGAGGATGTGTGATATCCCGATTTTCCGATTCTATTTTTAATAAATTGAGATGGGCATTTCGTTGGCACGCATATAGTTCATTTCCTTAAGTCAGCCACTCATGCGAAAACTAGTCTACCAGGTGAAGCCGTTAAGAGATTTCAATGCATCAGACTCGAGAATTTGATCAGGAAGCGACCTTTCGACTGAGCTAATCTGCAAGGGTCATTACGGCACAAATAAAAATCGATTAGAGACCGGAGATAGGTCGACTCGACAGAGGCATGTGACTGAGTGTGGGTGATTCCACCAGATCGCATAATTTTGTCGATCGGCACTAGACCAACTTTTCTGTCGATTGGGTACCTTGTGTCCGTATTTGAAATCTTGAGATTACCTCGACAACCGAAAGTCGCAAATGTGTCAAAATGTACATTGTGGCTTGAATTGATTAGGACGCGCTAGTATCGTGCCAAAATGAAATTAACCTTGAGATTGAGATCAAATTTTGAAATTGGAAGTCATGGTGTGTCACAAATCTTATTAGGAACATTGGATTAAATTATGAACTTTAATTTGGACTCAATCGGAAGAGAATTAGATGGAATTGAAGGAATTGTTGCACAAGATTTTATGCCACGGCGGAAAAGGAAATTGCACCCATTGGAAGATGTTGTGGAGGATTGAGATAGTGGAAGATGACATCACTTGATGTCATGGTGGTTGGGGCCAAGTGATGGGAGCTTGACAAGTGGAGGGTGGAGATTAGATCTCATAAAGGCACCAATCACCATCATCTTCTTCATTTGAACTTGGGAAGAGAGAGAAAGAGGGGGGAGAGGGGGGAGGGAGAGCTGCGATCGGTTCAGCCAGCCCGACACCGCCCCCTTCGCCCGCTCGCACGCTCGTTTGCCAGAGGCTTCGCTGTCGCTGTTCGCCTGCTCCGCTCGCCCATGTGCGCACTGCTCCGCCTGTCACTCACTTCTCCGCCGTCGTTTGTTCACCAGGCAGCGTCTCAGCCCTCCGTCGTCGCCTGTGTCGTCGAGCTGCTCAGCTGAAGTCATCGATGCCCACCTAATGCCGTTGCTCGCTGCCGGTGCCGTCTCTCCTCTGTCTATGCGACCAACTAGCCCAGCCGCTGCTCCGCCTTCATCAGCTAGTCCGGGACATCGTCCGGCATCTCTAGCAGCCGCTCGCCGTCGCCAGCACCGCCATGGACCGTCATCAGTCACTGCCCGAGCTGCTGCCGCCACCGGCCGATCTTCCTCCACTCATTTCGACCCAAACTGACGCCGGATCCGCCCCTAACCAGCAGCGATCAGTGAGCAGAAAAATGGGTATTGCAGTGGGCGTTTGGCCCGTTTTGGTCGGCTTCCCGACCCCGGATGCTTGGCCCGCCTTGAGAAAAGTCGATCCCCTCGACGTCCTCGTCGTTTTGGTCCGATCGGTTCGTTAATCGGGGTGAGTTTAGCTCACTAAACCTTGATTAGAGGGTTAATGATACTTTAGGTGTGCTTAGTTTATGTTAAGTGTTATTAGGTTGTTAGTTTAATTTATTTAAGTGTAGATTATATTAAGGTTAAATGAATGTTTATATTAATATAAACCTTGATGTGATATAAAGGAATTTACTTTTGATTTATTTAAATATCTCGAAATTATTAAATAATTTAATAATATATTATTATTCGAAATTATTAAAATATTATTATTTAATTATTTTCGGAATAAATTTAATTACCTATTAAATTTCGAAAATCTTGTCGGGACCCTAAATTCTCAGAATTTCATGCCGATCACTGCTATGTAGTCAGATTTTGGAAATTGATGATTGTATATTATAAATTGAGTGTGGATCATGAAAAATATGGATATTATTATTTAATTAATTTTCGGAATAAATTTAATTATTTAATAAATTCCGAAAATTATTTTGGGACCTTATTTTCTCAGAATTTCATGTTGATCGCTGCTGTGCATTTAGAATTTGAATTTGATGAATGGATGTGGCAAATTGAGTGTTGATTGTGATAAATATGGGTTTTATTCATAAAAACCCAAGTGTCGGATTTTAATGCAAAAATTGGATTTTCAATATTATATTAAATAGTGGGGTTTGAAAAAGTAAGATATTGGCTTTCTGGTTCGAAATTAGCGTGCCCCCACACACGTGAATAATTTATGGAATATTTTTAATATGATGAAAAATGGCCGGGATCACTATTTTAAGTGGAAGCGTTGAGTAAAATGCAAAGTGTCCCGGGGACGAGTATGATTTGGCTGTGTGATAATTAAGAGGAATCATCTTGGGCTGTTGAGCCGGACTTGCCCCTATATGGGATGCCCCTTACAACGGATGCGGGTCGCAGTAAAGGCTAGGCTAACTGGACCTATGCTCCTTCGGGAATGCCGTCGACGTAGTGACGAAGCCGCGCTCCAAGGGGGGAGGCGATGCCTGGCATTAATGTAAGTAGATAGCCAAACTGCGAGTAGGCTATGCCCTTGTGTAGCAGTAAATAATAATTGGAATGCGTGCTAAGTGCGATTGTGATTTATATGAAAGTGATATGAAAGTGATGGCATTCCAATTGTTTGAATTATTATTACTACCTGAGATTGTGTGATACAAATTATGCTAATTTGTAGGAAGGAATTAAGACGAGGTAAGTCTTCTGTGTGATGTGGCTAGGCCACCCGGGGTGTATTTTCTTTCTAATAGGGGTTTAGGGGGTTGAACTTGCTGAGAGAATGTCTCATCTCGGTTGTGTGATTAAACTTTCAGGTCCCTGGTGGACGGAGCAGCCATATAGCTTTGGTTGGCCTTGAGGAGTTGCAGAAGTGAAGTCATAAGGATTGGAGAACGTGTTCGACTTGTAGGTCGTAAGACAGTTCCTTTTTAAGAGCCGGTCTTTTGTAGACTTTTGGCCGTAGGCCTCTGTTTGTAATTCTGTTGAATTATGAAAGTGTTATGTTGTGGTTTTGCTTCCTACGTTTATATCCCGTATTTCATTGTCAGGGGTTTTATAATACGTTCCACTTGTGCAATAATAAATGGATGGGGTCGGCGACACTACCTGGGAATGTCGCATTTGCATGACCATGGTGGGATGTTGGCGCGCTCGAGGTTCGGGGCGTGACATGATGAATTACTTTGTCGAGGACACATTCTGAACACACTCCTCGATCGTCTGTATGACTTATTCACTGAAATGAAGTCGGCCAGAGAAATTTGGAATGCACTGGAATTCAAGTACAAAGCGGAGGAGCAAGGTACCAACAAATTTCTAATCACAAAGTGATACTAAACCCTTGTTGGAACAAGTCCATGAATTGCAAGTGATTGTGAATAAGATTCGTGCCCTCAAGATTGATATTCCAAAACCTTTTCAAGTTGGAGCAATTATTGCGAAATTGCCTCCAAGTTGGAAAGACTATAGAAAAAGGCTGATTCACAAGTCGGAGGACTTTACCTTAGAGCAAATACAGAAACATCTTCGCATTGAGGAAGAGTCACGTTTACGTGATAATTCTGTTTTGTACAATTCCAAGGTGAATGCTGTGGATAAAACACGGAAATTCGGCTAGAACTTCAAAGTAAAAAGCGGGGGGCATAAATTCAAGAGAACACAAAAGAAGCAAAAGGGTTGCTGTTTTGTTTGTGGCAAATAGGGACACTACGCCAAGGATTGCTTCACCGCAAGAGCATTTCAAAGGACAAGAACATTCCGGTGGTGAAAGCAGATGCAAATCTGGTTGAAGAAAATTATGTAGCCATGATTTCAAACATATTTTCGAACATGGAAATTTCTGAAATCAATGATGCGATGGCTATGGTTTCTGAAATTAATTCTACCACTGTCCAATTCGGTTGGTGGATAGATTCTGGAGCAACAGTCCATGTGTGCAAGGACAAGTACATGTTCAAGCAATTTGAAGAGATTGTTGACCCAAATGTTCAAGAGGTCCTTATGGCAAATAATGCTCTTGCAAATGTTGCTGGAAAAGGCACGGTGGAGATAGACTTCATTTCTGGAAAGAAGATAACTCTTCTTAATGTGTTATTTATACCCGAAATTAAGAAAAACCTAGTTTCTATTGATTTACTTTGTAAGAGGGGGTTTCGGGTTTTGTTTGAATCCGACAAGGTTATCCTATCGAAAAATGAGCTGTTTGTTGGAAAGGGTTATGCCAATGATGGCATGTATCAACTGAGTATCAATAATAATATTTCTAATTCTGCTTATATTGTTGAGTCTTCAATTTTATGGCATATTAGGTTGGCACATATAAATATTCGTTATTTGAAGAATATGAGAAAATTAGATTTGATAAATTTTAATGGCGAATTTGATAAATGTGAAATATGTGCTAAGTCAAAACTTACTAAGAAGCCATTTCCTAGTGTTAAAAGAAATTCGAATTTATTAGATTTGGTTCATAGTGATATATGTGAATTTAATAGTATGCTAACACGTGGAGGTAAAATGTATTTTATTACCTTTGTGGATGATTGTAGTAGGTTCTTATATGTTTATCTCATGAGATTGAAGGATGAAGCATTTACCATGTTTAAGAAATATAAGGCTGAAGTAGAGAATCAATTAGAAAAGAAAATTAAAGTTCTACGATCAGATAGAGGTGGAGAATATTTCTTAAATGAATTCTCTTCATTTTTTGAAGAACATGGTATTATTCATCAAGCTTCAGCACCATATACTCCACAACAAAATGGTTTAGCTGAAAGGAAAAATCGATCTCTTGGAGAAATGGTTAATTGTATGCTTTTAAATTCAAAGCTACCAATTAATCTTTGGAGAGAAGCATTACTTACTGCATGCTATATTCATAACAGAATACCTTCCAAGAAAAATGACATAACCCCTTATGAAATATGGAAACGTAGAAAGCCAAATTTGTTATATCTTAAAGTGTGGGGTGTTTGGCATACTACCGAGCTCTAGATCCTAAGAGAACAAAGTTCGGTCCTAGAGCTATCAAAAGTGTTTTCGTTGGGTATGCTGAAAATAGTAAAGCTTATAGGTTTCTTGATTTAGAGTCTAATGTCATAGTAGAATCGAGAGACGTTAAATTCTTTGAGAATAAATGTTTTACAAGTTCTGAAATTATTGAAAATAATTCAAGATCTATGGAAACTCAAAGTGATTTCAAGAGAAAGAAACGAATCATTCTAAAGACATGATTGAACCAAGGAGAAGTACTAGAGTTAGGAAAATAAAAAACTTAGGTCCTAATTTTATTACTCATGTCTTTCTTGTTGAAGGAGATGGAGATAATAACGTGATAAATAAATACCCTCTAGTATTAAATTTAGAAGATGATCCTAGAAGCTTTAATGATGCTATGTCTTCTAGAGATGTTTCTTTTTGGAAAGAAGTTGTGAATGATGAAATGGACTAATTATGTCCAATAATACTTGGGTATTAGTAGATTTACCGAAATGATCAAAACCTATTGGGTACAAATGGGTTTTTATAGGAAAATATCATTCTGATGGTTCCATTCAAGCTTTTAAAGCTAGACTTGTAGCTAAGGGATATAGACAAAAGGAAGGAATATATTATTTTGATACATATGCTCCTGTTACACGTATAACTTCTATTCGAGTTCTTTTTGCTCTAACTTCCATTTATGATCTTTGTGTTCATCAAATGGATGTTAAGACTGCTTTCTTAAATTGAGACTTAAATGAGGAGATTTACATGGAATAACCGGAGGGTTTTGTTCTTCCTGGAAATGAAAGAAAAATATGTAAATTGATTAAGTCTCTTTATGGACTTAAGCAAGCTTCTAAGCAGTGGCATGAAAAGTTTAATTCGGTCATATTGTCAAATGATTTCATCAATAGTAGTGCCGATAGGTGTATATACTCTAAATTCACTAAAGACTATGGTGTCTTAGTGTGCTTGTATATTGATGATATGCTTATCTTTGGAACGAATATGATTGGAATTAATGAGACTAAGAAGTATCTAACTTCCATGTTTAAAATGAAGGATTTGGGTGAAGTAGATACTATCTTAAGTATTAAAGTTAAGAAACATAGTGGGGGTTATTTTTTAAGCCAATGTAGTTATGTTAAAAAATTATTAAATAAATTTCAACATCTTGGTTTTAAAGAAATAAGTACTCCATTTGATTCCAGTATTAAATTAAATTATAATACTGGTAGAGCGGTGGCACAACTAGAATATGCAAGTGCTATAGGGTCTTTAATGTATGTGATGCATTGTACTAGACCCGATATTGCTTATTTTGTATGCAAGTTGAGTAGATATACTAGTAATCCAAGTATTGAACATTGGAGAGCTATTACTAGAATTTTTGGTTATCTTAAGAGAACAAAAAATTTAGGATTGTTCTATAATAATTATCCGCCTGTATTAGAAGGATACACTGATGCTAGTTGGATTACAAGTGTGGGAGATGAGCGTTCCACTTCTGGATGGATCTTCACACTAGCTGGAAGTGCTGTATCTTGGGCGAGCAAGAAATAGACATGTATAACTCACTCAACAATGAAATCTGAATTTATTGCTTTGGCGGCAACTGGGAAAGAGGCTGAATGTATTAGAAATTTGTTGTTGGATATCAAATTATGGCCTAGTCCTATGCCTCCTATTTCTATCCACTGTGATAGTCAGACCACTTTGGCAAGAGCCTATAGTAGCACCTATAATGGTAAGTCTAGACACATTAGTCTAAGACATGAATATGTGAGACATTTGATTAAAGATGGTACCATAACAATTGTCTATGTGAGGTCAAGTAAAATTCTTGCCGATCCTTTGACGAAGGCTTTACCAAGACATATGGTAATAACGACCTCACAAGAAATGGGGTTGAAACCCTTTAATTGAAATCACCAATAATGGTAACCCAACCTTTTTCTAGAACATCACCAGTTACAATGTTTAATGGGTAAGAACAAGTTATTGAATATAATTGTTTGATACTGACGTAGCCCTGATATGAGAAGTTAGTATCGTCTGTTACGTTTTGTAGGCTTAATTGAATTCTTAATGAAGTATGATACAAGTTTGTAGTGTGTTGATAGTAACAGAAACACATGGTAGATACTTCACCTATATGAGCTTAGAAGTGGTGCCGCTTCTTACGAAAGTTAGGGTTGCTTTCTAGAGAGCTCATGAAACAGGATCAAGCACAAGGCCATAATAGTGCAGAGTAATATAGAAATTCTCGCTGAAACAAGAGGTTAGTGTATGTGTGGTATGTCCGATTCTATTACATACAAGTACAAGTTTAAAGCTGAGCTACTTGTCACTTTGATAGAGCTTTGATATACTTGCACTAAGTAAAGGTTTAACTCGAAAGAGACCTTTATGTATGTATATTAATCTTACTGAAACTTTGGCTGTATGGTTTTTAAAATTTTATTTATGAAATCTTTGTTTTACAAACAAAGTAGGGGATTATTGGAGTTTTGTTTGTTAAAACAAAATGAGTGTTTTTTTCTTTGTCCCACATAGAAAAGGTGGGAGGAAGCGAGCCAATTTAAAAATGTGGGATTTCCTTTTTGTAGTTAAAGGAATGATTCGGTGGGGCTAGACTCCACCATACCCGCGTGCGGGTGCGTGATTATTTGGCGCACTTAGCACGCCTACGCGCCCGCGGTTTAATTAGCACTAATCCTTTGTTATTTATTTATTTTTATTTTATTTTTAATTTTTTAATTCAAAGGTTGCCTTTTAATTTATAAAATGAAAATTCCAAATTGTATTTAAAAAAAAAAACTATTAATCCGAATTTTGTTCGTGTCTTTTCAAGACAACCTTTGGAAAAATTACTTATTTGGTTTTGCAACTTTTCCGAAAGGTTGCAATTGTTCGGTTTTCAACTTCTTCCGAAGAGTCGCATTTGTTTATCCGAACAATTTTCTAAAGGACATGTTTGTTCATTCTTTGGCAATTTTCACGAAGAGTTACAAAACTATTTCATATATATACTTGTCATTTTTCAGAAAGAGAAGAGTAGTCATTTTTCGAGTCTTCTTTCTGAAAAAAAAAACTGTAGTCAATTTTTTCGATTGTTTCCTAGAGAGACCTTGGAGAAATACTAGAATTGCTATCTAGTATTCTCATCCGAGACTTTGTTGTATCCTGGAGGAATTTTGCCGGTGACCATTAGCAACATTGTGGGGCAAATAAATCCATAAAGATAGTGATATCACGCCTCAAAGTCCGAGTTGTTTTACTCGATCCGATTTCATTGTTCAACCCATTTCGAAGCCATATTTTCCAACAAGTTTTTTCTTGCACAGAAACCGCAAGGTCATGCCCGTCTTGAAATAGCCCTCTGAAGTTGGTGTTACGTCTCGATCGACTTCGTCCTAACTGGTCATGTAAGTTAGTCCCCAATATTATTAGGAGTCACCGTGTTGTTTTATTTTTAAAGGGAAAAATCAAATTCAAGAAAATTTATACCCGCTTTTCTCGCAAACAAAACTCAATTGGAAATTTATAGAAGTGTGAATTTGGTCTAGATTATAGGTGCCATTTTGTTTTTGTCTTGTTTTGTTTTGTTTTGTTTTGTTTTTTTTTTTTTTGAAGTGCCATGTTTAAATAGCAATATAATTAGTGTATAGATTATAGTATGAAGGCTGTTTAGTACATCTGTTGATTAGTTTTATCTTGTGAACTCCTTCTATGAAATAACTTTGGACCAAAGTACCGAACTTTTCATGATTGCAGATTAAACGATCCATTTTCGTTATAATACTCAAACAAATGGCTATCGTTATGAATGTTACTTCTTTCAAACTCATGAACAATGCATCATCACTAAAAAGTCCATATTCAAGACAATGACTGAACAGTAGCATCTTATGGTTTCTGTCGCCCTAGAGGCCAATTTGCTCTTCCTTGATTTCCCTGCTGTAACTGGATTTTCTATCCTCAGCGTTGCTGAGTCCATCGGAGATTACAGCACCGGTTGGGAATTATGACTTTGCTCTACCGTTTTGTAAATTTACTTTGATTAAATTTTTGTGTGTCCCGCTCTATAGTTTCTTTTCAAAAGCCTTAGTTATTTCCTTTCCATTCGATCTCAGCCATGAACAGTGATGCATTCTTGAGTAAATGGCTCGAAATCTCTCCGAAATTCAAATATTTTGCCATATAATGTAATTTTAGGTCACTAATGACTTTGATAATAAGCATCTACCGTTGAAACCTAACTTTTTGAAACCACAAATAGTCATTCTTGCATAAGAAAATTAGGGATATCTCTAAACAAAAATATTAAAGTTCATGTTTGCATTGCATCTAGGTTTACTAATCTTTAGCATTAAGCATATTGCAAAAGCAAAGTGGATAATCCACGCTACATTAATATTCACACCTATATAACATAAGCGTGTGCCAATCCCATGCATTGGTCCCGTGTCGCGAGTACGAAGCTGTCATGTGCTAATCACGTGCCATGGGCGAGCGCAAGGTTATTATTTCCAATTGATGGCCAGCCAAGAAATTGATGAGGATGAGCAGACGTGCATGTTTTTGAAAATAGAGAGATTCACTCGGCAATGTCTTTAGGGGAAAAAGCACAAATCTGAAAAGAAAATCACTTCTCTTTAATTCCCAAATTTCGAATTGTCAATTTGCGATTAATCCTCGATTACTATTCAAAGTAAAAAAAATGACTTGACAATCTTATTGCAAATTCTAAAACAGCGGGAAGAAAAAAAAAACCTACCAAACAAGACTTGATCAAACTAATTGACCCCAAAATCAAGTCTTGTATTTCAATCTGTTTCCCCATTTTCCCAATATATACCGGAAAATATGAGAAACCAAGCTATTAGAGCACGTCTTAATGTCCTGTTGCAAGAAGTTTGGAGGGGAAAACTTCGAAAGTGAATATTCTATCGCAAAAGGAATCTTTTTCGCCGCACACGTAATATATGTTGCCAAATCCCAATAAAAAAGAAATCCCCAGACGGTGGAAATCTTATACGATAAACCCAACAAGTCCCATTTGAAATAAGAATATCCGTGTCTAAAAACAGGGAAGAGATTAGAGACGTGCAGATTTTCCTTAAAGAGAAGAAAATAAGGGAAAGAATCAAGAAGTTAATGCTTGTGGAATGGGCTGGCCGTGGAATCGTGAATGAGAGTGAAAAAATTTAGACACGTTTATGGAAATTTTTTTTATCTATACAAATATAGTCTTAAATCTTTTTGCAATATTTCAATGTAATCCTTCATATAAATGTTCACTCGAAAATGGCTGTCCTACATGGTATGCCGACAAGGACTATATTTGCAAAATTGAAATAATTATAATGGAATTGGCATCCATATAATAGGTATGTGACTGTTTGGTAAATTTTTCGATAAATATTATATTTAGATGATTTGACAGTTTAGTATGGTAAGGTAGTGCTGTCTTTTGATTTCTAAAATTCGACCCTGGTGTCTGTGTAGTCTAAGTAAGTTGTTTGTAACGAATTCACTGCCATGTGCTTGGTGGTCATTTGCTTCTCGTCGTGGAAGGGACAACTGGTACTTTAATAGGATTCCCATCACTAATGGAAAGGTAGGAGTTTGAGTACAGATTTTACCCTAACAAATCTCTTCTCCGGCCATCTTCTTGTTTCTTATAGGAAAATGAACTACCTTTCCCTCTCTTTACTATTAAGCATTAATTTATTTCGCACGTCCTTTTTAATGCTGTTCTCTATTTTGCTTACTCACTAAATACTTTATAATTACTTTTTGGGGGTGCTTCTCCTTTTCTCCCAGCGATTTGCTCTTGCTGCAATGGAGCTTAATGGGGCAATATATGCTACTGGGGGCTATAATGGCAATAATTATCTCAAGTAAGAGAAGAATTTTCATCATCCTTTCATGTTGTGATTTGAAATTGTCGATCGTTCCTGTGACTCTCTTGACTGACTATTATCCTTTTTCCTGATAAATCCGAGTAAATGACTTGATTTACCTTTCTGGGGCCATTCTTGTCAACTGCTATGCAAACTGTGAAAGTATTTGGTGTGTGATTGACCGATCATATGTTGTTGCAGCTGATGGAAAATGGCAAGTGTCATTCTTCATATGAACAGTAGTGCTTTTGCAATTTTACCCTAAGAAACCTTTACTGGTGAAATGCAAGTTATTGTCCTGTCCATGTCTCTTACATATCTGGAACTTCAAAAATACCCTTGTAGACCTAATACTCCTCACAATAAAGGAGAAGAATCTATATATCTCGCATGGCATAAGAAATATTTTATATCAGAGTTAGCTACAGCAGAGAGTTGGTGATTTTTTCCCTGCTAATTTATTTCAGTTCGGCTGAAAGTATTTGTTGGGGTTTCATGAATCATGTATAAGAAAAATTAACGAAATGAACGCAGCGGAAACAAAGATATATTTTACACATGATTCTCCTAAGGCGTTGTTCGTGCGTTTTAATCAAAAATCTAAACATAAAAGGGAGTTAAACGAATTACCTCTCGAAGCACGCTTTAAACAAGTCGGTTAAGATGTTCTACAGTTCGAGTCCCACAAGTGTCGGACCTCTAGTTCAGACACACCAACAACGAACGTCGAACGGAAGAGAGAATTTCGGATATTCACCACTTCGATCGTGCTAGCAATCACGTGGAAACAAACCGTCGTATCCTTGATGTATAATAGTCACGGCCCGAACGAGATAATGTTCTTCTTTCTTGCGTCTCAAAGACTCAAGAACACGCACACACTTTGCTCTCTATTTTAGCAAAGCATCTTCTCTCTAAAAACACAAATGCACACCCACCTTTTCTCTGTCTTTCAACCCCATGAAGTGTCGCAAAAACAACTCTTTAAAATAAAAAATATAAACCGATCAGCAACGGTTGCTGATCGATGCATGCACGAACAATCGTGCATGATGGTCAGCAACTGCTGACCGTTCATGCACGAATTCGTGGATGATGGTCAGCGGTTGCTGACCATCCAAGTTTCATGCATGTGCTTCGTGCACATGCATGAAGCTTTATATATATATAATTTCTCTTGGTTATTATAAAAAGGTATTAATTATTTAATTAAATGAACCAATAATTAATTAATCAATTCATTTAAAAAATAAAAGGAACATAATCTTTATATGTACAAATGAAATCCCTAATATGTAACTATTACATAATAGTTTTAGGGCATACATCTAACAGTATTGACCCAAGAGAACATTGTTGGGCCAAATTGGAAGCTTGACCACAAAGAGGGGCTGCCATTCACTGGTCTCGCTGAATGAAAACCGTAAGTATACCCGTATGTTCCTTTTGATGCCAGCTGTTCAATTTTATTTGATGATATTTGCCTATAGATGCTGGAAAAGCATGTCGTATTCTCCCTTGACCTGGACATGATACTGTTTCACGTCTGTGCTTCTTGTGTATTAAGTATTTTCTCACAATGTAAGTCTAATAAACAAATTCCTTGTAGTCTCCCTTCTTCTTCCGTTCTGCTAACATAACTAAAGGACAGAACTGCAAAATTAGTTTTTTTTTTCCAGTTGTTCATTTAGCTTGTCATTGTTTCAACTGTAAATTAATTAAAGCTAGCTTTACTGTACTCTGCTCGACTTCGACTTTCAGTTTTCTTGAGCATTGTGTCTTATCTGTACTCCTTCAATAGATATGCCTTGGGTGGTTTTGATGGAAATTGAATGGTTCCGAGCGTTGAAGTGTATGATCCGTGCCTGGATTGCTGGATGGCTGGGGAACCCATGAATTGTGCTAGAGGGTATTCTGCCGCCGCCGTCCTTAGTGAGTCGATATATGCGATCGGAGGTGTAAAGGCTGATGAAGGCATCGTAGACACAGTGAGTTTTCTGCCTCCCTCCATTTTGTATGTCATGATTCATGTATAATTTTCAGCCAGGCATTGGATTGACCATGAGTCCTCAAAATTTGTCAACCAACTGCTCATCCGATTTACTTCTGGAGCATCGTTTAGCTTATACCTCGACTGGTATTGTCACAGGTTGAATGTTACGAGGAGGGCCAAAGTTAGGGTGAAACGTCTGTGAGAGGCATCGGGCAAAGGTGTTTCTTGTCTGCCGTCGTCCTGTGAGAGAAGCTTCTTTTAGCAGAAATGTTACCTTTTTCTTTTTGACAGGTGTTGCAGATATCTTCCGACACATAAAATGGATCGGTGTTAGAGAGAAGTTCTGTTTATTGTTGAAAGCTAGGGGGAATAGATAGAGATGCATAGGAATGTACAGATGAATTCGAGCTTGCTCATATCACAAGAGGCCTTTTTGTTTTGTTGCACTTGCACTCTTAGTTAAAAGCAAATGCTTATAATTCTGCAAAAATTACTCTTTCGTTAATCTTGACCACCATTTATATGAACCTCCTTTCGTGAATAATCAAGAGTTGCATATTCCAACTTCATATACTCTCTTCAAGCTTCATTGATTACGGCTTATGTTGTCCCACCGCATGTGTGGAGAATTCATTTTCATGCGAAAGTAGTTGCTCATGTCATGCCCATCTAAGACTTTGCATCATGCTATCTTACATATTCTTTACATGACATTCCTATGCACCCAATTCCCATCTTAGAAAAATTGGGACTTCCCATGAATTGAAGTTTCATTTAATTGCTATATTTGCATGTTTATTTTCGATAGGTCGTATGTCATAAATTAGAAAAGATAAAAATTATAAATTGCTTGCTATTAATTTTTGATTGGATGTTATTAAACAATTTACAGAAATATGTCTAGGGGTGCATTTAATGAAATTTAGATTTATAATTACATTGCATTTTTTATTGCACAATGTTAAATATTTCCATGTCGATTAGCTCATTTTAAGAGTTTACGTTGTTTAGTACATTATTTACATAGCATATCACATTTGCATATTCACTCTCCTTTTATGTATATTTGACGAGGTCGTGTCCCGGGCCTTTATAATATGACGTTGAATAATGTTGCCAGATTTGGCTTAGGGTCTTATCATTTCAGCCATTTATTTGTTTTGTTATGACTGACTTCATTATATTGCTTGCGCCTTTATGTGTGGTCATGTAGTTTTGCATGTTTAGGGATGAACGTTAGAAAAGATTACATGAAACACCGTTTTATCAAAGGAGGAAAGGTGCGGATAACGTACTATAGATAAAATTTACGTAACCAAGTCTTGATGATGAGTATTTGAGTGAGTGGCTGATTAGACATACTTCAGAATTTGCATTTATTGAAAGGATCTCGAGACTTTTGACTTAGGGTTCGTTTGTTTCACAGAAAATATCATGTTTTCGGAAAATATTTTCCTGGAAGTCATTTTTCAGGAAAATGACTATTTTCCGGTGTTCGGTCAAAACCTAAACTTTGAGTGTAAAATATTTTCCATCGTTTGTTAGCTAATT
Organism: Eucalyptus virginea; assembly: GCA_014182375.1. Taxonomy (NCBI): domain Eukaryota; kingdom Viridiplantae; phylum Streptophyta; class Magnoliopsida; order Myrtales; family Myrtaceae; genus Eucalyptus; species Eucalyptus virginea. The sequence continues at coordinate 11,589,600 of CM024514.1, forward strand.
TAATTATTTGAAAAAAAATTATGAAAAATTGAATTTTAATATTTTTAATTGACCAAAAAATTAGTTTTATTTTTTAATATATTTTTTAAACAAATGAATTTTTAATTATTTGTATTTTTTAAAAATCGAAATTTTTATTATTTTTCATTTTTTCTTTCTTTTTCTTTTTCTTTTTTCCTTTTTCTTTTCCTTCCTCCTCCTTCTTCCTCCTCCTTCCTCTGTCGCCGCATGCCTGATGATGGTCGGCTGCCCGGTGGCCAACCAAGACCTCGTTGCTAGATTCGGCGAGCTCAAGGCTTGGCCAATCTCGCTCGAGCTCACCAGAGTTTCGCTGGGCTCTGGCGAGCCGCAAGCTCGCCGGATCTGGCAGCGAAGCTCGGGCTCGCTTGGATCGGGAGCCCAAGCTCCGCCACCAGATCCGGCGAGCTCCGCCCTAGTCCGGCAAGAGCTCCGCCTCGCCCGATCTCGCGAGGCCCGAGCTCGGCTTCACCAGATTAGGCCAAGCAGAGCCTCACCAGCTTGGGGTGAGGCTCGAGCTGGCTAGCCGCGGCTGGTCGCCGGACATTGTCGTGGCCAGTCGTCGGCCGCTGCCAAAGAAGAAGATGAAAAGGAAAGAAATAAAAGAAAAATGAAAAGAAAAAAGAATAGGAAAAAAATTAAAAACTCGATTTAAAAAAAAAAGAAAAAAAGAAAACATAAAAATAAAACAAAAATGTATTGGTAAAAAGAAGTAAGATGGAAGAAGTTATGGAAAATGTTTTCCACTTCTCATAAGTTAAAAACATTTTCCTCACTTTTAAAGGTTGTTTTTCCAATGATGGAAAACATTTTCCTTGATTAGTTCATTTTCCGTGAAAATTCAGAAAACGTTTATCCGGAAGTTATTTTCCGCGAAATGAACAAACCCTTAGTGCTTGCGGGTCTTGCACTGCAAAACTTGGCTATACCTAAGTTTTTCCACAATAATGCCATTGGTGCTACGACTTCGTTAACGTGTCACCTATTGCTTGACTTATAGCGGGGGGAAAGGCCAAGCACTTGCTCTGTTTCAACTTGAAGCTGTATGATAGTGAGGATGAGATAAGAGACTATGCACGAGTGATAATCGTTGATTGACTGGGAGTTATTTGTAGACTTTCAATTTACCAAACATCAATTGAAAGAAACATGTAACTTCCCATTCTATTTTTATAAATGGAATCCACAGTGATGATGGATACATTTTCCCTGACTCGTAAGATAGGCTAGATCACAAGGGACCCGTGGAAAGTGTAGAAACAAATCTTCACTTGTGTTATTACACAACTCTGCTTGATCACTTGCTCTTTATGACTTTTGCTGAATCATCATCGCTGAAATTAGTCCACATCTAATCTAACAAATAATCCATCTCCCATGTGATGTACTTCTCATGAGATGGATTAGTTATAAGATCAAAAATCCCATATAAGATGATAAAAAGTTGGTAATGTCACTTACACGTCAGTAAATCGTTACCAAATGAGAAGCATTTTGAGGGTTTGACTCTTGTTATCTAGGCTAAAGGATCACATTAGCTATTCGATGCCGTCATCATTGGCATGAGTTTCTAAGAATCAATGGAACAAGACCCGTAATACAACAATAGAGAGTTACCATATTTACAAGGGTTGAAAAATGGATTTCAACCAAAATGTACGACAAGGACTCATCATTCTCTACATCATCATCATCTTAATAAATAAGTGAGAAAAGCCATTTTTATCAAATGAAGACCCCCAACACAATAATAGAGCACAGTTGGAACAAGAAACTTGAAAGACTCCATTGCAAAGGTTTTTTGTAGTAGTCACCGGTGGAGTCAACAAAGGACCGCCATAGGCACACGTGTTGCTCATATCAACATTAGATGACGAATCCAATTAAAGACTTTGCTCTTTCTTCCGACTAGGGAAGCTTCATCATATAGCAACTTATATTTTTCCGGTGAAATCCTACTTTAATCATAGCCAGATTCCTCAATTTCTTCATATCACTCATTTTAAGTTTAACTACAATTTATTTGTGAGGTTCTTGCTAATTTTAAAGCAAGAATAAATGTCATAACCAATCAAATTTAAATAATGTCGCGACCAATATGATTTGGGAGAGCTCATGTCAAGTGTGAGTGCCTATCTCGCAAGAGAGGTTCACTTGATAATCCATCCAAACGCCTTAGGGATGTCGTTCATCTTTAAAGGGTCGCAATAGAGAGTAATAGAATATTTAGTTATTAAACCACTTTTTCATTTAATAGTTTAAATTTGTATAATAGTTTACAATGATCTTGCAAAATTCACTATTTGTTTGGCTCTTAAAATTCTCCTACTGTCTTGTCATCATTCAGTGAACAGTTGATATCAATAGGAAAATTCAGGAGAGTGATCTTTTGTCCCAAAAGAGATTCACAAGAATCGATTAATATTATACTGCTAATTTTCATCGTTCCTTCATGATAAACATCCCAAAGGCGCACTTTTGAAAAGAAATGTGAATATGCACTCAAAATCCATCATGAGCATTTGAGTAGTGGCTGAATTAGGCGTACTTCAAACCCTGCTAGAGTTTGCATCATACAAAGGAAAATACAGCCAGATGAATTTAGACAGACCCAAGTCGTTGCATAGCATGACGACATGGACCTCAAGACTTTTTGATTTGGTGCTTGCGGGTTTTGCACTGCGAAACTGGGCCATACCTTAAGTTTTTCCACAATAATGCGGTTGGTCCAGCCTCACCAAAGTGCGTCCGTGTTGGTGCTCCTGACTCACAACAATGATAGTGAGCCTGGACTAGCTCTGAGGATGAGATAATAGACCATGCCATGAGCGATAAGTCGAGTTGACTTGGAGTTATATGTGGATTTCCAATTTTAGAAATTTTGATGGAAAAAACATGTGACCTCCCATTCTAAATTTTTCAATTGAAATGTGGAGCAATAATCGTTGAGTTGACTGGGAGTTATTTGTAGACTTTCAATTTACCAAACTTTGATCGAAAGAAACATGTAACTTCCCATTTCAGTTGAAATCCACAGTGATAAAGGTTACATTTTCCTGGAAGTATAAGATGGGCGAGATCACAAGGGACTCATGGAAAGTGCATAAACAAATCTACACTCGTGTTAATACACAACTCTACTTGGTCACTTGCTCTTTGCATTTAGCTAAATTATCATTGCTGAAATTTATCCACATCTAATCTAACAAATGATCTATCTTCCGTGTGAAGTAAGCCTCATGAGACGGATTAATTATAAGATCTAGATTCCCATATAAGATGAGAGAGTTGGTAATGTCACTTATACACCCATAAATCATCACCAAATGAGACTGCTTTTGAGGGTTTGATTATTGTTAACTGGGCTAAAAGATCACATTAATTATTCGATGCCCTCGTCATCGGTGTGAGTTTTTAAGAATAAATTGAACAAGGCCGGTAATACAATAATAGAGAATTGTCGTATTCATGAGGGTCGAAAAATGGATTTCAACCGATGTGTACAAGAAAAAATCATTCTTAACATCGTCATCACCTTATTAAATAAGCGGGAAAAGTTGTTTTCATCAAGTCAAGGTCCACGGCACAACAATAGAGCACAATTGAAACAAGAGACTTGAAAGATCAGACTTTTGCGCGCGTTGATTGCAAAGTTTTCTGTAGTAGTCACTAGTGGTATCGCTAAAGGATCGCCCTGGGCACACGTGTTGATCAGGTCAACATTAGATGATGAATCCGATGAAAGACTTTTCTGTCCCGACTAAGCTTCATCACATGGTAACTTACATTTTCTGGTGAAATCCTACTTTAATCAAAGCCAAATACCTCAATTTCTTCATATCACTCATTTTAACTCTAATTTCAATTTACTTGTAAGGTTCTTGCTAATTTTGAAGCAAGAATAAATGCCATAATCAATCAAGTGTAGATAATGTTGCGACCGGTAACACTTGAGGGAATTTGCGTCAAGTGCAAGCACCCATCTTGCAAGAGAAGTTCGCTTGATAATCCATCCAAATGCCTCAGGGATGTCATTCGTCTCTAAAGATCGTGATAGGGAGTAATAAAAAAAATTTATTATCAAACCATGCTTTTATATAATAGTTAAAAATTTTAAAACAGTTGACAATAATTTCGCAAAATATCACTGTTTGTCCGGCCCTTAAAATTCTCCTATTGTCTTGTCATTGTCCAATGAACAATTGATATCAATAGAAAAATTTAAGAGAGCGATCTTTCGATCCTAAAGAGAATCATAAGAATTGATTAATATTGTATTGCATTTTAGTTTATGCTCTCGCTAATTTTCCATCGTTCCTTCATAATAAACATCCCATAGATGTACTTTTTAAAAGAAATGTGAATACATACTCAGAATCCATGATGAGCATTCGACTAGTGTTTGAATTAGGTGCACTTAAAACCGTGTTAGAATTTGCACTCATACAGAGGAAAATGCGACCAGATGAATGTAGACAGACCCAAGTCGTTGTATAGCATGATGACATGGACCTCAAGACTTTGACTCGGTGTTTGCGGGTCTTGCACTGCAAAACTCGTTCATTCCTGAAGTTTCTCCACAATAATGCTGTTGCCAAAGTGCGTACATCTTCGAGCTACGATTTCCTTAACTTGTGGTCTATTGCTTGGCTTATAGCAATAGACAATAAGTTAAATATCGTCAGAATTTGAACAATACACCCAAGCCAAAAACTTGAAGCCTAATCGAGTGGCGTTCATGTGCCATATACCTTTTGTTTTCAATATCGTCGTCATTCATGGCGGAACATGATAGTGTAAGAGTGCTTGTACTAGTAAGTCTGTTGTTGATTTTAGACCACGCGTGTGTATGCTTATGCAGAAATAGAAGCTCATCCTCAATTTGCTTTGAAGACGAAAGGGATGCTCTACTCCAGCTCAAACAAAGTCTCTCAAACACATATCTCATCCTTTCTTCGTGGAACAGTGAAGATTGTTGCCAGTGGACCGGAGTAAAGTGCGACCCAGCAAATGGACATGTCGTCATGCTCAAGATCCCGCCAAGATACGAATTCCAATTTGACCAGATTTCTTTCACAGCCAGTGAATTGAACTCATCTTTGCTGAACTTGAGATATTTGAGCTACGTAGAGTTGAGCGGGATCTATTTCGAAAAGGCGAACATACTCAGTGATATCGGCTCGATGAAGCAATTGAGGTACCTTAATTTATCCAACTCTTTTGGTGTTGCAACTTTTACTAGTGAATGGGGAAATCTTACTCAGTTGGAAGTCCTCGATCTCAATCGTTATTATTACATGGGTGATGTTGATGACATTCAGTGGGTTTCCCATCTTCAAGCATTAAAGTACCTTGACATGAGCGGCCTGAGTATTACTAAATATGGAGACCCCATGCGGGTGATCAGTATACTCCCATCTTTATCTCATTTAAGCCTATCATATTGCGGGCTTTATGACTTTCACCTGCCTACTCATCTTGATCTTCAGTACCTCGATCTTTCAAATAATTTTTTCCGAGGTCGCATCCCAAGCACTATATTTCAAAACATGACTTCTCTTCGGCACCTTGATCTTTCATCGAATTCTTTCGGAGGTCCCATCTCAAGCACTATATTCCAAAACATGACTTCTCTCCAACACCTTGATCTTTCATGGAATATGTTTAGAGGTTCCATCCCTAGCACTATGTGTCAAAACATGACTTCTTTGCGGCACCTAGGTCTTTCAAGGTGTTTTATCAAAGGTCCCATCCCACGCGCTATATTTCAAAACATGACTTCTCTTTGGCATCTTGATCTTTCAGCCAACTTTTTCGAAGGTCCTATCTCGAGCGCTATATTTCAAAAAATGACTTCTCTCCAGCACCTCGATCTTTCATCCAATTGTTTCAACTCTTCAGTACCAAGGTGGTTCGATAACTTGAGAAGTCTTGTCAATCTCAATCTTGAAGACAATCTTTTGCAAAGCATTGAGGGAGGGTTGTTCTCTTTCTTAAGGAACAAACCATTCCTCAAGTCACTATCATTGACTACGAACAAACTTCATGATGAGTTATTTTCAGTCAAGGGAAATTCTTCGAGGCTTATCGGGAAAAACTTGGAGCGAATGGATATAAGTGATAATTTTCTCCAAGGAGCTTTGCCAGATTGGCTGGTGCACTTGAAAAACTTGACATTGCTTGACCTATCAGATAATCAATTACATGGAACCATCCCGCCATCATATGGTTGGTTATGCTTGGACCGACTTTCTCTTTCTTATAATCAATTGACAGGGAATATTCCAGAGGCATTAGGAGGATTGCAAGGCTTATGGTCTTTAGATCTCAGTAACAATCTTCTAAATGGCACCATTCCACATAGTCTCGGGCAACTTCAAGATCTTGACATTTTAGATCTTTCAAAAATTCCTTGAGAGGAATAGTTTCCGAAATCCACTTTGCCAACCTCTCGAAGCTAAGGTACTTAGACATCAGCAACAACTATTTAGCTTTTGAGGTGGATTCCGATTGGATGCCGCCCTTCAATCTGTCGTATATTGGGATGATGTCTTGCGATTTCAAAAAGGAATTTCCGCAATGGATAAAAACGCAAGTCAATGTAGAAGATATACGGTTGTCCAACTCATCCATCATAGGAGCTCTCCCTGATTGGTTAGGTCTCATGTCAATCTACTCCCTGCATCTCTCTTACAACCAAATAAATGGATTTTTGCCGAAATTTCCTTCTGAACTGGAAATGTTAGATCTCTCTCACAACTTAATCTCAGAACCTATTCCGCAAGATATTGGCTTGGCGATGCCTCAAATGGGTTCCTTGAAATTGAATGATAACCTCTTAAGCGGTCCAATACCAACCTCATTATGCGAGATTGAATTTTTGTACGAGTTGCACCTTGAAAGGAATGAATTAGTTGGCAAAATACCCGATTGTTGGAAGGTGAACGATATGATTCTCCTTGATCTATCATCCAACAAGTTGTCTGGAGTCATACCAAGTTCTTTGGGAAATCGAACTAGGCTTGGGTCAATATACTTGAGCAACAACAATCTCCATGGAGAAATTCCCGTGACTATGAAATATTGTAGGAACTTGCTAGTTTTAGATCTTGGTGAGAACAAAATCTCTGGAAGTGTTCCACATTGGTTTGGACCAAGCTTTCAGTTTCTACAAATTCTAAGACTGCGAGAAAACATGTTCAATGGCAGTATTCCTTCACAACTATGCTCACTCCCTGCATTGCGAATGTTGGACTTAGCAGTGAATAATCTAACAGGAATGATTCCAAATTGTCTTGGCTATATGACAGGTATGAAACTGCCCAAAAACGTAGATGAAAGCAATGCACTTTCCCCTGCTTATGAGGCTGAACCTTCGGTGAATGACTCGATGCCTGCTGGCCTCGATCGAAATTTTTGGAAGAGACTGCATGTGGAGCAGGTCGTGAAGGGGATAGACCTTGACTACATAACACTCGCTTTACGACTTATGGTCAATTTGGATCTCTCAAGCAACAAATTGATTGGGCAAATCCCTGAAGAGCTTACCTTGCTCTCCAAATTACGAGGCTTGAACTTATCCCGCAACTTTCTTTTTGGGGGCATCCCAACTATGATTGGGCAAATGAAATGGCTCGAGTCACTTGATCTTTCGAATAATCACCTTTCAGGAACAATCCCACAAAGCTTTTCTGCGTTTAAATCACTAAGCAAACTGAACTTGTCTCACAACAACTTCATAGGGCCAATTCCCAATGGAAATCAAATCCAGACCCTTGATGATCCTTCCATTTATGCCGACAATCCTCTACTTTGTGGTGATCCTCTACAAAAGAAATGCCCCGGTGCTGAGGCCCCTCGAGTGTCAGAAGAAGATCCCGAAGAAGAAGGTAAGTTTGAAAAGGTGATGTTCTACATAGTCATAATGCTTGGGTTTGCGACTGGGTTTTGGGGAGTTATTGGAGTTTTGGTATACAAGAAGAATTGGAGACACGTCTACTTCAACTATGTGGATCGTAAAACAGACATGGTCTATGTGATTATTGTAGTGAAGGTAGCCGAGTTGAGGAGGAGATTGAGAAGAGCATAACAAGTCCGTTCTCTACATCAATTAGTCCAATCCTTTGTTGATCTCGTGAAGTTCTTGCTTTCTTGTTTAAGCACAATCATCTTGTGGTTGGCTTGTTTCTCCTTGTGAGTAGTTACTAGTAGCCAATATTTTGTTTTCTTCAGTTTCAAGCTTGTCCAGGCAAGCCGTCGATTAAACAGCACGGTAAGTGCAAATCATGTCATTTTGTAATTTTAGTGTTGCTCAACTCTACTCATGATATGATTTTGCTTGTCAATGTCACAAAACATGTAAGCAATTCCATTTTATCCTATTTAAGCTTTTCCTGCTAATTACATGTTGAGGGTAATATGACATTAGTAAATGAAATTGTTAATGGTGTCGTGCCCACCAATGTTCAATATATTCATTTGCTAGGTTACATTTTCCCTCTGAATTTTGAGACGTCAAAAGAAAAAAAAAAAGCATGTAAATAGAATTACTATTAAATGCATGTTTTGAATTTGAGTTGTTTACGAGATCCGCCTCAAAATGATTTATCGCATAAAGAAAAAGAAGTTCCCACCCACTAAAAGACAAAAGGGAGGAGCATGCTTCTTCGCCTTGTGCCTGTGTAAAAGGAAAGGTGAGCGGGCCCAAGGGAGTTTTGAGAGAAAAGGAAAAAAGAATACAAAAGAAGTATATACGCTTTTTGTTTGAAAGATATTTTTAGGAATAAATTTTAAAAGAAAATAACGAAATTTTTCAATATTCGAAGTTAAAATCTAAAATAATATTTCAAAATGTTTTCCACTATTTTGATTTGATTTTCAGGGAAAAATTACCAAAGAAATCGAATTTTAATTTTTAATTCACCAAAAAATTTTAATTTTAATAGTTACATATATATTTTTAAAATTAACATTTTAATTATTTTTTAAATTTTTTTTTCCTTTTTCCTTGCTCCTCCTTCCTCCACTGCCGCGTGCGTGCGTTGGTGATGGCTACTTGCTTGGCAACTGACCAAGATGCACATCGGCGAGCTTGAATTGGAAAAAATTTGCCACACTTTTGAAGGTGTTATTTCCAAAATAGCGTTAAATGTTTTTTTTGACTAATTCATTTTTTATGAAATAAATACTGGAAAATTCGAAAAATATATTTCTGGCAGTTGTTTTCCCTGTAAAATGAAGGGAGCCATAGTCTTTTCTTTTACTATGCCCAAAGACCTTCTTTTCCCTGAGAGTGCAGCCGCCATGGTTTCCTTTGTGTTTTGAAAGAAGCTGCACGTTGAAGGGAAGATGGGGCTCCTCCAAGAACTGGCCCCGCGCGCGCGCACGCACACACAAAGGACTCTTTGAGGACGCACGAAAATAGAACCCCTAGCCTAGTGCTCGGCCCTCGTCCGTGCAGCGGCAACTCTGCGACAGCCACGACGGTTGTCGCTCGTATGCCGGAACAAAAGAGACCCGCAGCCTCCGTGGGTCGCCACGGGGGTGGCGCGGGTCGAGTGGCGTTAGCCACGCCTGGAACGCTAGAAATCACAGGCAAGCCTCGACTCAACGGGTCGATGCTCGGACGACTCGACTTCTGCTCAAAACAACGAGACAAAACTAGATCTCATTCGGGCATTTAATCGAACAGATCTCATTCGGGGCACGCTACTGAAATGAGTGGTTTTTGGCTCGACCAAGACTCAAACCCGAGCCGAGACTCTCGCCAAATGAAAAACGACCCTCACGACGGCCAAACGAAGGACGGTCGGGGCCGAAGTTCGTGTAAGCCGGACGGCCACGAGCTCCGGCCCGGCATGCCCAAGAACAGGGTCGAAGCTTACCGGAGCCTTGGCGCTGGAAAGGAGGGCCGGCAGCGGGTCGTCGGCGGCGATGCTGGCGCGGTGGCCGGCAGTCTCTCCCTCTAACTCCCCTTCCTCGCAAACTCTCACATGCGGCTTCTCTCTCTCGAATCTCTCTCTTCTATACGAGAAACCTCTTGCTCACGAATTTTTCTCTCTCCTTTTGTGTCCCTGGTATTTACAGGCGAGGAGCCCGATCGACGGAGGTGTTTCGGCCACCGGTTATGGGCAGGCCGACCAGGCCTCCCCTTGGCTGCTCTGCGGAGGGTGTCCGTGCGCAGAGGTGCAGGAGAGGAAGAAGGAAGGAAGGGGGGGAACGGAGAATGGGCCCGGCTAGGGAGAAATTAAAAGGAAATGGGCTCGACCCAGACGAGGGGGAAAGAAAAGGGGCTGGGGTCAGGCCCAGCCCCAAGCCATTTCGTTAATGCAAATGATCTTCATGCCGATGTGATGTGCTATTCAATGTAAAATTTTTTGGCTAGGGTCAAATTGGCCTCTAATTTTATATGTAAGTTATCCCTAAATATTTAGTCAAAATTTAGGTATCAACAAGATAATATTGTCCAATTGGCTCGATATCTTATCATTTCCGCCATTTTTTTTGTTTTTATTATTGTATATTTCAAAACATGACTTCTCTTCGGCACCTTAATCTTGCATCAAACCATTTCAACTCTTCGGTACCAAGGTGGTTTGATAACGTGAGAAGTCTTGTCGATTTCAATCTGGCACAAAATCTTCTACAAAGCATTGAAGGAGGGTTGCTCTCTTTCTTAAGGAACAAACCATTCCTCAAGTCACTATTTTTGGGCCATAACGAATTTCATGAGGAGATATTTTCAGTCGAGAGAAATTCTTCTAGCCTTATTAGGCAAAACTTGGAGCGATTGAGGATAAATAATAATTTTCTTCGGGGAGCTTTGCCAGATTGGATGGTGCACTTGAAAAGCCTCACGATACTTGATTTATCGTGTAATCAATTACATGGAGCCATCCCGTCATATGGTTGGTTACGCTTGGAAGAACTTGATCTTTCATATAATCAATTGATAGGGAATATTCCAAAGGCATTGGGAAGACTGCAAGTCTTATCATTTTTAGAGCTCAGTAACAATCTTCTAAATGGCACTATTCCACGCAATCTCGAACAATTTAAAAATCTTCACACTTTAGATCTTTCAGCAAATTCCTTTAGAGGAACAATTTCCGAAATCCACTTCTCCAAACTCTCGAAGCTATGGTACTTAGATATAAGCAACAACTATTTAGTTTTCAAGGTGGATTCCAATTAAATACTGCCCTTCAATCTCTTGCACATTCGGATAATGTCCTGCAAGTTCAGAACGGAATTTCTGCAATGGATAAAAACACAAGTCAATGCAACAGAGATAGTTTTGTCCAATGCCTCCATTGCTGGAGCTCTCCTAGATTGGCTAGGTCTCATGTCATTCTCCTACTTGAATCTCTCTTACAACCAAATAAATGAATCGCTTCCAAAATTTCCTTCCAATATGAATTCACTAGATCTCTCTCACAACTTAATCTTAGGACCTATTCCACGAGATATTGGCCTAGCGATGCCTTATTTGGAGTCCTTGTGTCTGAATGATAATCTCACTCCAATACCAACCTCATTATGCGAGATAGAAGTTCTGGACGTGTTGCATCTTGGAAGGAATGATTTAGTTGGCAAAATTCCTGCATGTTGGAAGGAGAACATGGTGAGGGTGCTTGATTTATCATCTAACAAATTGTCATGGGTCATACCGAGTTCTTTGGGAAATTTTTTTGAGCTTGGGTCATTACCCTTGAACAACAATAGTCTCCTTGGAGAAATTCCTGTGACTATGAGCAATTGTATAAACTTGCTGATTTTGGATCTTGGCAAGAACAGAATCTCTGGAACTGTTCCACATTGGTTTGGACCAAGGTTTCAGTCTCTATAGATTCTTAGATTACGAGAAAACATGTTCACTAGCAGTATTCCTCCACAACTATGCTCACTCTCTGCACTGCAAATGTTAGACCTAACAATGAATAATATAACAGGAATGATTCTAAATTGTCTTGGCTATATGAAAGGTATGAAATTGCACAAAAGCACATATGGAGGTGACCCACTCTCCCCTGCTTATCAGCATGCACCTCCCATGCTTGCGCCAATGACTGATATCATCATGCCTCCAACGGATTGGAATCAAGAGCATGTGAAGCAGGTCGTCAAAGGGATGGACCTTGACTACACAACACTTCATCTTCAGCTTATGGTAAAATTGGATCTCTCAAGCAACAAATTGATTGGGCCAATCCCTTAAGAACTTACCTTGCTTTTTGAATTGTGAGGCTTGAACTTATCTCGCAACTTTCATTTTGGAGACATCCCGACCAGGATTGGAGACATGAAATCACTAGAGTCACTTGATCTTTTGAATAATCACCTTTCAGGAGCAATCCCACATAGCTTTTCTGCATTTACATCACTAAGCAAACTAAAATTGTCACACAACAACTTCACGGGGCCAATTCCAAAAGGAAATCAAATCTAGACCCTTGATGATACTTCCATATAGGCTGACAATCCTCTATTATGTGGCAATCCTCTACCAAAGAAATGCTCTAGTGCAGAGGCCCCTGAAGTGCTAGAAGAAGATACCAATGAAGAAGGTAAGCTTGAAAAGGTGATGTTCTACATAGTCATAATGCTCCGTTTGCAACTGAGCTTTGGGGAGTTATAGGAGTTTTGGTGTACAAGAAGAATTGGAGACGCGTCTACTCTGACTATGTGGATTGTAAAATAGACATGGTCTACGTGATTGTTATAGTGAAGGCAGCCGAGTTGAGGAGGAGATTGAGAAGAGCATAACAGGCCCGTTCTCCACATTGATCAATCCAATCCTTCATAGATCTCGTGAAGTTCTTGCTTTCTTGTTTAAGTAGAATCATCTCTGAGGTTGGCTTGTTTCTCCTTATGAGTAGAAGCCAATATTTTGTTTTCTTCAGCTTCAAGCTTGTCCGAGCAAGTCATCAATAAAACAGCATGATAAGTGCAAATCATATTTCATTTTGTAAATTTAGTGTTGCTTAGCTCTTTAGCAGTGCTTCTTGCTAGTATACTCGTGATATTTTGCTTCTCAATCATGTAAAAATATATTAGCAATCCCCTTTCATCCTGTCTATGCCTATGCTGCTAATTGCATGTTGAGGGGGACAACATCAGGACATGAAATTGTTAAAGGCGTAGTGCCGACTAATGTTCAATGGATTCCTTTCCCATGTTATGTTTACTTTCCTCAATCTTCAGACACAGAAAAAAAACATGCATGTAAACAATTCTAGAATGAAGGTCTCGGGAGAAGTGTAGAAAAAAATTCTACACAAGGAGAATACATACAGTGGATCACTGTATGATTAAATAGTAGCATCTTGTCGTTTCTTTTCCCTAGAGGCCAATTCCCTCTTCCTCGATTCCCCTGCCGGAGCTGGATCTCCTATCCTCAGCGTTGCCGAGTCAATCGGAGATAATAGCACTGGTCGGGACTTATGACTTGCTCTACCTTCTTACGATTTTACGCTGAGTTTATTTTTTTGTCTTCCACTCTATACTTTCTTGTCAATAGTCTAAGTTGTTTCCTTTTCATTCGATCTTAGCCATGGACAGTCACGCATTCTTAAATAAATGGCTTGGCATCTTTCTGAAATTTCAAAGACAGAGAATCCTATGTTGCCCGACGAGCTATGCAGGCATGCGTGTTCTGTGGCCATTTAACTCTATAACGCAATGTTAGGTCACTCACGCTTCAAATAAAGAGCACCTACTTCGGGACATTATATATCTCAATTTGCTCGACAGATTGTAAATCAAAACAAGTGGATCGTTGCGACCAATTATCAATCTGAAGGGAATATTGGCAAGACGATCAGTACCGAGTCTAAATGTCAAAGCATATCCATTTCCACTGTCAAACTGGACTAAACTATTGTTCTGTTCTTGGGTAAAAAATTTTAGTTAGGAAATCCTTCCCTCAACAAAGAAACTGGAGAACCTGGAATGGCCGATTGCTTGTGGAGTAACGGGTGGATGTCAGACAGTCCATACAAAAACATAAGGAATTTTTGCGCTGTTGATATGCATTCTGTCGGCCGATGTGAAGCCTGCGTTGAAGAATATAACAATGAATTTGGAGATGTCATTTTAACCTATAAATCAGACCACCTGCGAGGCCCATACAAGTGAGATTGATCCTAAATTTATTCTTAGAGGCTCCACGAGAACACTTTGATACCTGTCCTTTTCTTTTCTGCAAGTAGGATTTGATGTACAGAGATGGCTACTCGGATGACGACACTATTGATCATGAAGAGGAAAGAGGCGCAGGAAGCTTTCCATGTTGACCCCTCCTATGTTCCAGAGAGCTACAACATACTGAAGAGGTATTGTTCATGCTACAAAATCTTGGCTCAAGTCAAGGGCATGGAAAATTTCTGGAGAATAGTAACTCGTGGTTTGGCTTATGCAGTGCCCGGGTTTGAAAAAACTACTAGACTACTGAAAAGCCTTCGTTTATGTTGCCAATTCTTAATGAACTCAAAGAGGCCCGTTTGTGGATTTGGATATACAGGTAAGGTGTATTTTAAGAGAAGAGAAAATCATGCCAACGCAATTAATCTCGAGCCTGCGGCATTTGATTAATTTGAGATGTACTCATGATTGTGTTGAATTGATAGGATTAGTGCATTATCATTCATTGATGAAGATGAATATTTTCTTCTAATACATCATCAAGAGGCCTTTTTTCCTGTTTTAGAGACATCGGTACTACAGAAATCTGTTTTCAGAGACTAATGTTTCTTTTTTCCTTTTGAGCAGTGGGACTATAGATATAGCCATTCCTTTGTCGATGACTCGGTACACCATTGGAGCACTTAAGCTCAAAGTACGGGAAATATGATACTCCTAGAACCATAATAATTTAGCTAGCGCAATTACAAATCAAGTTAAAGAAAAGCTTTCATGCAGTAGTTCACCGTAGACATAGGGAGGTTTTTTTGCCCTTCCTTACATCATGATTCATCTGTAATATTCAACCAGACATTCGACTCACTGTGAGTCATCGTAATCTGTCAACCAAATGCTCATCAAAATTGCTTCTGGATCATCATTCGACATACATCTCAACTGATATCGTCACAAGTTGAATCTTACAAGGATGGTTAGAGATGCCGCTAGACGACTATGATGGACATAGGGCAAAGGTGTTTTTCGTCTGCCATTGTCTTGTGAGAGAAGCTTCTTTTAGCAGAAATGTTTCTTTTATTTTGTTCGACAGGTGTTGCAGACGTCTTTTGACACAGGAAGTTGATCGATGTTAGAGATAAACGTTATGTTTATTGTTCAAAAGTTTTTGTGGTTGGGGGGGGTGGGTGGTGGTGAGGGGTAGATAAAGATGCATAGAAATGTAAGGATGAACTCGAGCTTGCTCATATTACAAGAGGCCTTCTTTTGTTTTGTTGCACTTCCACTCGCACTCTTAAACGCAAATGCTTATAATTCTATCAAAATACTCTTTCGTAAATTTTGTGATATGGTTGATAGTGCCGGAAAAGGGCAATCATAAAATTGAACTGGGACGGCTCATGTGGCTTGGGCAAGGTTAAAAGGCCAGAAGGCCCATTCTTGTCGCAACCGCCACATTTGAAGGACTAACCATTGCCACTTAAGTTGTCTCATCTAACTCTCGAGCAATCTCAAAGTTCTTGAAATTTCTCGGTACACTCAATAACCCCCTGGAGTTATCACGCATCTATAAATAGCAGCCCCTGGTGAGTTCGAAATACACAGTCATGCCCCCACACAAGCACTCGTCTCCCTCAGACTGTCTCCTCACCCATTCTTTCTCAGCTGGCGATGAAGAAAGCGGAGATGAAGGCATTTCAAAAGATAGCAAGATCCAGGCTGAAATGGGCCGACTTAGCTTTTGGGCCTCTGTTTTTTAGGCCTGTGTCACTTGGGCCTGCACATCGCGGGGCCTTTCCACATGCTCCCTCTCGTTCTCCCTCATTTTTCTTCCCTCTCTCTCCCTCTCACTCACTCTCCTCTCTTAGCCGCTCCTCTCGAAAATCTTCCACCAAATCTCTTCTTCTTCAAGGCAGCAGCAGCAACCTCGCTCAGATCTAGGGCGGGGGTCACGCCCTACTGGGATCTAGACCAGCAGGCCATCATAGGGGGCTGCCAAGGCCTCGCCCTGGGCCGGCGAGGTTTGCCAGGCTTCGGCGAGGCTCAAGCGACCTCTACCGGCCCTTCCGGCAGCTATTGCGGTGACCATCAGCGAGGCTTAGCCAAGTCAAGGGACGAGTTTCATTTTCTTTCTTTTTGTAACTTTAGTTTTTTAACGCTAATTTAGTTTATATTTTTAAAATGTTTTTCTAACACTTCTCTTGATAGGTGCAACATCATCTCTATGTGTCTTAAGAAAGTAATGAAATAAGATATGTCAGCATTTTCCGTTAACCAAATTGGATGGAGTCAATAAAAAGATTCAATTAAACTAATTTGACAAGTTTTAGGATTTGATTGCACAATTAACAATTTTAAAACTCCATTGCACTTTTGTAATAAGTTTTAAGGCTTCTGATACACATCTTTAGAAAAATTGGAACTTCCCATGTATAGATGTTTTAATACACATCTGGAATATTCGGGTTGTACTATTATTTAGTTGTGATATTTGTGCATTCATTTTCAATAGGTGGTATGTTGTAAATTGGAATTATAAATTGGAAATGATAAAAATCATATCTTGCTTGTTAGTAATTTTAGATTGGATGGTCATTACAAAATTTATAAAAACATGTCTAGGGGTGCATTAAAAGAAACAAAAATAATGATTACATTGCATTTTTTATTGCGTATTATTAAATATTTCCATGTTAATTGGCTCATTTCAAGAAAATACGTTATTTAGTGCATTATTTACATAGCATATCATATTTGCGTATTCACTCTCCTTTTACGTATAGCTGTTGAGGTCCTTGGGCTTTATAATAAGATGTTGGATAATGTTGCCTGATGTGACTTAGGGTTTTATCATTTCCGCCATTTACTTGTTTTATTATTAATTCATCTTATTTTATCGCTTGCCCCCTTGTGTCTGGCCATGTAGATTTGCATGTTTACGGATGAGGAAATATTGCATGGAAGGTACCGATAACAGACTACAGGTAAAACTCACGTAACCAAGTCTCCATGAAGAGTGTATGAGTAGTGGCTGATTAGACATACTTTAGAATTTGCATTTATTGAAAGGACCTCAAGACTTTAGACTTGGTGCTTGCGGGTCTTGCACTGCAAGTCTCGGCCTTACCTTTGGTGCTACGACTTTGTTAGCATGTCACCTATTGCTGGGCTTATGGCAGCGGGCAAAGCCAAGCACTTGCTCTGTTTCAACTTGAAGCTGTATGATAGTGAGGATGAGACAAGAGACTATGCAACGCGCGATAATCATTGACTTGGAGTTATCTATAGACTTTCGATTTATCAAACATCAATTGACAGAAACATGTAACTTCCCATTCCATTTAAGATAGGCTAGATCACAAGGGACTCGTAGAAAGTGTAGAAACAAATCTACACTTGTGTTAATACACAACTCTGCTTGGTCACTTGCTCTTCAGACTTTTGCTAAATCATCATCGATGAAATTAGTCCACATCCAATCTAACGAATAATTTATCTCCAGTGTGTAGTATGTCTCATGAGAAGGATTAGTTATAAGATCTAGAGTCCCATATAAGATGAGAGAAAGTTGATAATGTCACTTATACACTGGTAAATCATCACCAAATGAAACACATTTCGAGGGTTTGATTCTTGTTATTCAGGCTAAAGGACCGCATTAACTATTTGATGTCATCATAATTGGCGTGAGTTTCTAAGAATCAATGGAACAATATCCGTAATATAATAATAGAGAGTTGCTGTATTAACGAGGGTCGAAAATTAGATTTCAACCAATATGGACAACAAGAGCTCGTTATTCTCCACATCGTCATTATCTTAATAAATAAGTGAGAAAAGCCATTTTTATCAAATCAAGACCTCCTACACAATAATAGAGCACAATTGGAACAAGAGACTTGAAATACCAGACTTTTGCGCGTCTGATTGCAAAGATTGTTGGAGTAGTCACCAGCGATGTCACCAGCGGACCGCCATAGGTGCGCATGTTGCTCAGATTAAGATTAGATGACGAAACCAATAAAAGACTTTTCTCTTCTTCCCACTAGGGAAGCTTAATCACATAACAACTTATAATTTCTGGTGAAATTCTACTTTAATCAGAGCCAAATTCCTCAATTTCTTCATATCACTCATTTGTGAGGTTCTTGCTAATTTTAAAGCAAGAATAAATGTCATAATCAATCAAGTGTAAATAATGTTGCAACCAATAGGGCTTGGGGGAGCTTGTGTCAAGTGTTAGCGCATCTTGCAAGAGAGGTTCGCTCGATAATCCGCTCAAATGTCGTTCATCTCTAAAGGGTCACAATAGAGACTAGAGAGTAATAAAATATGTAGTTATCAAGCCATGGACAGTTTAAATTTTTAAAACAATTGACAATGATCTCGCAAAATATCATTGCTTGTCCGACCCTCAAAATTCTCCTACTATCTTGTCATCCTCCAATGAACAATTGATATCAATAGGAAAATATAAAAGAGCGATCTTTCATCACAAAAGAGATTCACAAGAATCGATTAACATTGTACTGCTATTTTTCATGGTTCCTTCATAATTAACATCTCAAAGTTGCACTTTTGAAAAGAAATGCGAATACGTACTCAAAATCCATTATGAGCATTTAAGTAGTGGCTGAATTAGGCGTACTTAAAAACCCTGCTAGAACTTGCATTCATACAAAGTAAAATACAGCCAAATGAATATAGACAGACCCAAGTCGTTGCGTAGCATGACGACAGGGACCTCAAGACTTTTTGACTTGGTGTTTACAGGTCTTGCACTACAAAAGTTGGCCACACCTTAAGTTTTTCCACAATAATGCCGTTGGTCCAGCGCCACCAAAGTGCGTCCGTGTTGGTGCTCCTGACTCACGGCAATGATAGTGAGGCGTGGCTACTTGCACTTCTGGACTAAATCTGAGGATGAGATTAATAGACTATGCGATCAGCGATAAGTTGATTTGATTTGGAGTTATTTGTGGACTTTCAATTCTCGAAACTTTGATTGGAAGGACGTGTGACTTCCCATTCTAATTTTTTTCCAGTTGAAATATGGAGCGATGATCGTTGAGTTGACTGGGAGTAATTTGTAGACTTTCAATTTACCAAACTTTGATTGTAAGAAACATGTAACTTCCCATTTCAATTGAAATCCACAGTGATAATGGTTACATTTTCCCGGAACTATAAGATGAGCGAGATCACAAGGGACTCGTGGAAAGTGCATAAACAAATCTACACTTGTGTTAATACACAACTTTGCTTGGTCACTTGCTTTTGGCATTTAGTTAAATTATCATTGCTAAAATTAATCCGCATCTAATCTAACGAATAATCTATCTCCTGTGCAAAGTATGCCTCGTGAGACGGATTAATCATAAGATCTAGATTCCTATATAAGATGAGAGAAAGTTGGTAATGTCACTTATAAATCCGTAAATCATCACCAAATGGGACTCCTTTTGAGGGTGTGATTATCGTTAACTAGGCTAAAAGGTCGCATTAACTATTTGATGCCCTTGTCATCGGCGTGAGGTTTTAAGAAAAAATGGAACATGACCCATAATACAATAATAGAGAATTACCGTATTCATGAAGGTTGAAAAATGGATTTCAACCAATGTGTTCAACAAGAACTCCTCATTCTAAACATAGCCGTTTTTATCAAGTCACGACCCACGGCACGATAAAGAAACTTGAAAGATCAGACTTTTATGCGTTTTGATTGCAAAGTTTTCCATAGTAGTCACTAGCGGTTTCGCTGAAGGATCGCCATGGGCACACGTGTTGCTCAGATCAACATTAGATGATGAATTTAACGGACTTTTGTCTTTCTTCCGACTAAGGAAGCTTCATCACATAGTAACTTACATTTTCCGGTGAAATCCTACTTTTAATCATAGTGAAATTCTCAATTTCTTCATATCACTCATTTTAAGATTAACTTCAATTTATTTGTCAGGTTCTTGCTAATTTTAAAACAAGAATAAATGTCATAATCTCAAGTGTAAATAATGTTGGGACCGATAGGGCTTGGGAGAGCTCATGTCAAGTGCAAGTGCCCATCTAGCAAGAGAGGTTTGCTTGATAATCCGACCAAACACCTCAGGGATGTCATTTGTCTCTAAAGGGTCGCAACAAGGAGTGATAATATATTCATTATCAAACTATGCTTTCATAGAATAGTTAAAATTCTTAAAATAGTTGATAATGATCTCGCAAAATATTACTATTTGTCCTGCGCTTAAAATTCTCCTACTGTCTTGTCATCCTCCAATGAATAATTGATATCAATAGGAAAATTTAAGAGAGGGATCTTTCAACCCAAAAGAGATTCACAAGAATCTATTAATATTGTAGTGCTTTTAGTTTACTCTTGCTAATTTTCATCGTTCCTTCATAATAAACATCCCAAAGAAGCACTTTTTAAAAGAATTGTGAATACATACTCAAAATCCATGTGAGCATTTGAGTAGTGGCTGAGTTAGGCGTACATAAAACCGCGTTAGAATTTGCATTCACACAAAGGAACATGCAATCAGATGAATATAGACAGACCCAAGTCGTTGCACAGCATGACGACATGGACCTCAAGACTTTTTGACTTGGTGCTTGCAGGTCTTGCAGTGCAGAACTCGTCCATTCCCGAAGTTTTTCCACAATAATGCTGTTAAGTCCAGTGCGTGCATCTTCGTTAACTTGTTGTCTATTGCTTGGCTTATAGCTGGGGGCAAAGCCAAGCACTTGCTCTGTTACATAAATATAGACCCAATTCTAAGATTCAGAGCCCCATATAAGATGAGAGAAAGTCAGTAATGCCATTTATACACCTTTAAATCGTCACCAAATGAGCACTCCCTTCAATGGTTTGATTCTTGTTGTCTTGAGCTAAAGGATCACATTAACTATTCGATATACTTGTAAGCAAGACTTACAATAAAATAGTAGAGAGCCGTTGTATTTGCAGGGATAAAAAAGGGATTTCAACCAAAATGAAAAACAAGAACTCATCATTCTTAATGCCGTTGTCACCTTATTAAATGAGCTAGAAAAGCCATTTTTGTATGGACAAGATCCTCGACACAATAGTAGTGCACAATTGTAACTAGAGACTTGAAAGACCAGACTTTTGCGTCTTGCAAAGTTTTCTGTAGTTGTCACTAGAAGTGTCCCTAGAGGACCACCATGGGCACACATGTCACACATGTTGCTCAGATCAACATGAGACAATGAATCCGATGAAAGCCTTTTTTCTTTTTCTTCCGACTAAGGAAGCTTCATCATGTGGCAACTTCCATTTTCTGTTGAAGTCCTACTTACGTCAGAGTCAACTTCCTCAATTTCTTCATATCACTCTTTTTAAGCTTGACTTTAATTTATTGGTGAGGTTCTTGCTAATTTTATTTCTTATTTTTGGAGAAAATTACCAAAACAATCTTAAATCTATTGCAATTGTGCAAATTCAGTCCTAAACTTATTTTTTTGTCAATTGAGTTCTAAGCCTTTTACTATTGTGCTAGTTCAATCATTCTGGCCAAAATTGGCTAGCCGGCATTGACGTGGTCGGTGGCTGGTGCTGGCGACAATTGTGACAGCTTGATTTTCGAGTCTGTTTTCGATTAAATGAAATAGGCTTTTCATTGACGCTCCTATAGTATTTTTCTTTGAGCTGATCACTCACGAGATAACTAATTTATCATGTGAAACCGTTAAGAAAATAAAAGCGATTGACTTGATAATTCGACTAGAAATCGACTACTTGACCGTGATAATCTGCAAAGGTCAATACGGCACCGTCAAAATTTGTTTTAAGATCGGAGATAGGTCATTTTGACAGAGGCATGTGATTCGATTGCAAAATTTTCTTCAAACGACACTAAACCGATTTTTTGTCATTTCTGTACCATGTGCTCGTATTTGAAATCTCGAGATTTTCACAATAACCGAGAGTCGCCAATGAGTTGAAGATGTACAATGTGACTAAAAAATAATTGACCATGGATTAATTGCACTAAAAATTCCTAAAAGCTACCCGGTAGTTTAGGTCACGCTAAAATCGCGTTCAATTGAAATTAACCACGAAATTGAACTCGATTTCTGAAATTGAAAATTGTGGCATGTCACGATTTATTTTATGAACCCGATTTCAGAAAAATCAAAGTTAGGCAATTTTGGATCGAGAAAATTGAAGGGCCATTTTCATGTGAATTTTTACATTCGAGTTGGTTCAATTGATGAGGAAAATTGAGGAATTGATGTGGGCTCCTACCTTGGCATTTTGGCTATTGAATTGAGTCCAATTGGAGAGGAATTGAATTGGAAATGGAAGGGAAATGTCACAAATTCGTAGGTCGATGGGGCGTGCAACATTTTAGCACCGTTTGTGGCTTGTTGGGGAAGTTTATGAAGAGAATTGGCTGTGAACTTTGGGGGCAGCCACTTGAGTGTTTGGATATTTGTTGAAGAGTTTGTGGCCTCTTTGTCCCCCCTCTAGCTACAACAGTCTATCTTCTCCTTATTTGCTCCCTTGGTGCTCCATTGTTGCCATTTTAAAGCTCAAGAACCAGCCAAGACTAGCCAGCACCCCCTATAGCCATCGATCGCCCCTCTCCGCTTGTCCACGCCGCCCAAGCCCGCTCATCGTCCCGCTCGCCCACGTGACTCCAACCCGCCTCGAGCTGTCCCCATTCGCGCCCTATCCGCTGTCGCAGCCCGTCGAGCTGCCTCCCCTTGCCTGGAAGCCGTCGTAGCAGTCGCCACCTAGTCCCGCCTGGCCCTTTTCTAGCCAAGCTGAGCCCCCGACAAGCTCCTTTAGCCGCAACCAAAACCAAAGGCCCAGCTCTAGCAGTGAGCTGTTGGGCCATTTTTCGGGCCCTTCCAGACCTCGTGAGGTGTCGTTGTAAGCTTGAGTCTCGCTCGCCGTCGTGCCGCCGTTGCTGTGAACTCACCGGCTTGCAAATCTGGTGAGTTTACTTGCTAAACCTTGATTAAAGGGTTAATTATGCTTAGTGGATAATTAGATTAGCTTAAGATTGGATTATGTGGTTAGTTTAGCTTAATTAGTGATTTAGTTAATTAATTAGGCCAATTAGGTAGTTAGATTAGATTAGTTAAGGGTTAATTAGATTGCTTGATTTATGTAGATATTTACATTATTTTTCTAGGTCCAATTAGGTGGTTAGATTAGCATATTTAGCTTAATTAGTTATTTATGTGATTATTTTACATTTATTTAATTAATTTTACAATTTATTTAATTATTTAATATTTTCCGGAAATTATACCGAGATAACCTAGGTTGTCGAATTTCGTGCTGATTGTCGTGGTGTAATCAGTTTATGCAATTGAGTGCTAATTTGTGTAATTGAGTGATGATTATTGATTTTCAGTTATTATATCAAAATTTGGATTTTTGGTATTTAATCGAAAATACCGTGTGTCGGTCTTTTACGCCAAAAATATCTTCAATACTATATAAAATAGTGGGATTTGTAAAAGGAATGATATCACTTTTTCTGGTTCAATCTAACCGTGTACCCACACACGATTATTTTACCAGGTATTTTTAATACGAAGAAAATAGACCAAGCACATTATCTTAATTGAGACATTTGAGTGTAAAGCACAATGACCTTCGCCGAGATTGGGTGGTCGTGTGATAGTAATGAGAACCCATCCCCAATGTGCGTCAGGTGGACGATGCCCCTATATGGGATACCCCTAACAACGGATGCCAGATCGCGGTAGAGGCCGGACCGAAGCTCCTTCAGGAATGCTATCTCAGGGTAGCCAATGTCATGCTCAAGGGATGAGACGATGCTCGGTTACATCGGAAGACCGATGTGCGTCGGGTAGGTCATGCCTATGGGGGCAGTAATCAATTGGAACTCGTGAATGGATGTTTAAACCGCGCCTGATTATGGGGTAAAATTGTGTGGCATGGAATAAAACGTGTCATAACGATTTTGGCTTATAATCGGGACCCCTATGATTGATTGGTTTGAAAGTGAGATGTTCCAATTGATGAGTGCATTTACTATATGCATCTGTTATATGAACTGTACTGACGTGCAGGGAGGTGCTGAGGTGAGGCGAGTCTTCTGTAATGTGTGGTTAGACTGTCTCTAGGCGTATTACCTTCCTAATCGAGGTTTAGGGCGTAAACTCGCTGAGACATTGTCTCACCCCGTCGTGGGTTTAACTTTTCAGGTCCTTAGATGGAGGCGAGGCCGATTTGTTTTGGGCAACCAAGGGGGTCTCGTGAGCAGAGTACCGACGTCCCTGCCCTGGGAGTCCTTGGCTCCATAAGCTCATCGTGACCACTATCAAGGTCGATAAGAGCCTACCACAGTGGGTACCTCATCAATACAAGGCGTGGTTTCGTCATAGGCCTAATGGGATCCAAGAAGGTCCCCTGTAGGGCTTCGACGTCCCCGCTGTTGCGGTCAACGCCGTTGTGGGCGAGGGGGTAGTTGACCCACCTGATGGCGTCGTAATGAACCTGGATCCCAAGTAGATAGCGTCCGAGGTAGGGTAGTCTGGTAGCCCTTTTTGCTTTTTAGCCTCTGTGTATAAACCTGGTGTGTTTATAAAAGCATGTTTGTTTGTGAAATGGTTATTCTGTTTTTCTATCACATGTTGATTGTTGTCTGGGGATTGTTTCTTTCACTTCCGCTTGTGCATAAATCGATTAGATCGGATATGTGTCTTGGGAACGTCGTAATTTAGTCGACCACTAAGGAATGTACGTGCGCTCGAGGATCGGGGTGTGACAACAATTTTTTGATAATATTTTTATTTCATTTTATTTCATTTTATTGATTAATTTTTATCTTTTTTCCCTTTTATCTTTTTTTTTTTCTCCTCCCTCCTCCTTCCTTCACCTTCCTCCTCCTTCTTTCTTCCTTTGGCTCCGATGATGGGCCAGGGGACTAGCTAGTCGTCGAACTAAGGTGGCTGGGCAAGCTCGCCTAGCCATTGTTGGGCGAGGGCGAGCTCGCCCGGCCGCCACTTGCGGGTGAGCCCTCGCTAGTGGCTAGGCAAGTAGCTCGCCTAGTGACGATGAGGCGAGCCCTTATCGGATCCAAAGTGGGGGGCCTCATTGTCGTTGGGTTTGGTGAGGCGAGCCCCTATTGGATCTAGCGAGGGCTCACCCCGCCGGCCTCGGGAGAGCTTGCTTGGTCGCCTCAATCCGGCGATCGGCCAGCCCTTTGGCCAATTGCTAGAGCTAAAGGAAGGAGGGAGGAGGGGAAAAAAAAAAAGAAAAAAAGGAAAAAAAATAGATAAAATAATAAAAAAATTCAAAAAAATAAAATATTATTTAAAAAATTGTTGTCGATGTAGGCCGCCAGCCACGCGCGGCGCCACCAATTTTGGCCAGAATGACTGAATTGACATGATTGCAAAATTTTAGGACTCGATTGGCCAAAAAAAGAAATTAATGACTGAATTGGTATAATTGCAATAAATATAGAACTTTTTTGATAATTTTTCCCTTATTTTTTAAGGTTATGCGTGGTGTTTCCCAATCCAATTTGCACACATTCTAATCATATTCGATATTGGCGATGGTGGATTTTCATCTATCTAATACATTCAAAAGTGCGATTTTGAAATAATCTTACTACCACATCAATTATTTTGGGGCATATGCATGCTGCCCATGTAGGCCTTGACTCCATCGGTTCACTCAAATGGTGATGTAAAGCAACTGTGCAGGACCATCTTGAAGTACTCCCATGCACAAATTTTTAAAAAGATGATGTCGACTTTGATATTTTGGGAGACGGTCGACTTGGAGTCAAGTCATTGGGATGCTGATGGACAATTTATTAATGGAGAACACTTAAATATGTGTGAGAAGACAAGCTCATCTTATATATTAACTATACGTTCTTTAACATGACAAGCTCCAAGTAGTGGAATTTGTGCTTTCCCATTGCCTTTTCAAGTACTACTAAATAAATAATTGATGGTTACATTTACTGTGATGGTAAATGAAACTGCAAACACATGATATACATGATAAACGACCATGTAGAACAATAATGGCTGGCATTCACTATCATTCCTTCCCTTTCTCTCTATAAATGCCTTTTGTTTGCTCTTAAAGAATCCACTAAAAACCAACTTCTCAGAATTTGAACGATACGTCCAAGCCAAAAACTTGAAGCATAATTGAGTGGCGTTCATGTGCGATATACCTTTTGTTTTCAATATTGTCATCATTCATGGCGGAACATGATAGTGTAAAAGTGCTTGTACTAGTAAGTCTGTTGTTAATCTTAGACAATGTGTGTGTATGCTTGTGCAGGAATAGAAGCTCATCCTCAATTTGCTTTGAAGATGAGAGGGATGCTCTACTCCAGCTTAAACAAAGTCTCTCGAACATATCTCACATCTTTTCTTCATGGAACAACAAAGATTGTTGCCAACGGACTAGAGTAAAGTGCGACCAAGCAAATGGACATGTTGTCATGCTCAAGATCACGCCAGGATACAAATTCCCATTTAACAAAATTTCTTTCACAAGTAGTAAATTGAACTCTTCTTTGCTGAACCTGAGATACTTGAGCTACCTAGAATTGAGCAGGATCTTTTTCAAAAAGGCAAACATACTCAATGATATCGGCTCGATGAAGCAATTGAGATATCTTAATTTATCTAACTCTTTTGGTTTTGCAACCTTTCCCAGGGAATGGGGAAATCTCAGTCAGTTGGAAGCCCTCAATCTCCATAATTATTATCACGTGGGTGTTGTTGATGACATTCAGTGGGTTTCCCATCTTCAAGCATTAAAGTACCTTGACATGAGTAGCCTGAATTTGACTAAATTGGAGATCCCATGCGGGTGATCAATATACTTCCATCTTTATCTCATTTAAGCCTATCAAACTGTGGGCTTTATGACTTTCACCTACCTTCTCATCTTGATCTTCAATACCTTGATCTTCCACTGAATATGTTCAGAGGTTCCATCACAAGCACCATACTTCAAAACATGACTTCTCTTCGGCAATTTGATCTTTCATGGAATTCTTTCCAAGGCCTCATCCCAAGGACTATATTTCAAAACATGACTTCTCTTCGGCACCTCAATCTTTTAGAGAATTTTTTCCGAGGTCCCATCCCAAGCACTATATTTCAAAACATTACTTCTCTTTAGCACCTTGATCTTCTTTCATCAAATTCTTTCCAAGGTCCCATCTCAAGCACTATATTCCACAACATGACTTCTCTTCGGCACCTTGATCTTTCACAGAATATGTTTAGAGGTTCCATCCCCAGCACTATGTGTCAAAACATGACTTCTCTGTGGTACCTTGGTCTTTTGGGGTGTTTTATCAAAGGTTCCATCCCAAGCAGTATATTGTAAAACAAGAATTCTCTCCAGCACCTCGATCTTTCAAAGAATTTTTCTGAGGTCCCATCCCAAGTACTATATTTCAAAACATGACTTTTCTTCAACACCTTGATCTTTCATCGAATTCTTTCCAAGGTCTCATTTCAAGCACTACATTCCAAAACATGACTTCTCTCCGGCACCTTGATCTTTTATGGAATATGTTTAGAGGTTCCATACCCAGCACTAATATGTTTAGAGGTTCCATACCCAGCACTATGTGTCAAAACATGACTTCTTTGTGGCACCTTGGTCTTCAGGGTATTTTATCAAAGGTCCCATCTCGAGCGCTATATTTCAAAACATAACTTCTCTCTAGCATGTTGATCTTTCAGCGACCTTTTTAAAAGGTCCAACCGAGTGTTATATTTCAAAAAATGACTTCTCTCCAGCATCTTGATCTTTCATTTTATTGTTTCAACTCTTTAGTATCAAGGTGGTTCGATACCTTAAGAAGTCTTGTTGATCTCGATCTTGGACGGAATCTTTTGCAAAGCTTTGAAGGAGGGTTGTTCTCTTTCTTAAGGAACAAACCATTCCTCGAGTCACTATCATTGAACTATAACGAACTTCATGAGGAGTTATTTCCAATAGAGGGAAATTCTTTGAGGCTTATCGGGAAAAACTTGGAGCGATAGAGATACGTGATAATTTTCTTCAAGGAGCTTTGCCAGATTGGCTGGTGCACTTGAAAAACTTGACATGGCTTGACCAACCATATACTCAATTACATGGAACCATCCCGTCATCATATGGTTGGTTATGCTTGGTAAACCTTGATCTTTCTAATAACCAATTGACAGGAATATTCCTGAGGCCTTAGGAAGATTGCAAGTCTTATGGTCTCTACATCTCAATAACAATCTTCTAAATGGTTCCACACAATCTCGAACAACTTCAAGATCTCTACTGGTTAGATCTTTCAGGAAATTCCTTGAGAGGAACAGTTTCTAAAATCCACTTTGCCAACCTTTTGAAGCTATGGTACTTAAATATCAACAGCAACTATTTAGCTTTCAAGGTGGATTCCAATTGGATACTACCCATCAATATGTGGTACATTAGGATGATGTCTTGCAATTTTAAAAATAAATTTCCACAATGGATAAAAATGCAAGTCAATGCAAAAGAGATAGTGTTGTCCAACTATCCATCATAGGAACTCTCCCTGATTGGCTAGGTCTCATGTCATTTTACTCCCTGGATCTCTCTTACAACCAAATAAATGGATCTCTGCCGAGATTTCCTTATGACATATTGTTATTAGATCTATCTCTCAACTTAATCACAGGACCTATTCCGCAAGACATTGGTCTGGCGATGCCTTATTTGAATTCCTTGTATCTAAATGATAATCTCTTAAGTGGTCCAATACAAACCTCATTATGCGAGATGGAAGCTATATATGAGTTGCACCTTGGAAGGAATGAATTAGTTGGCAAAATTCCTGCATGTTGGAAGGAGAGCCCTACAAATATCCTCAATTTATTATCCGACAAGTTGTCTGGAGTCATGCCAAGTTCTTTAAGAA
This sequence comes from Eucalyptus virginea, assembly GCA_014182375.1. Classification (NCBI taxonomy): domain Eukaryota; kingdom Viridiplantae; phylum Streptophyta; class Magnoliopsida; order Myrtales; family Myrtaceae; genus Eucalyptus; species Eucalyptus virginea. Next base: position 11,618,687 of record CM024514.1, read on the forward strand.
ATTTGATTGTGTTTGTTTTATCACACTTGAACAACAACGGTCTCCGTGGAGAAATTCCTTTGACCATGGACCATTGCAAAAAATTGCTGATTTTGGATTTTGGTGAGAAAAAAATCTTTGGAGCTATTCCACATTGATTTGGACCAAGCTTTGAATTTCTACAGATCCTTAGACTGCGAGTGAACATGTTCAATGGTATTATTCCTTCACAACTATGCTTACTCTCTACACTGCAAATATTGGACCTAGCAGTGAATAATCTGGCAGAGTGATTCCAAATTGTCTTGGCTATATGAAAGGTATGAAATTGAACCAAAGCATAGAGAAGGCAAGTCACTATCCCCTACTCATGACCCTATACCTTGACTACAAAACACTTGATCTACAACTTATGGTCATTTTGGATCTCTCAAGCAACAAATTGATTGGGCTGATCCCTGAAGAGTTTACCTTGCTCTCCAAATTGCGACGCTTGAGCTTATTCCGCAACTTCCTTTTTGGATAAATACCCACTATGATTGGAGATGTGGAATCACTCAAGTCACATGATCTTTTGAATAGTCACCTTTCAAGAACAATCTCATAGAGCTTTTCAACATTTACATCACTGAGCAAACTAAACTTGTCACACAACAATTTCGCAGGCCCAATTCCCAAAGGAAATCAAATCTAGACCCTTAATGATCTGTAGAAATGAATCTGTATTTTCTTATTATCATCGAGTGATTACAAGGTATATATATACAAGAATAGGGGACCTAAATTAGGTGAGAAAATCAAGGATAGAAGACCTAATCTCTGTCAGTAACAAATTTACAGCTAACAAAATCAAATCACATAATAAAATTAAATCAAATCAAATAATATCACATAAAATCCCAAATGATTTGGGAGAGATTATAGGAGATTTTCCAACGCTCCCCCTCAAGTTGGTGAGTGAATATCTTTCATGCCCAGCTTGCTAATAATCTCCTGAAATCTCGACACCAGTAGACCTTTGGTTAGTACATATACTAGCTGATCTTTGCTAGGAGTGTAGGGAGTACTAATCAAACTAGATTCAAGCTTCTCCTTTTTAAAATTACTGTCTATCTCAATATGCTTGGTTCGATCATGCTGAACTGGATTGTGAGCAATGTTGATTGCTGATTTATTATCACAATAAAGTCTCATAATTCATTCGTGTTCCACTTTGAGGTCTTCAATGACAATCCTGAGTCACAAAAGTTCACATATCCCATTCGCCATCACCTTGAATTCAGTTTCAGCACTAGATTTAGCAAACACATTTTGTTTTTTACTCCTCCAACTGACAAAATTCCCCCCCTAGAAAAGTGTAATAGCCAGATGAGGACCTTCTATCCATTGGTGACCTAGCATAATCTGCATCAGTATTACAGACTTCAAGATTTAGCTTGTCGCCCCTTTTCAAACAAAATACCTTTTCTAGAAGTAGCTTTGAGGTAGTGAAGAATCCGATAGACAGCTTGCATATGTTCTTCTTTAGGATCATGCATGAACTGATTTGCAACTCCTACAACATAGGCTATGTTTGGCGTAGTATGAGATAGACAAATAAGCCTTCTTATTAATCTTTGATATCTCCCTTTATCAACAATGGCACTCTCTTCGTGGCCATCCATTTTATGGTTTGCATCAATAGGAGTGCTCACCGCCTTGCTATTGGGACATCATGTTTCCTTGAGAAAATCAAGTACATACTTTCTTTAGGATATAAAAATACCTTTCTTAGAGTAGGCCACCTAAATTCCAAGGAAGCATCTCAACTTTCCAAGGTCTTTAATCTCAAACTATTGAGCAAAATTGCTCTTAAGAGACTTTTGTTCAGCTTCATGATTACCAGTCATTACTATATCATCTACATACACAAGTAGAGCTGTGACCATACCTTCATTTGAATGTTTGATGAATAGTTATGATCCCCTCTACTTTGCTTGTAACCCATCTCAAGCATTGCCTTCGTGAACCTTCCAAACCAAGCTCTTAGGGACTATTTGAGACCATATAGAGTTTTAAGCCAACACACCTAATTGTTTCCAAAGTCCTTGTCAAAACCTGATGGAGGCTTCATAAAGACTTCCTCCTCTAAATCTCCATGTAAAAATGCGTTCTTCACATCAAATTGCTGCAAAGACCAACCAAAATTAGCTACAAGAGAAAGTAGTATATGTACTGTGTTCATCTTTGCTTCCGGTGCAAATGTCTCCTGATAATCCACTCCATAGGTTTGGGTAATACCCCTTTGCAACCAACCTTACTTTATATTTCTCCAAGGTGCTATTAGCTTTGTACTTAAGGGTATAAACCCATTTACATCCCACCAATTGCTTGCCTTTGGATAAAGTCACAACTTCCCATGTATCAAACTTCTTCAATGCATTCATTTCCTTTGTTATAGCTTATATCCAATTTCTATCCTTAAAAGCTTCATGTACCAAATTAGGAACGGTAATTGAATCAAGAGTAGTAATAAAGGCTTTGTGTTGAGTAGATATTTTATGGTATGACACAAATTGGGAGATAGAGTGTTGGGTACATTTCCTGGTAGCCTTTCTGAAGGTAATAGGTAAATCCAAATCACTTAACTCAGGTTCATTAGAAAAAGGGTGTGTGATTTCATTACCTGATAACGGTTCGGATAACGGGACTTGATTCAGTGCAGGATTGAGCTTCGTCTTTCTTGAGTAAACTTGCAGTTTGGTTAGTTCATTCTTAGGAAGACTAGATGACGATGAACTAGGCAGAGGACTTAACGGGGAACTAGGTGGAACTGGGCAGAGGACTTAACGGGGAATTGATTAGAGGACTTGATGGACTTGATGGACTTGATAAAGGACTAGGTGGACTAAGAGGGCTAGGACTTGATAGAAATGGTGAAGGAGACGAAGTAGGATTGGGCGATGCACTAGGTAGTGAAGGCAATGCTTCAAACCCACCATCTTCATTAGGAGTCTCTCCCTGAAGATAATGGTGGGAAGGAAAAAGTGATTGGTTTTCATTAAAAGTGACATCCATAAAGATTAAAAAAAAAAAAAAACTCGACGTGTTAAAGGGTCATAGCATTTATAACCTTTTTGAGTATTAGAGTACCCAATAAAGACACGCTTTAGAGCACAAGGGTCGAGTTCTTTTCAGTTGCAATTATGAATATGCACAAATGCAACACAACCAAAGACCTGAGGGAAATGTGATATTTAAGGGAGACATCAAGATAAAAGGTAGACAAAAGCTGTAATGGACTTTTATTTCCTAAGGTTTTGGAAGGAACCCAATTAATAAGGTATGTTGAAGTTATAATAGCTTCCCACCAAAAATGCTTTAAAACAGACATTTGAAAGAGAAGAGCCTGAGTAATATTTAGGAGGCACCTATTTTTCCTTTCGGCTACTCCATTTTGTTGAAGGGTATCAAAACAGGAAGACTTATGAACAATACCCTGAGTTTGGAAAAAATAATCAGGATATTAATTGAAATATTCCTTCCCATTATCAGACCTAAGTCTCTTAATTGACATCCCAAATTGAGTGACTATTATTTTATGAAAGTTTTGAGAGATAGATTGAACATCAGATTTTTCTTTCATAAAATATAACCATGAAGTTTGAGTACAATCATCAATAAAAGAGAAACCATTTAGCTCCTGTAAAATTACCAATTCTAGACGGCCCCACACATCAGTATGGATAAGAGAGAATGGTGTTGAAACCCTAGCATTATTATTCAAAGGAAATGAAACACGATGATGTTTTGCAAGTTCACAACACAATGAAGATTTTCAACAGCAACGTCTTTAAAAATGGAAGGAAACATAGTCCTAAAAAGACTAAATGGTGGATGTCCTAATCGAAAATGGTGAAGCCAATTATGAGATAAGTGGATAGGATTACAAGAGTTGTAAGAGGTATTATATCTCACAAGAGACCAACCACTTCTGCTTGAATCCTCAAGATAGTAGAGCCCATTATGTTCCTTAGCAAATCCAATCGTCCTCCTTGTTTTCAAGTCCTGCAAAATACAATGATCAATAGAGAAAAGCACCTTACAATTCAGATTTTTGGCAAGTTGATGAATGGAAAGGAGATTGGTGGATAACTTAGGAATATAAAGGACATTGTCAAGTTTAAGTGAGAAATTTAGAATCATGGTTCCTTGGTTAGCTACAGTAATAGGAGATCCATCTGCTATGGTAATACTCATATTTCTTGGTGATGGTTTATAAGTTTGAATTTAGTGGGATCATGTGTCATATGATTGGTTGCTCCTGAATCAAGAACCCATGAGATAGGGTACTGAGAATCTATTGAGTTGTCGAAAATTAGACACGCACCTGACTGGACTAATGAACACATATCAGGAGACTTAGATAGGTTTGTCAAGGAGAGCCCTGATTTTACCAACTTCTTCTCTCTTAAATATCTCCTTGCATTGGGCTCCACAACCATGACATAATTGAGGAATCTTCTTTGTCCCATGTCTGAAGCTTGGGATCACCTTGTCCTAGACCAGTGCCTTCTAGATGACTAAGCTTTCCTTTTCCTTTAAGAAAAGTCCTCACAATCTGTGCCCACTGAAGATGATTTTTTCCATCCAATCGGTACTCCTTAATGTTAGGAAAATCTCCAATCGATGAGTTGGATTGATTTTGAGTAGAGGATCCAGTTTGGTCGAAGATAGCCTCCCTGAATCTTCCATTCCAGCAACTTTAAGGACACATTATAGGAGGAGACTAAGAAAGGATCGAGAAACAAGGGTGGTTGTCACACAATTGAAGGCCAGCAATAAGGCTGGTTAAGTCAGCAATAAGGGTGAAACAAAACAGCAGTAATAAGGCTGAAAAAAGGGCTACAGTGAAGCAATAGGCAGGAAATACATATCAGAAACTAGGCTCCGATACCATATAGAAAGGAATTTGTATTTTCTTATTATCATCAAGTGATTACAAGGTGTATATATATATATAGAGGACCTAAATTAGGTGAGAAAATCAAGGATAGGGGATGTAATCTTTGTCAGTAACTAATTTACACCTAACAAAATCAAATCACATAATAAAATCAAATAATATCACATAATATCCCAAATGATTTGGGAGAGATTATAGGAGATTTTCCAACATGATCCTTCCATTTATGTTGACAATCCTCTACTTTGTCGTGATCCTCTACAAAAGAAATGCCTGGCTGCGGAGGCCCCTCAAGCACCAAAAGAAGGTAAGCTTGAAAAGGCGAAGTTTTACATAGTCATAATGCTCGGGTTTGTGACGGGTTTTGGGGAGTTATTGGAGTTTTGGTGTACAAGAAGAATTGGAGACGTGTCTACTTCAACTATGTGGATCGTAAAACAGACATGGTCTATCTAATTGTTGTAGGGAAGGCATTCAAGTTGAGAAGGAGATTGAGAAGAGCATAGCAAGTCGGTTCTCCACATCAGTCAATCCAATTCTTCTTTGATCTCGTGAAGTTCTTTCTTTCTTGTTTAAGCAAAATCATCTTTGAAGTTGGCTTTTTCCTCCTTATGAGCAGTAGCCAATTATTGCTTTCTTCAGTTTCAAGCTTGTCCGAGCAAGTAGTCAATAAAACAGAATGGTAAGTGCAAATCATGTCATTTTTGCAAAATTTGTGTTGCTCAGCTCTTTAGTAGCGCTTCTTGCTATTATACTCGTGATGTTTCGCTTCTCAATCATGTAAAGATATATTAGCAATTCCATTTCATCCCGCTTATGCTGCTAATTGCATGTCGAGGCTAATATAACATCAGGACATGAAATTGTTAAAGGCCTAGTGCCCACCAATGTTTAATGGCTTCCTTTACCAGGTTAATTTTCCTTTCTTGATCTTAAGACATCAGAAAATAAAGGACAAAAAAAAAACATGCATGTAAACAAAATCAGAATGAAGGACTCATGAAAAGAGTAGAAACAATCCTACACGGCGAGATTACCTAGAGTGAATCACTCAGCTGATAATACAGGGGCTATTAAACAAGTGAATCACTCGACTTATTAACATAGAAGATCGCTGAAAAGGGAGGTAATTCTCTTTTTCTTTTCTTTTTTTGTCTTTTCTTTACTATTTAATCTTATCGTTTGAGACGTATCCAAGGTCCAATCACAGGAAAATTGAAATTCCATCTTCAAATTCCATTGGTTGAAAAAACTGTGACCCAATAACTTGCTTGTCATGTAAGTAAGACACCACCATTGTCATGAATTACTGTTTGGTTTTATTTATAAGGGAGAATCAAACTCAAGAAAAGTTAGGCCCGCCTCTCTTACAGACGAATCTCAATCGACAATATATAGTGGTGTTGAATTTGGTCTCAAACAGGGATAATATTAGTGTATATATTATAGTATGGAGGCCGAATATTTTTGATATATCTGCTGATCAATTTTATCCTGTGAACTTGTTATATGATATAACTTCAGACCAAAGTAACGACTTCTTGATGATTGCAAACTAAATATTCATATTCGTTATAATACTCAAACCGATGGTTATTGTTATGAATGTAACTTCTTTCGAACTCATGAACAGCGCATCATCACTAACAAGTCCCTAATCAAGACGATGATTGAACAGTACCTTCTTATATTTTGCCCTGATTTAATTTTTGTGTCTCTCCGCTCTATACTTTCTTTTGAAGAGCCTAAGTTAGCTCCTTTTCATTTGATCTTAGCCTTGGACAGTCACGCATTACCACACAGGTGGCTCGAAATCTTTCCGAAATTCAAATACAGAGATTCAATGTTGCCGGAGTGAGGTATGCAGGTCTGCGTGTGCTGTGGCCATTTAATTGTATAATGTAATTTTAGGTCACTCACAAGTTCAAATACCATCATGCGACTTAACTCGTGCGATTGATTGTAAATCGAAACAAGGGGATTGTGCAACCAATTATCAATCTGAAGGGAATATTGTTGAGACGATTAGCGTCAAATCCGCAAGTGAACATTAACTACAAGTGAATATTTCCTCACTACCAACCGTAACAAATAGAAAAATTTAGATGAACTATTTACTTTCCTAACAAATGAAATAGCTAATTATCATGTGATGAGTTAGAAGCTGATGCTCAATTTGACCAAAGAAACAACAATATGTTTTCTAAATTTGAACATCTACCTATTAATTATTAGGCTCCGTTCATTTCGTGGAAAATATTTTTTTGAGAAAACGTTTTCTAGATTTTCTGGCGTTCGTTTCATGGAAAATGAATTCCTGGGAAAATGTTTTTCATGAAAGGAAAAAGTCTTCTAAATTAGGGGAAAATGTTTTCCACTTTCCCCACTTGATCTCTCTTATCTCACACCTCTACAAATCATCACTTCCTCCTCTCCTTTCTTCTTCTTCTTTTCTTCTTTTATTCGAATTATTTTTAAATTTTCTTTTTTTTTAATTCGAATTGTTTTTAATTTCCTTTTCTTTTTTTATTTCATTTCTTTTTCTTTTTTCTTTTCTTTGTTTCGATCTTCTTCTTTCTTGGCTAGTCATCGGTCGTTACTAGGTGAACCTCAAGCTCGTCGATCTCAAGCTCATGCTCGTCGATCTGGCGAGCGCGAGCTTCTCGAGCTTGACGCTCGTGCTCGCTAATTTGGTGAGCAGAAAATATTTTCCTTACCGAACACCAGAAAACATTTTCCGAAACATTTTCAGGTTTTAGCCGAACACTAGAAAATATTGTCATCTTCCTAGAAAATGACTTCTGAGAAAATATTTTCCGGAAATGGCTTATATTCCACGAAACGAACGGGCCCTTAGAGTGGCTGACATGAGGACGGAAAACCCAAAAAGTTCATGATACAAAATTGGACACATTTATGCTCAATGCTCAAAGATCTTAATTGGTTCATTATTCAAAATTAATGATTCGTATAAGGGAATGAGAATATTTACCTAGTGATGGCAATTTTTATTTTTTTAACATTTTTAGAGAGATGCAAGATTGAATAAAAGTTAGTAATCTGAACAAGAGTCTACTATATAAAGGTGAGTGGTTTCAGATTCCATATAGGTTCCACTTGGAACCTAGATCTGACCGTTGAACTAGATTCTTCATTTTGTGGAATATGGAACCTCCCTACATCCTTTGGAACCTAGAACCTATATTGTTATAGATTCTAGGGTCGATTTCAAGGTCTATCCAAGTTTACTTTTATTATTAATTGAACGATTGCAGTGAGTGATCATATTTAATAACTACCACTTGCTACTACAATTCACTGGCCATAACTTATATTTAGACATATAAAAAATATGAAATGTTAATAAAATAAAAGTCTTGATCATAAAATGGAAGCTTTGGACTAGCGATTCCAGATTATATATTCATCATCGAACGCCATAGAATATTGCAAGATTATGCAAAGATATTGACAAAGAAAAACACGAAAACTTATTCCATGTTCTAGGTTACAAGTTTCAAGTTCTAGGTCCCATCACCTAGAACCTAGAACCTACCAGTAAAACAGGCTCATCAATATTTGGAATTTGGAACCTATCTTATTACCTTTGAACATAAACCGGACAAATTCTCATTAGTCCAGTTCTCAGGATCCAGGTTCTACCCTGGAACCATGCTCACCCATACTGCTATACACATGAGTTGTCTAATATAGGATTTTCATTTGGAGGATTTTTTTGATATTTCATGATGTTCTAGTTAGAAGTTCCATATTTTGAGTTTGTTCTTTTTTCTTTTGGGGAGAAACAAAATTATTTTTGGTTTTAGGTTGGAGACGTACGCCGGTTGAACTGATCGATGCTATATGCTCATTTTTTTCAGTTATTTATCTTCGCAGCTGTCTTTAGGAGTATTTTGAACTTCCTCCAAGCATATGTTGCTAAATATTTGAAGTTTGGACAATCCAACGAGAACCTCCCCAACATAAAATTGTCGAGGGTGTTAAAATATCCCACATTACTTGTCTATGATGTTTCAATACAAACCTCGTATCTACGTAATCTATGTCAACCTATCAAATTAAACTAATGGATTTTTTTAAAATTAATAATCTTAAACAAGTGCTATTGTTAATGATATCTATTTTTTAATCCCAACGATTGAATTCAAATGGAAAAAGATGCAGTGATGTAAATATAATGTGTCCTTTAAAATCTAAAAAATTCTTAAGTACTAATTAGGGAAAATTGTCAACAATAATCCTAAACCTATTGTACGATGGCCAATTAAGTTCTAAACTTTTCATTTTTGCTAATTTAGTCCTAAACTTTAGACAATCTGCTAATTTGAACAGTCACATCAGCGTTTTCCGTCTAAAATTAGCTGTAATGACTACATTAGCAAATTGTCAAAATGTTTATAACTAAATTGGCAAATTATTTCGACCAAAAATATTGACAAATCATCAAAAAGTTTACAACTAAACTAACAAAATTGAAAAGTTTATAACTGAATTGACCACCATATAGTGGGCTTAGGACTTTTTAAACAATTAACTCATAGTAATAAGGATAGTTGCTCAAAACACCCTTGAATTTTGGTATTCATGTGCAATAGCCCGCAATTGGCAGGAAAATTACCAATTTTTGTTCGAATTTCTAGTTTTGTCTCTATAGCCCTTAAATGTTACCCAAATATAGCCGTATTCTTTTTTTTTTTTTAACCATAATAACATCTACTACATGGTTAATGAATTTTTCTTTGGTAAAATAAGAACGCATAAAGGTTGCATGGTTGATTAAGTTAATTAACCTTATTGATTGCTATTTTAGTGGAAAAAATGAGTTAATTTATTTTCAGTTTACACTTAACGATTATGTAGATGAAAAGTTTAGCAACTGTAGCAAAAAATCCAATCTTCAGGGAAGTAATTTGCAGCTTCTAAAATTTCGAGGGCTATTATGCAACAATGCTAGAGTTAAGTGGGGAGGGGGTACTATATGAGTTTTCAAAGTTTGAGATTGTTGTGCAAGAATATCGAAGTTAAGGAGATTTAAGCAATTAACCCCAGTAATTATCGTAAGGATAAGAGTGCCTTCGGAGCACCTTCAAGTAACACTTGACAGCTATGCAGATGAAAATTTGGCTGACTATAACAAAAAAATCAAATTCCATAGGACTAATTTCCAACTTTTCATAATTCTAAGGCTATTATGCAATGTTGCCAAAGCTCACGAGCGTAATATGAGTGCTTCCAAAGTTCAGGGCAATTCAAAATTCACGAGGTTTCAGCAATTAACCCCAGCAGGATTCAATCGAAGAGTACCTCTGCGGCACTTGTTCAAGAACCAAATCAAAATAATATATGCTCAAACCCCTCCTTGAATTTTAGCACGGTTGTGCAACATCTCCGGATCTTTGAAAAGGTACAGATAACATCCTCGAACTTTGACATGTTGCGCAATAGCTCGCAATATTTGAAAGGTTATAGATTACCTTCAGACTTTATTTTTGTGGCAATAACATATAAAATTTACTAATTCTTTTAACCAAAATAACATCTATTAAGTTTTCTTAAATTCATCAATTAACGCATTACCCCCTAGTAAAGGTTGTTTCAGTAAAGAAGGGGAAAAAAAGGAGTGATCCCATTTTCAAGTAACAACAAACGGCTATGCAAACGAAAACGAAAAATCAATTTTTGGGATGATCTTTTTTTTTTGTTAAAGTTTTTATTTTTATTTTTTTGGTAAAGAATTTTTGGGATGATTTTTGTATTTTCAAAGTTCTAGATTCTAAAATCCAGGAAAAAAAATCTGTAGCTTTTTGAAATCCGGGGGAAATGCATAACGATGCCAAAGTTTACGGGCGTTTTGATAAGTTATATCTAAAAAGGTGCTGCAACAATTACATGTAATCAATTCTTTCTAAGAATCGAATAATCTCTTATCAAGTACATTAAATAAGGCTTGGTAGGCAACCGTACACTACATAAGGTTATAGACGAGCACGTCCGAGTGACGCAATAGGAGAATGGAATGGAACACAGTTCAGTACTCCATGATTTCTACTGCGAGTTATGATAAGTTTATCGAAAAATTATTCGATCAACTCTAAACTTATTATACAAATACTAATTTAATTCTAAACTTTTTAATTATGTCAATTTAGTCTTAAATCTTTATGCAAAATTGCAATATTAATCTTTTTGGCCAATTTTCTCAAAAATCATTGACGTGGAAGTCAGTTGTCATCAGCCATCCTACCTACGTGGCGCATCACAAAAATTAATCGGAAGAATTGTGTTGACTCTTCAAATAAAAGCATAGAACAAAATTGATAAAACTAGAAAATTTAGGATCGAATTACGGCCGTTCAATAAATTTAACACTGATTGGATATTTTCCCACGGATCCATCCATCCACTCGTCAGAAATTTTTCAGCCCTCCTGTGTTTTCTAACATTATTCAATCCTCCACTTCATTGTGCGGGTTATCACAGTAGCTTTCAAGGTCCCCCACTATTGGGATGGTGCTCTCTACACGGTATCCACACTCACCTCCACCAAATGAGTGCAATTTGGGTGGTCGCCCTTCACTCTTGGTGACTCGGGCTCTTGATTGTCCGGTTGACTTGTCCCATTTATAGAAATCGGTATCAGTGTCCTTCCATCCAACCCATGTGTACACCGGTTCCGTTCAATACTCGAGGTTATGTCCGTGTTGAAGTAGCCTCTTGGGTTGGTGTTAGGTCTCGATCGACTTCGTCTTGACCCGTCACAATTGGCTTGGCTTGATACGCTTTCGCTCCCTTCGCTTTTCACACAGGTTTTGGACAAGATAATTAAATGTGTCGGTGGTTGTTTTTCACGTTACCATAATACTTTCTTGACATCGAGAATCGTCATGGACAATGTGCCGTAACAATTTTGTTCACGTAACTAGTATCAAATCCTTTGGGGCATGAGCATTTGTTTCCTGACCTCATCTTTTGAATCGAACTGTGGTGGAAAACTTCGTTTCCTAGTTAAGATTATATACAAGATAGTCCTTGCCAAGATAATTTACGAAGGCCGATACACAGGGAAGCAGCCGTTAACATCTCAAAAATTTGCCTCCATATTTGCAAAAAAATTCATAAATTGCCCTAGGATTGACTGAACGACATCGACCAGAGTTTGGCCTGTGAAAAACAAGGCACGAAACACTTTTTAAACATACAAAAAAAAAATGGGTCGTAATCATCACAAGGAGTCTTTTCACACCCATATTGCCACGCGTCTGATTTATGCATGTCGTATTCATTCGCACATATCGTTTTTGTGATTCACGCCTCAGTTGCATGTCATGTTCATTCATTGCATATTCAATCACTATGTCACCTCGCATTAGGCTTTTCTAGTCATGTTCGATTACTGATTGCTTCGACTTCAATCTTTATCACGTAATATCCGATATCTCATTCCATACCATAAATTATGCACAGCGTATTTCAAAATACTTATTCACACGCGATGAGTCAGCCGTTACACAAGATGATTTGATATTTCTACCTCATCGCAAGTTGATTAAAATTCGAATTTTCAAATTGTTTTTAAATGAATCATTGACAATGCATAATAATGCAAGCTAAGGCTTGATCGAGGAATTGTGGCATGAAAAAGGGTGCTGTGGGATGTTAATTTATCTGATATGCAATCAAAACATTCGGATCTAAGGCTCTGGTCTATAGATAGACCAATCATGTTGCACATAGGCATCCTAGGTTAAACAAATCAATCAGTAGCGACTTCTCTTTGCTTTTCAATTTCATGTATTTGGTTTCGTAACCAATTCAAACCTATGATTTGGAAAGATCCTACGAACCGAGGCACTAGTAGCTAGCGACCTGATTGGAACCTTTCAACGTTTTACACATCCGCGTGGGATTCTTCCTTTGTTTCCGTAACTCACGCATGCACCTAAAATTTTCTTGGCTCACCCCTGACGTTTGTCCTCGAATTTAATTGCTATTGTCCGATTCAATTCAGTACAATTATATTTTGCCTTGACTAGGACCAACCTAAAGATAAGGCCTTCCTCGCTTTCCCTGATTTCCTTTTCCTACGTTTAGCGATACCACGTGGTTTAAAATGCCATGACACTGCACAAGAAAAGTCTTACATGAGAACGTTTGGGCAAGGTACGTTTTGGCCTTTCGTATCGGCATATTCAGGTCAGGGCAAGGTACGTCTTTGTCGGGCTGTGGCTCATGTGAATGCATGGCTTGATTAGATGAAGGAGTTGTCGGTAACAAGCACGAGCCATTATTCGAAGGCGAATGCCGCACGAGGTAAATTACCAATTACAGAATAAGAAATAACAATCATAAATTGAATGTAAAGGGATTTTTCTTTTTCGTGACGATTCTCAAATATGACATCAATAATAAATGGTGGGTACATTATCACCAACAATGACGCCTTTGTCAATTAGAGCTTCTAATTGCCGTGATGGTCTTCGATTCGACAACCACTAGAGTCATTCTTCATGTCTGACAGTAGTACATCGTGACATTCAAAGGTCATGCTGGGTACTCTTTTTTTCACATGTTAGAAAGATTCGATCCCATTCAGATTGTGTTATGTTATTTTGTATGAATTCAATTTATGTTGACTTCTTCCTTCTTTCTTTCGTTTTTTTTTTCCTCTTGGTAAAATTGTTCACTTTCTTTAACCAATTCCCATCATCCACCGGTGCTAAAAACTTTAAATGTAAAAATTCAGTGACATTGAACCTTGAGCATATAGTGAAAACCTTGTAGATAATTAACAAATCATGGGTTTGCATGTTCGGCCCTTAGGAATCTTCCCATCTGTCGGCAATGCCAACTTTAAGCTGACAGAATTCACATAAAGAGAATTCAACAGGTTGGCTTAGCCTTGAATCTATCATTTATCATGCCACCAACCGCAATTTCTGGCCCTCGTGCTTTGTTTCCTGTTATATTATACACTTGCGTGACAAACGCATGGAGACACACACGCATTCTAAGCAAAAATTAGTGAAAGTACTCAACACGCCTAACAAAATATTCTCCGTAGATCGAGTCTTGAACGCAAACGCTTTGCTTCATGTCTATCCTTTCTCATCATGGCGTGTCCATATCCCTAATTACTTTATTTCTTAGAAAATTAATTGATGGGAGGAAAGTTTGGGAACATATGTGTGTTTTATCTCAACGTATCATTATAAAAATCCACTCGTGGAACCACAATCAGATTAGGGTTTTAGAAGATAAGGCAAGGCTGGATTCTTAGGCAAGGTTTTGGACCTACTTTGCTAGGTCCATGTGATCATCAAGCTAAAACAATCATGCCATGAGTCGTGATATGTCCCATTTCATGTAGTTGTCCAGCTCACATCATTGATATGATTTTCAGATGTGTGATGCATGATTAAGCGCCCACAATTTCATCCAAGGGATTAAACTCAGGGATTTGTCAGGTTGATCAGGACTTGTTAGGGTAACTCGATAAGGACGTAACACCAAATTATCTCTTGAGAAGCGTCACCAAGGGTTCGAGTCACGACAAAGATTATTTCCTTCAAGTCATTCCCTTGCATCCCAGCAATCATCTTGTCGGGGTGAGAAGGAGGTATGTTGTGATTTGGCGGGAGTTTTAAGTTAAATGCATTCAGATAGACAAAGACGGTAAAAGGTAAAAGGCCGATTGATAGTTAAGCTGAATGATCAACTACTTTTGCCGATCATGTCTCCTCAATTTTCTTTTCTCTCGCGAAAGAAAAGTAAAACTATAGTATCTCCTGAAATTTGATATGGTATAAAGTACACGATAGTTTTGAGTTACACCTTGTTTGCCTACTTCTGATTTCTATTTTAAGAAAAAATATTTGAGCTATGAAAAGTTATAATAAAAAAGGGGAATTAATGCCACGAAAAATCCTAAAGTAGTACACTTATGATCAATTTACCCCAAATTAATTTTTTGATTACCAAAAATCCAAAATCGGTATACCCGTAGTAAATTTACTAATATAAATATTTCAACCCCAAAAATTAAACTGGTACATTTGTGACAAATTTACTTACTATTAGTTTCTATGAAAGTAGATTAATACTACAAAAATCGCAAACCAGTACACCCTTAATAAATAGAAGGGTTAATATCACAAACTGATACACTCATTGGTTACCACATGTCATTTAACTCAATAATTTGATAATCATTTGACGAAAACTAATGGATGATAAATTTGTCATAGATCAAAAAAATTAATTTTTAGTAAATTTATTACAGGTGTATCAGTTTAAAGTTTTTCAATGTATTAACTTGTAAAAAAATATACAATTCTATATGTCAATAGTTGAATATCTTAAAAGGTCTTAAGAGCTTTAGTTTAAATGAAAATTAAAATAAAGGTTTTACAAAACTTGTAAAAAGTTTCAAAAAAAAAAAAAAAAAGGTCAAGGTCACTGTAAAAACTATATTACTCATCCATCTTATAATATAAAACTAATATTCGTAATGCTGACTTTGAGTACCATTCCGAAGTAACAAGTTGAGGGGAAGAAGATCCCGTATTTATTTAAGTACATCAGATCTCAGAGGAGGTAATAGTTGGGATTCTTCCGCCTAATATGTCAAAAATTCACTTTGTTGCCACTATAGCAATCAATCTATGGGAATTTGACGGACAAAAAATCACATTCTAATTAAATCAATCAATCTATTTAAACACGCGAGGATCATGCGGTTGACACTAGTTGACGAAACTATGCTGCCTGACAGAGTGGGGATGGCGCTTGGATATTTCTAGCCAAAATGAAAATGGCTGACCCCGCACTCCAATGTCCATCCCCCCCTTCTCTCTCTCTCTCTCTCTCTCTCTAAACCCACCCAGAAGAAGATAATGGAAGTGTGAAAGTGCGTTTCCACACGCGCAGCACCATCATCATCATCATCATCATCGCGGAGTGAGTGTCCTTCTTGGTTTTCAACTCCTGCATGATATTTGTAAAATGGGGTTGTGACAATTCATCCACGCCCTTATGTTCAGCATCTCTTGGAAGCAGAAGCCATTATATATACGCTCAAGAGAAGAAGAAGAAGAACAACAAGAACAAGAAGAAGAAGAACAAGAACAAGAACAAGAACAAGAACAAGAAGAAGAAGAAGAAGAAGAAGAAAAGAACAAGAACAAGAAGAAAAGAGTTGAGGCCATGCCGTGTGTGTACATCTCCACCAACGTGTGCCTCGACGGGCTTGACCTCGAGCCTATCTTTGCCGATGCCACTAAAGCCGTCGCCGCCCTCATCGGCAGACCTGAGAACGTAATTTCTCTCTCTCTTCTGGTCATTATCAGTGAATGAACATTCTATGGTTCATTTGTTTTATAAGTGCAACGCTGTTTTTTCGGGGCGGATCAGTTCAATTAGTATAGTTCATAGATTGAAGGAAGTTCCAATTTGGGAATATTAGATCTTATTTGTCGCCCATTGTCACATCTAGCTAAACACACAGCAATACCCCCACGAAAGACAAGTTTCTTTTAAAAAGAAAGTGTTTTTAATGGAGAGTACTTGGAGTAAGGAAAATGAAGACTAACTTGAGCTTTGTAAGATTATAATGAGTTCCATTTAATGGATAAGGTTGCTTTAATTTCATTTATTTATTTCAAGTTGTTTGGAAAAATGTTATTTATTAGAATTAGGATTTTAGCTGTCGACGACTTTTATAAATACTGGCTCTGCAGACTCTTTCTATTTAGTTTCTAAATCATTGCACTCGATTTCTTCCCTGTTTCTCTCTGAATTCTTCTGTCTAAATCTCCTTCCTTTGCTTACCATCTATTTCCCTTCCCTTTATGCAATTCTAAACTAATCTCTCCATACCGCGTCCTGCATTAGCCATGCAACCTCCAGCCCAACAAATTCGCGCATACAAAAGATCTGAGGATAGGACAGAGAGTGCCAAACTTAAAGGACACTTCCAGGGTTTTACAGCGGGAAATATCGATGAATTAGATTCACAAGAAACACAAAAATTCTGAAAACTAGAACTTGTGAAATCGACCTGGTTTAGTTGAATGCAATGAGCTTGTAATTATTCCAAACATATTGGAAACTTGCATCATGCGTAGGGCCCAAGAGTGCGAAATCTTTATTTCACCACCTAACTGTAATCTGCAAATGAAGTAATCCTGGTCCACATGTACTCATTTCTCTAGCTCCAAGGAATGTAAACTTTCCTTGAGTTCAAAGTAAAGTTAATTCTCAGTGACAGATATGTTGGAAAAAACCCTCAAAAAGAGAAGTAAATCACGTTTGGATGGCTTTTCTTGGACACAGTTTGTGATGGTGATCCTGAAGGGGTCCTTGGCAATCTCATTTGGGGGCAACAAAGAGCCAGCTGCTTACACAGAGATAGTGGCGATGGGAGGCATCAACACACCAGTGAAGAGGAAGCTGATCGCCACATTGGGCGACATCCTCCACAAGAGGCTCTCGATTCCGCCCGCCCGGTTCTTCCTCAAGGTCTTCGACACCACTGCGCACGCCATCCCCAAATTGTAACCTTCATAAGTACGGTTTGTACTGATTAATGCTCAAGGCATTGATTTCTTTTCTATTTCCTATGTTGTACGGTGCGTGGGTTCCACGAAATGGAGCTAATCAATGGAGTTTTCGACTGGTTTGGGAGGTGCTGCAAAGCGGCTTAGCTTGTGATTTTCTGTGTGTGTCCTATGCAACCAGCTTTTTCACTGCGAAAAGTGGAAAGCGATGGGGAAAAAAGAACGAGCAAGATTCATTCTAGAAAGCAAAGGTTCCGAAAGGAGGTGGAGAGAATCATGTGAGGCATGTATCAAGACAACCAAGAAAGTAACACGCAAGAGATAAGTCAGTCAAGCAAGTGGCAATGATGCTCGGTGGGGAAGACAAGATGTCTTGGTCGTGTGAATAACCCCCAATAAAAAATCTCATTGTTGTTTGCGATTTTCAGACTTTGCTTATTTCACGAAAAATAAATGATTTTAAAAATATTTTTATAATAATAATCACTTACAAAAATGAACAAATGAAATTTTTTTTTTATTATTCCTGAAAATATTTAAATATAAATTGTTGTCAATAATGTAATAAATTTTCATTAGTTAATTATTTTAAGCAATATAGGTGATCAAATTTAAGAAAATATTTTTCCAAATCATTCAATTTCTACAAAACAAATGAAGACAGTGGTTCTTATGGAGGAAGGTACCAAATCTCATCCCAGATTTTCGCTCATTCATCACTTTGCATTAGCTACTTTTAACATTGCATATGTGCATATTCCATCGTAATATGTTTAATCGGATTGACTAAAGTACCTTTCTCGGGAAAAGAGAGTGAAATGAAAATACTAACCTCAAAACCACAAAACTCCCAACATCCTAGCCCTAATCTGAATGTGTCCACCACACCCCATTCTCTTTCTAGGCAGCAACGACGGCCTCAATCGAGGTCGCAGACAACATTGCTTCTTACCCTAAGTTAAACCCATCAAATGGGTGGGTCGGGTCGAAAATTGGTCAACCTATATTTGACCCATTTAACTCGTTTTGACCCATATGACCCATATCCAACCCGACCCATACCCGACTCATACCCGACCCGACCTATATTGCTAAGACCTATTAATATTCTAGGAAAACCCACTTCTATTATATGCTAATTGGATTAAAACTTCAAATTAAATCAAAAATAGTAAAAAAATTTAAAAAAATTTTAAAAAAAAAAAACCTATAAATTGAAATATTTATAAAAAAGAATTAGCCTATACACATGCTTCTCTTATTTGAAGTGAATATACCATTGAATAACTAAAAACTATAACATGAAAACCTTTTAACTAAACCTAAAAAAGCTCATTTTTATGATTTTTTATTTTTAAAAAAAAAGTGTTGTTAAAACATTTTTATGCAATACAAGTTTTTCAACAATTTTTATGCAATACAAATTTAATGGAAAATTTTATAATTCTTTTTAAAATATTTTAAAAAATCGAATTTTAAATTTTTAAATATAATTTTAAATTTTTTTAATATAATTTTTATAATTTTTATTTTTTAAAATTTTTTATTTTTAATAATTATTTTTTCTTTTCTCTTTTCTCTTTTCTTTTTCTTCTTCTTCTTCGATCGGCCACGACGACGGCCGACGACCGGCCACAAGCAAGATCGAGCTCGCCAAAGATCGAGCGAGGCTTGATCTTGCCGATTCAACGAGGTCGAGGCCTCACCGACACTAAGGCTCGAGGCTTGAGCCTCGCCGATCGTCAACGACCTTGAGCTCGCGTGCTAGCAAGCTCAAGCCTCGCCTGGCCTATCGCCGCCGACGGCCGCTTAAAGAAGGAAGAAAAAGAAAAAAAAGAAAAAAGAAAAAGAAAAGAAAAGAAAATTGAAATATGAAAAATAATTATAATTTCGATTTTTTTATTAAAAAATATTTTTATAAGGTTAAAGAGTGAAGGCCATGGGTTCAAAGTGGGTTTCCTAATAACCCATTCAAACCCTTTTTTTTTTTTTTTGTGCTTTACTTTATCGGACCCATTTTTGACTCATATTTAATTTTCACTTGATCCATTTCTGACTCATATTTAACTTTCACTTGACCTATTTATAACCCATATTTAACTTTCACTTGACCCACATATAACCCATTTAACTAAAAATGGCTCATAATATGGGTTTATGATCCATTTTGCCAGCTCTACCCTAAGGTGATTATGGCCTGCTACGACCTCGCCAAGTTACCCATGGTCTTGCAACTTCAAAGATGAGGATGCAAAGGCCATGGCAACCTTTGTTTTGAGGTCATCCTGAGTAAAAAGAGAGATAGGCAGGGGTATTGGATAAGTGAGGTGATGAGTGGCTTGGACGCCATAGCAGCAAGTAGCCGCATTGGTAGTGAGATGCAATTACAACTTGTTTTACCGAGAACAGTATTGATACCTTTCACTGAAGGTTGGCTCTTCAGTTTTTTGTGTGTATCGATTTTGCATCGGTTCATAAAGGAAAGAAAAGACTCTAATGGCAGCAATTACGGGTGAAGGGAACAACAAATTCAAGAAATCTTAAAAGACGAAAATGAATAAAGGATAACTACAACGCAAATAGAAAAAAATTACTTGCAAGAGCAGGTTTACATTGTTTTCATTGAGTATTTTCCATCCTTTTGCAACAATTTGTCGTTGGTTATATATAGCCAGACCAAGTAGATAAACCATTGTCATAATTATATTTCAATTTAAATTATTCCTGGGACATTCAAAATATTTTCTAATAACCTTATCGCGTTATCCACAAGGTGGTTGAACACAAGGTGGTTGAAGCCCGGTAGCAACGAGTGCCTCAATAACTCGTCTATCCCTTATTCAGTTACTGCTCGAATTGTAGCTGATGTCGAACCGTTGGTAACTGCAATTGTTGTTATCTACAAATTCCCTCCAAATCTACGGGTCATTGTCCAATGGAGCTTGGTGGGCCTTATCAGTTAGTCGCAGCCCGCAAAGGTCACTTTTTGGTGTCAACAAATGCGCTCTTTTGAACACACGCTGTTGATATGCTTGGCAATTATTAGTCTCTTTGGGTTCCCGCAAAACATTGACTCGACCTTTGATCTCCTAGTTGACTCTAATCCAACGTCTTCTAGGGTTTCGTGATCCTCAACTCTATGGCCTCCCCGGATAGTTTTTCTCTTCTCAAGCTAGAATGTGGTCTGGTCTGCTTCGTCTCTTAACCCTATTGTCCTTCACAAGTATTGCTTAGAATAGTTCCAAAATTGGATTTGTACCATCACAAAGCTTGATTTCTGCGACCTTTCTTTCCTTTGGCTTCCTTGGCTCTTCTCTAGGTCCTACCTTGTCTCCTTCTTACGATCCTTTAGCCTTTTTGGCTCCACTGGACCAACTTCAACAACCAAAGAGTAAAGACAACTCCCTCTTGTCACTGTTGAGTTGTCTCAAATCGTCCTTGGTACCTGTTTCCTTGGGCCTCGCAGTGTTAACAAGATTGTTCTATGGTTTGAGTTTTGTGAATTGGGATTCGTTGGTAGCAGATGTGGTGAAAGAGATGGAGAACTTCTCAGGGAAGAACAGTCTGGCTTAAGCCATAGATATGGCTACTAGTCTGTTTTTAAGTCCTGAGGTTGGTTTTTTTAGGAGCTCCTCTTTTTCTTTTAGCTTTCTCGGATGATTGTTTCTAGTTTTCCTTCCTCTTATGTGAGATTACTCTAAAAGTCATGCGAAATCAATTTTAGTTGCGAATTTTTTCTTTTGGTCAATAAAAGTACTTTCATTCATTCATACATATAGTGATATTACTAGGAAACAACAAACAAGTTTCTGAACACAAAATATTCCAAAGGATTGTAATTAAAGAGACCCAATTTGAAGGAAAAGTGTTGAGGCAATAGGCTTTAGGAACCCAATCAATTTAGTTGTGAATTTAAGTGTACTAAAATATTGTCTAATTCTAAACCATCTAATTCTTGGGTAACCTTTTTTGAGTTTTGGGTTTCATTAGAAGTTGGAATTAGGGCGAGAATTCAAGTTTTGGTAGGCTTGGACAAGGCCCATTGATTATGAAGCCCATCTGGCTTGATTGGGCCCAAATTACTTGTTTAGCTTGAAAATCTGATATAACTTTCATGGGCGAGTCTGGATAACAACTAAATCCCGATACCCATCTAGCATGATTCTATCCATTAATCACCTCTTATATTTCCATACATTTCCTTTTGGCACAACGCATGGGTCTCTTGTACTAGCGAACAATAAAGCACAGTTAAGATAACAATTCAGACCTTTCTCCGGATAGAAATGATGGTGTAGGAGATGGGCATGGGATATGATGTCGAAAGCAAACATCTCTTCCTTTTCTTTCTAATTTCCTCTTCCAATTTCAACTTTGTAGCATGAAATCGTGCACAAATAACATCACTAATTGAAATCTGACCAAGCCACGTGGAGTCAAATTAAGATATGGGTTGAGAGACACTAATTAGGCTGTGGATTGGATCGCCAAGGCTCACAAAATTAGTTCCTTACCACTCAACTAGCTTGCTAAGCCTCCCTATTTCCTATGGTTAATTTCATGTCTTGATCTTGAAAACTCTTGTAATCCATCTTTCCCACAATAATGGAAGTTGTCTCTCCTAACCAAACAAATAATAATAATAATAGTCGGGTATTTCATGAACTTAAAATTTATATCTATCTAAAATGAATTTTCTTAACATAAATCTTAAAGTATTTTATTTTTTTGACGTTTTCTCTAATTTTTTAATATGAATATTATTTAGATTTCCTCTTTGATCGACTGCATATTAAATATCAAGTTATATCCAAATTTAATGATGAGAGCAAGTGGTTCTCATCAATTTCTCCTTTTTTGTTCAAAAGATTTTCCTTTCTCAATGCAGATTCATACTTTCTATTCACGTATCAAATTAGTAATTTAGGAGGTCTCTTGTCGGCCAGATCTCAACCCAACCACCAAGCCTATGTTCCTCTCTAACCGCCTAATCGAAACCCCACTCGAGTGAAGGTCTATGCTAGCCAATCTACTTGTCCAACCCAAAAAAAAGACTCAAAAAAAAAAAAACACGGCATAACTCAACATAAATTGACATGAATTATAAATACGATTTTTTAATCAAGAAAGAGGATGCATATATATATATATATAAATATGTAATATATATTATATAATCTGGCGGACCGGCGCCGGCGGTGTCCACTTCGGAATTTCTCTCTTTCGCTCTCTCGGATCGATCCGCCGCCATGGACGACCTCCCTCTCCAGAAGATCGCGATCTCCGGCCCCACCCTCTCCTCCCTCCTCCAGCGCGTCTCCTCCTCCCCGGCCGACGCCGACGGCCTCCTCTTCGGCCACGTCCTCCCCCTCGCCCCCTCCTCCCTCTCCGACGACCCCTCCTCCGCCGCCTCCTCCGCCTCCGCCGCCGCCGACTCCGGCTCCTCCTCCTCCACCTCCGCCGCCGGCGCCCTCGTCGCCACCGTCACCTCCTTCCTCTGCCCCGGCTGCCCGCTCTCCTTCTCCGACCCCCTCGGCCGCCTCCTCCTCCGCCACTCCCAGCACCACCGCCTCATCGGGTGGTTCTCCTCCCGCCGGCGCTCCCGCCTCCAGCCCTCCATGCGCGACTTCAACGTCGCCGCCTCCCTCGCCTCCGACCCCTCCCTCTCCTTCCCGATCGCCGGCGGCGGCGACGGAGGCTTCTCCCCGCGCGTGTTCCTCCTCTTCTCCACCCCGCCCCTCGACTCCGCGATCCACACCCACGAGTACCGCGCCTTCCAGTTCCGCACCGCCACGGAGACCTTCGAGCCCAGGTCGGTCGACGTCGTCAACATCGGGCCCGGGTTCCGAGGGCAATTACGGGAACTTCAGCCCCAACTCGTCGTTCCCGTGGCTGGCCTGCGATCTGAGGGGATCGTCGATGATGCAGGAGGACGGCAAGGAGGAGCGGCTGAGGGACATGAGGTGGGCCGCCGAGTGCCAGGACGAGATCGATTCGATCGCGGAGGGTTTCCCGGCCGCGAAATTGAGCAGGCTAGTGGGGCCGGAAGCTAGCAACTACACTGCTGGGTTGGAGGAGATGTATGAGAAGATGTTGACGAGGGTCGACACCTTGGCCAGGCTCGTCGAGGCGAGCTCTGCTCAGGTCCTGGAGATGGTGAGCTCCTCCCCATTTCTGTATTTGGAGCTTTTAAGAGTTCCGCATTTGTTCAGGAGGATTCGTGATGGATGATGAAGTAAAAGTTTTGGTATGAAATCGTTGGGGCATTCATTTCGTTAGTCCGATAACTTTTGATTGAGGAATGTAGGGATGCTAGTTTAGTGTGTGTGGTTAGAGGGGCTATTGCGCGCTCCACATTGCCTTGACGGTTTTCTCTTTCGCGCTTCATTCATTATCGTCAAAGGTAGAATTTTGGGTTCTGTGGTTAATGGAGTACTTCATGTTTCGTCGGGCTTCTCATGTTGATCAGTTTGAATCGGTTTTGTGTTATGTGCTGACTTGTCATGATTTTGTGTTGCGCTCATGGTTAGGAGCAACATAATTCGAAGTTGAGGGCAGAAGTTGCTGGGATCAAGAGGGTGGTCGATGGCTAGTGGTAAGTGTTGTTCTATTGTATCTGATTGAGTTTTAATAATCTAGTCCATTTCCCCTTTAACTGTGCAATGCATTGGTCCTTAAATGACCTCGCCTAAGTCATCTACTGGATTGAGATACCACTGTCTCTCATAAACCCATTGTCCTTCTCTGGATTTAAATGAAACTTAGAAATGTGTTCATTAAGCTCTTGATTCAGTTTATGCATCTGCATACTTCCCAAGGTGTCAAAGAGGAGGAAAAGAAAAGGAGAATATGACTGGAGAGTAATGATCCTGTACTTTCCTTAAGAAGTGATAAAGTTACTTTTGACAGAATGCCATCTTTTAGCTCACTATAGTTAGCAAGATAAGGATGGCCATGCGCTTACTAAACACTGGAGATTGTCAATGGAATGTGCAAAGCGATACTTGACTGCAGTAAGTTTAACATTTAGTTGCAATGTCATGAGGTGTGAATGTGAAGTTCGATAAGTCATAGGATTGAAGATAAGTTCTAGGATTGAAGCTTTGATTTTTTGGCTTCTTAGCTTTTTCCTTGAAATGTCACTCAACTCCTAGAGTAGTAGTGGATTCAGTTTTGGGGAGCCTATCATCTTTGAGTAATTCGGTTTGTATGAGAGCAGTACTCTAAGCATCTCCTTTCCTGGGCATTGGGTATTTTGGTGGAAGCAAGGGTGCACCAGCATAACGTTATGCCTGCAGGTTTAGGTTTTACTGATAGTGCTCACTAGTAAGGGTTGTGATTGTCTTTTCTTCTAGTGTCTCTTCATTAGGTGCACATGCTTGTGCATGGTATGAGTAACAGACAAGGGTGATCGGGTCTCGGGTGGGTGAGGTTTTAGACCTGATCTTGCACTTGACCCTATTATAACTGATTCCCTTTTCTTGGATCCTATACCTGATCCTGTTTGCGCTGAATCCTTTTTTGGAACCATCCTATTTTTCTGGTCTGGTTTCAAGGTCAGCCCTATTTTCATTAGAATTTGTTTTGCAACTGCCCGATATCCTATACGGTTTCGAATTTTACATTGATATGCGAGAACATCCCTATTTCTACACCCAAAATAATTTACCTGGGGCAGAAGCTGCAAGAGAACATGTACCTCTGAGATTCATGCCCAATGTTGCGAACGAGAATCACTTTGGATTGCTCGGTCATTTTCAGCAATGACCATGGAAAAACTGCATTGACAAAACACGAACACCCACATAACCAAAAGGGGGCATACTAAATCGAAAGCGATGTTCAGGCGAGGAAGATTCCAAAATATTTTCAACTTTTACACTTTCCGCTCATGGATACCAATCTCTAACGATAAACCCACGATGAAAACATTGCTACGAAATGCAAAGCGGAATCGAGAGATGTTGAGAATGAGAAGAGAACTTTCCTGACATAGAAATCAGGGGAAAAAGTAGGTTTTGGACTTTGGGCTTCCCAAACCAGTTCCCGAACAGGTCTGGGAAGCGGTTCCTAGGTGGGTAAATACTTGGAACCGGTTCCTGGACCGGTTCAAACTTGTTCTGAATTTTGGGAACCGGTTCCCGGACTGGTTTCAATGGGAATCGGTTCACGGCCTTGTTTTCTGGGTGGGCCAGTCCGGTTCTTGGATATACCTGGTCTGGTTTGCTCGCCCCTATTAATAGATGTCTTTCCGTCAAGGAGGTTGGGGACCTGTTGTGATTATCGATGGATATAAAAGTATCAATCCTAATTTTTTTTTTTAAAAGTTGTTTCATAACTTCTCTAGTTAGTTTCCTTGTACTCTGCAGTAGCGTAGAAACCACCCCTAAGGTGATGGGTCTTACTCAGACAAAACACAAATAGATTATTAAGTTAATTGCTGGTTTAAGGAATGGAGCTGACCAGGAATACGAGGGGGGAAAAGTAATGCTGTGTGCTGGGGATGGAGATCAATGTTGACTTCTGGTTTCGGCATCTGGCAAGTGACGGAGTTATGCCAATACTTCTACTTCTTTAATGAGCAGTGCCAGGTCTCATTTATTAGTTTGGCTAATTATGTCACAAATGGTTGGTGGTGTTGGCAAGTATCTATTTTGTATGTTGAAGTTGACAACCACTGGGTTTTTCTGAAGCACTGTCATATTTAGATGGCTATAATTTATGCTATGAACAACTGGCTAAATTCATTCCTGAATCTGGGAGACAATGTATGCCTCAAAGCCATGGTGTTGACCTTTTCCCCATGAAAATTTTCCTTAAAGAAACAATCCATTATAGTCAGCTGTAGTCAGTTTTTTTTTAGTTTTTTCTAGTTAGGTCCTATCTTATATCTATTTTACAACCTGCTGTATGTGCTATGCGCAAGTTGCGAAATCCTGCTCCCCCACTCACGCGTCTCCACCTCAGCCCCCCAAGAATGTGAGAAATTGAACTCCCTATCTCCCCCTTACCAAGTAGAAAAGTGGCCACTGGGGTAACCCCCAGTGATTAGTTGTTAGTCAGATGATGAGTAGGTATTTGTACTGCTTGTTACATAATTACCATGTCTAAATGACCTTAAAAAATTTACATGTCATCACTCGATACATACTCCAAGTACATATTTTCATGCTTTTGCATCTTAAGTGTCATGAGGCTGCACATTCTGCGATTTTCATTCATAATGACATATTTTTGTGCTGTAGCATATGTTAATCCAAATTCTTTTGTTCTTGGATTTATTTTGGACATCACAGTAGAGAGAAATGCATGATGTTGCTGATGTGTGAAAGGTGGCGGAGAAAGGTTTTGAAGACTCTGCGACCATTTGGTGGCAGAAGATGCCTGATGCCTTAGTTTATATACAGGGGACTTGAAGCTAAGTGGATGATAGATGTGGAGGTGTCGCGGACTGATGCTCTATTCAATCGTTCCTTTGTAGGAGAGAAAATTCGGCAACCTCCATATCAGGAGTGCGATAGTATTTTTTCTGCATTTTGCTTCGATCAACTTTTGGGTCTATTGTATCTTCTGGGAATCTCCACAAGTATGGTAAAGTGGTTGAAGATGATTTTAAACCGCGAGGGTGTCTGCAGCATTCTGTCCTCTTGGGCACGTACTATCAGAATTCCTCTTGTTCTTGTTCAGCACATTATCGGGTCGGTGCTCCCAATGACTGGACAGAGATCCATGTTTCAGTCTTCTACCATTAATGGAGGAGAGGGTTATCTGTTGAGTGAATATCACTGGTACTTCATGGTCTGAAAGGAGAAGATTGCTTACAAATTGAAAATTCTAACCTTTTAACACCATTAACTTATCCACATGGAATGTAATGTAGAAATCATTACCACCATCTAACATCAAAATAGTTCTTTCATCAAACCCACTTGGGACCGTTGATACATGTCACGTTGGTCCACTGTCTAATTCATGATATTAAAATGAACCTCATATGCGTCAAGATGAATTGGGTTGTGAACAAAATGAATAATGTGATTTTTTTAAAAGGATTATTCTAATGAACGATATCTTTTCCTCAATCTTAAACCCTTTTTAATGATTATATAATGGCCCGGCATCAGAGAATCTTGAGTGACTCAGAATAAAAGTTAACCATACAAGAATATATGGATATCATTAGAAGTCCCAACTCATGTGGTTTCATCACTTCAGGATGATTACAAGTACATTCATTGTGTATTGCTCGAGGGCAGTCAACCATATCAAGCAAAAGATTCAATAACAGGTCAGAAAACTAATAAACTAATAAACAATACGAGCAGAACTCCAGATGCGCCATCCAGAGAGCTCTTAGTAAAAAAGAGGAAGATAAAATCGTTTGATTCGATAATTCGGAAGCCATCAATGTGAGGTGCAGTTGGCATGCTTTGGGAGTGGTATATATAGATGAACCAGCGAGAACTGTATGGTCAAGATGCAAAGATGGCAGGCCAGCCATTGCCATCAAAATTCAGCATCTTCCGTCTCACCACTTATTTCTGGTAACTTAATTTCTGTTTTGGTGACGGCATTGCTCCAATTAGCTGTTAATGGGGATAAAAGACACTTGAAGAGCGAACTACTCCCGAGGGGAAGTACCATGCTTCTCGGGAACTCCATTTGGCTTGTCTCAAGTCCTCCGTGGCACTTGCTATAAGCTCACCGGGAAAAGCAACATGTACAAACTCGATTTGATATCAGTCACTTCCTTCCCTGCTCTGCCTCGGACCAAATCCTTTCCCATGGTCCACCTTTTGTTCCTAATCTGGAATCGTATCACCAATTGTCAAAGAGATGCACGACTACCAAATAAATTCTGGAGTCCTAGAAGGCAGTGCTCGATGTGGTGCAAATAAATCCAATAGACTATCGCTACATAATCTATCACAAGGACATCCCATGAAGTCACCTATCCTTTCAGTTTCACATACAATGAATATTCTCAGATCCCTCTCGTTACTTTATTAGACGAAACCTCATTTACTAATTTCTTAATCAAAGTGCTCTAGATGTGCTCATGTGTGCGCATGTCAGGGTTACCTCAAGGCCCAACTTCGTTGTGTAGAACTGACAATCCATAAAGCGTAGCTTAAGTCAAAACCGGTTTACCTCCAAATGCCAGCCACTACCCGCAATGTCATGAAGAGAAACAACCCTGCCCAAACTCCAGCAAGACCAAACGTGGGAGCTGTTGCCAGTAAAAAAGCAGAAGAAACCACTCCAACAAAGACCTATTTAGTGCAGCAATGGAGAAGGTCAGAAACGTTGAATCTCTTTAGTTTTGAATAAATATAGAACGAGAGCGAAGAGTCACCATGGAATAGGCAGCATATCCAAAATCCGAAACCCCATAGTAGAGCCCATCAATAACGAATGCCACAGCATTCACTGGTTGAGATCCAGCAACGAACTGCAAATTATCAGTGTGAGACATCTAGTAGCATCATGTCAAACTGCAAATTTGTGATAGGGGTATCAGCGTGAGACATCTAAAGTAGGAACCGGGATCCATGTCTACAATCTTGAAAAAAACCGTCAGCAAAAGGACAGTTTAAGTACGTGAGATGCGGATGTTTGGATTAGGAGCCAAAGACGAAGGGAGTCAGATGAGATCTAGGGTTTCTTTTAGATTTTTTTTTTTTTTAATATTAAAAAGTTTTCCTTCTCTTTTTGAAAGTTTTGAGAATTACATGAATCTGTTTTCCTTCTCTTTTTGAAAGTTTTGAGAAGATGACTGGAAGTATTAAGAAGTTCAACGACATCCTCTCAAAGTATAAGGAGCATTCTGGGGCAAAGGCTCTGGGATTGCAGGAAGTGAAAGGATGCTCTAAATGCAGACTTATCATGCATGGAAGAGAAGCTATTTCTAACACTTGAATCCATGACAGCCAAGACAATGGAGCAAGCTAATGGTTTTATCAAGGGTCACTGTTTCGAAATTTGTTAACCTGGTGAAAAAAGAAAAATCTAGAAGATGCCCAGGAGCAGATCCAGATAGCCTAAACCGAAAAAGAAATTAAAATGCTCAGCTTCTTAGAGCTTTGCACTTTGAGTTTGGTTTAGTTTAGGTATGAAATTACCTCACATGCATTTAAACATTTGCTCCAACTCCCAAACCTTTCTCAAAACATGACGAACATGTGCATTTTGGCATTTTGTTACCCAGAACCAGAAAGCAGGATGTCGAATTAGAGACTAGGCAGAGGCACTCTCTTACCAGAATACCCGACCAAGCAATTTCCAGAACTTCAGAATCCGTGCTGAATAATCTTGAAAAGGCTCCGAACCCAACAAAAAGAATGACAGCTAGAGCAACACCAGTGGCCACACCAATCTGTTCAAAAGTTGAAATATTAAGTAAGGTGGGAAAACAGTGCTCTCTGATTCCTTGGAAAATAATCAAGAAATTTTATCCTTTTCAAATTAGCATAACAACATGCTGAAGCAACAATATACCTGAAGAACCATGTATATCACTTCACGTGCTTGCTCATAGTCTCCTTGGGAGTAACCACGGGCAAGAAGAGCCTGTGACAAAGTCAAGCAATTCAAAGAAAGAGAACCTCAGTATGAGGTGCACTCATGTGCAAATGCTAGCTTAATGATGAAACTTCTGGAGGTGCACGAAGCACCAATATTATCCTCTGTAAAGAAAGTTGCGAGAGACATTGTAGTCATTTGTCATTTGCAAATCTATCCCAAATATGAATTGTCATGTTAATATTTGACCTGAACTGTGCGGATATAGAGTAACAGAGTGATTCATTAAAGGATAACTTGGTCAGGCTTTTAGGCTATTGGACAGTTTCATCATAGGGTACTCTGTAAATTGCTTAACCAAGACAGCAAACCAGTAGAAAGGCAATTCTATGACAGGGGAGAACTCATAAAACGGTTTGTACAATGACTTTGCTCAGCTAATCTATGACAGGATATAGATCAGAAAGAGCTGATTTGGTACCTGGCCAGCAATTGCTAGAGCATCAGTAAGCAGAGATACAGTCAACCATACTTGTGTGCAGATCTGATAACCAGCCATGGGTATAGGGCCCCTCCTAGCAGCCATTGATGTTGCCAAAGTCATAGTAATGAGAACTGCTAAGGTTCTGCCAATGAGAAGGCCACCTGAAGATACAACAAGCCTCGCTTTAAAAGAAACTGGCTTTCAAAACAAGCTGCAGTTACTCATCATGGCGTCAAATTTGACCTCCATTTTGAACCTTAGTCTTGTAATTGACTACAAAATGTAATAATAAGTGGACTTTCTGACTTTGTGCCTCACTTAAGGTTCTTTCCAGAATAACTTGCCCGAAGGAAATTAGGACAACATAAACTTCGGGCCATTCTTGAGAAATTAAATTCTACATTTGCTGTTAATTGGTTCAAATAATGTCTTCACCATATAGATGCATAAGATGATGAATTTAGAAAATAGAACTAAAATAAAACAGGTTACCCTACTAAGAGTCATACCTGATTTCAGATACTGGATAATTTTTTTCCCATCAAAATTTGGAGAGATCAGTGATACTTCATCATTCAGCTTCCATAGCAGGACTAAAGCTATCAAATATCTGTTTTATAGAAGGCAAACAAATTTAAATCCATTTAGTGGACAAAGAAGTTACAACAAATCACATTATGGAGAAATGACAATACTCTGCAAATAGTTATGATTATGTTAAATTTACCACAGTACTGACATACTCAGAAGTCACTGTTGCTGCTGCAGCACCACCAATGCCAAGATCAAAAAAAAATATCAAAATTGGATCCAGAAACGCATTCAGTAAGTTGCCAGCAACTGCAGTTCAACAAAAAAATTTGTCAAAAACTATGCCAGGAAAAGAGCTATAGTATTAACATGTGGACAGAAAATTGTTTTCCTTTGTGACAATTCTCAACATCATCTGACTATGAACTCAGGCATCTCTTTAAGGACAAGCATCTCAGAGTGCTTCAAAAGCCAATCGGCCAATGACCAGCAATTAGCATAAAAAATTAGCTCAGAAAACCAAGTTAGCCAATTTCAAAGTGTAAAACTCAGAATCCATTAAATTATAGATTAGAAATGAGCCTGTCTGTCTGCAACTGGATTTATTAGGTGGATATAATATTTTATAGATGAACCTAAGATTTAACATTTACACCACTGAAATAAAATTTGATTATCAACACTCTTATACTTATTTTACACAAATGTAAGATGATTACAAATTATAAAGATTTACACAAAGCCATCAAGGCTGGTTATGAGGCATCATCGCAACAGTATACTAGTTTTCCAGAGGTGTATGCTGGCAGCCAGAATGGACAAAAAAAGAAACAGCAGAAGTTGTCAAGTCTAAAATCAAAAACATAATAAGATAAAGAGAAAATATCTTCCCATCAATTAGCCATAAAAAGAAAATTGCACGTTTTATCTTACCAAAAAATCTAGTTTTCAACAAGGAAAACTACTTTGAAACCCTTGATGATTCTCTGAAAATAGTTACTTGTCTTTTTATAAGTTCACTGGTTCTCATGTATCTTGACAGTGTCTTGTACCCTTTGAGACATCAATTAAATTACATACTTCCACAGAGAAGATTACTCCTATTATGAGAAAGGTCCAGAATATTACGTTATTTAATGGTCTTCTTCATATAATTATTCACTGAGGGTGATCTTCATTCAATATGAATCTGATTAATTATAGTTCTACACTATAATATCCTAGAAATAGATCCTGTTTCTTCATAGTGTAAAGCTAGAAGATCCTATTTCCAAGAATGAGATCCACACATTCAATGGTGAAGGATATTATAATATTCCATCACTAATTTTCAACAGAACTCATTGCAGTACATACCTATGGCATATAGAGGTGTCTTTGTGTCCTTAAATCCACGAAAAGCACCTTGTGCAGCAAGTGCTACTACTATAGCTGGAGCACCAAAAGCTCTCAAATATAAGAACTGTTCAGCCGGTATTCTAATTGGTGAATCCTGTAGATGAGTGAACCTCAATGAACACCAAAAAGATATTACACAAATATCACTAAGAATGTAGAGAAAAATCTATATCAGATAGTAAACATCCCTCAAGGGTATTATTATGCAGGTGTTTCAAACAAAATGCACTAAAACCAATCCTTTCCTGTTATAACAAAACTGAGGTGCATAATTTAAGGAGTGACATTTCCATGTTATGCCTTATGATTAAATGACATTCCTTGGTGGAGAGGTAAATATCTGTAGAACACCTCCCCAAGAAAACCCCAGTACATGGAAAAATGATAAAAATAAGAGAATTGAATGACGTTCATTTTCTCATAAATTCAAGGTGCCAAGTGTCTAAGCAGGCCTCTTGTGGCCTTCCACAAGTAACAAGATAAATTTAATAAGCACAAACGAGGGCCACAGTGGAGCTCTTGTCATAATTTGTCTATAACAGACAAGATTAGGCATAGAGAAATCGGGCTAATCAATTAACTTCATTCTTGGAAAAGGCATACATACAACAGATATACCCATCAAATTGATCCAGAAACCTGAGCCAGCTGAAAGTGCAATACTTTCGGCAATCCCAATGCCAGTAGCCAGTGCTAATGAAGTTGATAATGATGGAAGGAGCTTCTTTGTTTTTTGCTCCTCGGCAAAACCTTGATAAAATTGATAAAGCAGGACAAATCAGAGGAACATAGCTGGAGCAATAATAGTAACCATGTCTTGAAGTATGATAAAATAAGAAGAAAGAAATTACCATCACCGAGTTGACGATAATCATCACTACCGTTATTCGCCACGGCTTGCTCTTCAGCTACAAATGACGTGGTAATGTTGAGCAAGGGAACATTAAACAATTTCGAAACCAGATTGAACACAGAAACTGATACTCCAACTGCTGCCAGTTCGGATGATCCTGGATAGAGAAAAATAACCAAGAATAAAAAAATAATCCTCAAGTAGCCAACGAGTTTCATTCACAATACATGACGCCACATCAAATCAAGAATCCTTATCCTTACAATCACCGAGGATGTCACATTCGACCATTTATCTATCTCCGAAGGAAACTATTAGAATTTCACCACTGGCAGCCAGACAATTTGCAGTTTTCAAAGCATTATCACATCATAAACTATGATCATCTTTGCCAACATCTTGTGAGAACTTCAGCCAAATAATTTTCAAACGAGCAAGTTTCAAGAATCCTTATCCTTACAATCACCGCAATTCGACCATTTATCTATCTCCGAGGAAACTATTTTCACCACTGGCAGCCAGACAATTTGCAGTTTTCAAAGCATTATCACATCATAAACATGATCATCTTTGCCAACATCTTGTGAGAACTTCAGCCAAATAATTTTCAAACGAGCAAGTATCGAGCCAAATCAACGACAAATTTCATCAATTTATATAAGAAACACTTCTCAACCATCCAAACTCAGACTTTGCACAGTTCATGAAGTTCAAGAATCACCTATACGACCAACAAAAGCACTGTCCACCAAGGACGTAATGGGATCAGCAGCCAAAGCCAGAGCAGCCGGTAAAGCAATGGACAGAATCTCCAACCCGATTTCGCTGAACCTAAATCCATCCCTGCACACTCCCAAACAAGCACTCACAAAAATCACAAACGCAACTCACGATTCAACACCAATGACTCGTGAGCAAACACGACTTCGCACCTCGAACTTTCCAGAACGCGATCGACCCAATTCAGCGACTTCGTCGGAGTCGCACCCCCCGCCTTCTCAACCTCAGCACGAGGTTCGGCGACGAGCTTCGAACCGTGGCCGCGTTTTGCTTCACATCGGACGACTCCGGGCCGGCCTTCGAGCGGGCGGAGCAGCGGACTCTGCAGCCGCTCCGGGGCGCAGATGAGGAATAGAAAGGGTGGCGGTTCGAGGGCAGGCGGCCCACGGAGGTGAGGAAGCGGTGGTGGGGCGAGACGGCCGATGGCCATTGGAGAAGCAGCGCGGCGTGCAGCGTCAGCAGAGACGAGGATCCACCACCATGAACGTTACTGGCAGGTACTGACGGTACTGAGTTAAAAACGAACGTCGGATCATCCGGAGGAAGAAGCCATGGAGGAAGAGAGGGAAAACGGGAAAATATCTTCGACAGCTTGTTGCGGAACTTGTGGACTGTGGGATGGAGAACGTGTGGCGTTCGATGGCGGCGAAGGTTCTGAGATTCCAGTTCGAACCGTCGTACGACCTCTCGTGTACCGCAACGTTCGCGTCTTTCTGGTACCACGATGTTATGGCGTAGAAAAATCTAATTTCATATCTTGAAAGCAGCTTAAATTCAGATGGAGTCGCTACCACCGAAAAAAATAAGAACCGATGTACCTTTAAAAAAAACTACTTTTCTTGGTACAAAAAAATCTGATATTGAATGGACCGTTACGAATTTTCTCTTCATTAGTTCCACCTAATGTCTTTCATATGAAAACACATGTGTCAAAAACTTGTATGATCGATATATGATGTGTGAAAACTCAATATAAATAGATCTCCAAGTCATAAGAAAAAATTGGACTGAGATTGAGAATTATATGCACACATTGCTAGCATAATCATGGCATAACTACCCTCAACTTTATATGAATCTATAAATTATATGATAACTAAAAGATAACACTTTAATATAATCGTCAAAAATATTATTGGTAGGGGTGAGCATAACTCAGGTGAACGGTTCTAAACTTGGAAATGGGAATTACTCACTAAGAACCGATTTTAAAAAATTAGAATCGCGAACTACTCGTTAGTTCCATAAATCCACCTAGGAACCACCAGCCCGATTTGACTTTCGAATGGATTCATAAAATCAATCTTAAATCCGTGCATTCAAATTATTAATAAATTATTTATTGGTAAAAAAGCTTATTTGGCTTTAAATTAAGGTTGGATTGTGAACCATTGATTTTAATTGAATATTAAAAACTATTAAGCGAAACGAATAAACAATGATTGTTAGCTAGGATTTTTCTTTGATGGTGTGGTCCTCAATATGTTAGAACTTCCACATAAGTTAAAATATTAGTTGTTTGATCCATCTTTTTCCAATGTTGTCATAATTTAATCATAGGGATGGTTTAAAAAGAGACCTAATTATGCTCTTAAAACAAGCCATGGGCTCTTAATTTTGTGTCGTGACAACAAAGTACTGCATCATTTAGGAACATCTACAATCGGTCATTTTCCTTCATCTTCATTTGTTTATTTTGTTTTTGGTTGAGAAAGCAAGTAAATAGATTATTAGAATAAACAAAAGTAGGGAGATTAATCCTATTATACACCCGAGAGACAAAATTAGTCAATAACATTATTTATTAGTAAAAAAACTATAAAATAATTAAGTAATTGAGTTAGAATTTTTTATTTTTTATTTTTAAATTTTATGTTTATAGGTTCTGTCCAGGTAGGTGATGGGCAATTCCATGCCTAAAATAGGAAACCGGATTGATACTCACCAATTCTAGTAAATTGAAAATTGGAAATGGACCAATCACCATGAGAATTGCCGAATCGAAGCTGATCCGATTCTCAATTCCTTTGCCCGTCCCTACTTATTAGTGCATCTAGAAATGGCCATTCCTTACCCAGGTACCTGTCAATTTTAGGTTTGTCTTTGCATCTCTAGTGATTTAATATACATTATTGTTAGAATACCATCAAAATACAAAGATACGATCATATTTTTGGTAGAAATCAGTTTTATTTGTTCGAATTGGTTTTTCTTATCAATTATATCACTATATTAAAGCAAAGCAAAATAATAACTAGTCCAATGAAGAAGTGCTGATAAAATAATGAATTGATTTGTTGAAGAGAGAGTGGAAATAACTTGTAATTTCCTTCATTCTATAACAAACACAGCAGTAAAGCTCAATAATATACATTTCAGATTCACAAATGATGAAACAATAGCTGATTCCACACATCGGGCACACCCGGTAGACACCAATGGATGCAGTCGGAGTAACCCGCAGGGTTCGACAGCTGCTCAGGCTTCAGCGCCTCCCAGAACTTCCGATAGATCGACGGATGCCCATCCTTCCGGTACTCCGAGAGCTGAGTGATGTTGACCACAGAGACTCTCGGACCCAGCTTGCCAAGAACTCGGTCCACCATGCGCATCGTCTGCAGGTCAGAACCGGCTCCCCAGTGGCCCTCCACATTGATAGGAGCCCGCTCGCTGTAGCAGTTCCCTTCGCTCCCAGGCTTCCATTCTCGGCTCCTGAATTAAGAAAAGATAGAAACATCAGATAAAGGGTCATGGAACAGATAACAGGCCGACAGAGATCTGATAGTTATTCCTAGTACTTGGCATCAGGCAAACTAAACATGCCTCTGTTTATCGCGTTAGGTGTGAATTTGTGCAAGCATTATTGTTGTTTTCCTAGGAAGTATTCCTGCACCTTGATCCATTCTCCAATATGTGATTTTTTGCTTCAAAAGAAAACATTCATGGAGCTGGAAAAATTAAGTCCAATATTGGAAAAACTTGAACAGCTCTCTCCGAACACAATATTTTCACTTTGGAAAAGTTCACTAATATCTTCTGCAAGACAACCACTATCGTCACTATCTTTTGCTGATGTTTTCCAGAAAACAGTGAGGAAAGGAAAAGTGAAGTGCTTGTGCAATTTCTGAAGTTTGTATCACTATGTCTAAAAGAGTTTATATTCATGCTTGGATTAGCCGACATAGCACATCAGGTACATTGGTAGCATGAGAAAAGAGCGCTACCCACCAGAGATGCGTTGGAGACATGGTGACGAAAAGGACTTTCTTGCGAGGATCGAGCTTAGTGGTCACCCAATCTGCCCATGTCTCCATTGCCAACTCCATTGCGCCCAAACCATCTAATTCTTCACAATCGCCATCTCTGTCATCACTCCATCTGCAACAGTCATCACACGTCATACTTTGCCAACATAAAATCAGACTCTTATTCTAGCTCTCCATTACTAGAATCGCCACCAGTGCTGTACTTACAGAAGCTTAACAGGACCTTGTCTCCACCATAAATATGTGTTGAAGACCAAAATGTCAGCATGCTCCCACTGTGACGCATGCTTCAGAATTGAATCCGGCCGTATTATTCGCTCGTCCAACCTATGGTTCACTGGATCATCGGAGTTAGATTCAACAAGGAGAGGGGCCCAGAGAAATTCCACAGTAGCATTGTATTCCTGCAAACGAACCGACAAAAGAGAAATTATCTAAGGAACTTGAAAAAAATTGCCTGCTCCTATAAAGAATGTTGAAGACATACTTTAGCCATGCACTTGCAAAAATCAAAAGTCAGGAATAAAATGCCTCAAGGGACCATGGACTGCATTGCCAGACTACAAGCTTTACCTCTGATCTAAAGATTGTAAGAGCTGCATTAGGCGTTATAGATCTTTTGTCCTCGGAAGTTGCTGACTGCAACAGACAGAGCATCGATATCCATTGCCCTCGATTTAGTGAATCTCCAACAAACATTAGTCTTTTTCCTCTCAACTTCTCCCACATTTCAGTCACACTCCATCTATCAAAACAAGACAACCACAACCATGGTCAAACAAAAAGGAAACCTGTCCAGTTATTACTGCAACTACATACCAAACAACGCATCCAGTAACTCATTTTGTTTTTGTGGACACAAAATTAGAAAGATACCTAGAGTGTATCATTTTCCTGTAAACACTTGACAAAATCTATTTCCAGAAAAGACATCTGCTCATTTAGAGTTCAAAGACAGATCATCCAAGCTGTTTCCAAAGTTACCCAAATTCTCTTACCAAATCTACTCGCTCATGAGACTTTAGACTATCACATCAAAGTTGGAGCTTCTTGCCGTAGCCATGCACATATAAGGCGAGGACACAGTCAAAACAAGCACAGCAGACTAAATCCTTAAAAGGAATTACCTCTTTAAATTGCAATGATGAGGTTGCCATCTCCAATACTGGTAGTCCAAATCAGACCTCCCATGCTTGTGGCAAGCCAGCTGGTCCGACATGTATGGGCATTCCGACTCGCCGTACATCGGGAACGACGCATTGTCGAACACCCATCTCCCCGAAAACACATTGCACCTCTCCAAATCAACCCTTCGTCGTTCGGACGCCGGTGCAGCCTCACCCCACCTGATCTTCCTCCCACTATACTCTCTCGTGGAGTTGCATCTACTAAATCTATCCAAGACCCCTACAACAAAAAGTAACCCACAAAAAAATTCAAACTTTAAACGCGAAATTTCAATCCAACGAAGTACCCCCGTTGCCAATTACCAAGAAACAGAGAAAAGGAACACTGGAACCCACAAACCCTTTCGCAAGTTCAAGTGAAAAGACGAAGTGCAGCGTACCAGGAGCTTTGCCCCTGCGAGCTAATTGATTCGGCCTCACGAAAGTGACCTCAGGTTGCTTCCGGGGGACTCGATCCGGGTCATGGTTGATTTGTCGGATGCTGCTTTCGTTGTACAGGATCGAACAAACGATGAAGCCGAGGAAGACGAGCACGAGCAAAGGAAATTGGTTCTTCTTTCTGTTCCATCGATGCATCGTGAGCGTGTGGCAGACTCCAAAGAATCAGAAGAGCTCCTGATTCCGGAGCTCCCTATGAATACAGGTCAATAGAGGCAACTGGGGAGAGAGACAGCTGAGCAGGGTCGGTGACACAGTAACAGCACGCATTATATCCCTTTTTAAGTGCAGAATTAAGACAAAGGACAAGCTTTTTCTAAGCTAGTTTAACGTTGTACGGTCCGGTCAACGGTGGGTGTGAGAAAATGGAAGGGTGCTGCTCTTAGAATAATGGGACGGATGCAACCTGCTCTGCATCATTAGAATTCCCCATCTGATCTTCTTTTAAACTATGTAAGACAGGACTTGCTCAAAAAAAAAAAAAAAAAAAACTATGTAAGACAGGAGGATTCGTGGGTCCCTTTTCAATGGGGGTTGTTTCTCATTGGTGGGTTGTGAGGCAAAATGCAAGAAGCAAAGGTTAGATTTTTGGTTGCGTTGATGATTAATGATTAGGGAGAGAATACAGAGTACTTTTGAGACCTGAGCAGGTCTTTAAAAAAGGCTCCCGCCAAGCCCATGGAGCGGATCCCCCCGGGAAAATTCCCAAGCGGGGGTGTGAAACACTGGGGGTCTGTCGGAGTCAACCAGGGACCTAAAACCTGGTAATGATACCACAGGGTCACCCGTCCAGCTTCTTCGAAGAAGAAGTGGTGACCCCATTTGAACCCCGCGATGCCTTTCCCAGGTAACCAATCCTGGCCGGGTACAGGGTAATGATAATGTCCTGTCCCTTACGAGGGTCCCTTTTCAATGGGGGTTGTTTCTCATTGGTGGGTTGTGAGGCAAAATGCAAGAAGCAAAGGTTAGATTTTTGGTTGCGTTGATGATTAATGATTAGGGAGAGAATACAGAGTACTTTTGCGCGTTTTGGTAAAGATCCAGTGAAGGGATTTCTGTCAAGGAAAAGTTGCTATAAACGGAGGAGTTGGAATTCTCGTTTTGAGTTCCGTAACGGGGAAAACATATGAACGAAGGATATTCCTAGGAGGACTCGAGGGTTATTAATCTAATCAGGAAAGAGAATTTCTTAATGGGTTGTGGCGACCAGACCGCAATTGAACAATAAGGGCACATAACCACTGGGGGTTCGCTCCAGTGGCCAGGGGAGGTGGGGATCAAATCCCACCTGGGGATTGGAGTGGGGACGATTTCATTTCATGAATGGATTTCGACTCCCACGCCTTGTAAGGCATGGAAAGTAAGTGAGTGTTAGAGTAGGATTAGAGTAAGATCGACAAAAAAAAAAAAAAAAAAAAGGCACATTTAGTAACATTTATGTATCGGGAATAATTTTTGAACAAAAATATATATTTTTTTTTTGTTTATGTTTTCAAATAATTTATGAGTATAAGAACACTCTTGATAACTACAAAAAAATTATATTCCAAAAATAGAAATGCGTTTGGTAAACTTGTATAATTTTGTTGTTTCTTTTAATTTGTTAATATTTTTATTATATTTTTCCTTTTTTTTTTTTTACTTTCTTTTCCTTTGTGGCCGATCATTGGCCACGGCGGCGGTTGGTGATCGGCCACCGGCGAGCTCGCCGGAGCTTGATCTAGCGAGGCCGAGCCTTGTCGTGGCTCGGCGTCTTTGGGGGCCGATGATGCTTTGGCGAGGTCGCCCAGCCCTCGTTTGGTTGGTGGCGGCGCCGGCCATGGCCAAAGTTGGCGACCAGCCAAAAGGAAGAAGAAGGAGAAGAAAAAAAAGAAGAAAAAAAAGGAGAAAGAAAAATTGTTTTTCGGAATTGTTCCCAAGAATAAGAAATTTTTTTTTACTTTTTATTTTGTTCCAAATTTGTTATTGGGAATAAATTTTTTATTCCGAAAACAAAATTTTACCAAACGTGTTTTTTTTTTTTTTTTTTTTAGAGAAACATAAACAAAATTTGCCAAACAGGCTTACATTTATCAAAAAAAAAAAAACAATGGAACAACATCTTGCAATCTTCCACAATAGGAACCAGGGCCCATGGGCTTTCTTCTCTGTCCCTTAGCATATCTGCCACAATCTTGCAATTTGTCCCGACCTCCCCCGCCCGTTCTCATAGGGAGAAAAAACACCATTTCTTGCCTGCACAGGATACAGATTTACCTTCGACCAAAAAGCAAAGAACTACAAAATCGCCTCTAGATGTTTCATTTCCATGTAATGAATTCGTCTCCGAATGAGACGACACCAAATGTTGTATCAAAAACTAGGATGTAAATTTAAGCAAATAACAGAAGCAATTGTCAATGGGCGACTCTCGGCTCTGGTGATTAGCGGCTGCAATGGGAGGAAAGGAAAAAAATAAAAAAAAAACCGTAACTAATTGGTTTATCAAATGCTCCAATAGGACGGGTAACCCCATTTTGCTTTTGCAAAATAAAAAGCTTAGACAAGAGCCAGACTACAATTTGGAAATTCACAGGTCAATATGAATTTGTAGGAGATAGAGTGAGTAGATTATTTATGGGCATGTTTTCCTATATCATTTTTGTAAAGTTTGCATGTTCTTGACATCTATTTTGTGAGGCTTAGTCTCAAATCAGGGATGGAGGATAATATAATACATTTTTTTTTTTAAATTCCATTTGGTTTTCAAAAACTAGAGACAAGATTTAATCATATTAAGGTACGGTTCATATTTTCTATCAACATGACGGT
Organism: Eucalyptus virginea; assembly: GCA_014182375.1. Classification (NCBI taxonomy): domain Eukaryota; kingdom Viridiplantae; phylum Streptophyta; class Magnoliopsida; order Myrtales; family Myrtaceae; genus Eucalyptus; species Eucalyptus virginea. The sequence goes on from CM024514.1 coordinate 11,660,456, forward strand.
ATGAATGTCTCTATAATGAATATATACAGAGCCTCAAATCATTTATTTTTCGTGAAATAAACGGAGCCTAAAATTGGCAAATGAATGTGAGATGAAAATTTTGCTGAAAATCAAATAAATACATTTATTTCACGTAGTAAACGGTTTTTTACTAAAGGCTTTTGCTATTTTTTCTTATAAGGCAGATTGCTACAAAACACAAGTGGGCCAAATGGCCTATTTGGGCCTGCAGGAGCCTTCCAACTCATTTATGACTGAACTTTTTATGCCCATGAAATGTAATTTTGCCCATATTGATATGCTCGTATTGTTACGGGATTAGCATTTGATAACCCGTGAAACCCTAAGCAGGTTAAATATTCTAAAGTGTATTAAGTAAGTTGAATGACAAATTCACTAGGGATGGGAACAGGGCAGGACAGGGATCACGTTCCCTGCCGCTCCTACGAGCCAAAAACTTACCCGCGTGCTAACTAGTGTGGGGCGAGGACCAGGGCCGGGGCCGTGGCAGTTTGTCCTTCACGGGGCGACAGTACCACATTCAATTGTGTGAGAAATATTTCACATTTTATTATCATTATCATTGTTATTACTAAATGCCCTCAAGGGTTGGTTTTACGGAGCCAAACAAATTCCAAACCTTATAAAATAGTCAAACTTGGACAATGTGAAAAGGGAAAACATGGAAAATAATTATTTTGCTCACATACTAATTACGATAAAACAGGGACAATAACAAAAGTACTGTCATTACTCGGACTTAGGATTAACTGTCTTGTCTTTCCTTAATGAGAAAAGAAGTGATGTCGGACTTGACGAGATCCAACTTATTTATGTAACTTATTAGGTCCTTTATTTAACATTTGACATGGGCCCAATTGAATTAAATACATTAATGGGTTATATAGTTGTGACATTTAATTAGGCATGTGGAACTCATATCTTAAACCTTGATGGATGGTTAAGATTTGAGAGCTCTAGGGTTGGTCCCATCATTGTCTCTATATAATGTCTCTCTTTGGTGGAAAATGTTGGCATCCAATTATTGCGATTCACCTATTTCCCACAAAATTATTGAGAGAAAAATACGGGAGAAGAATAACGTAGGTGTCATAACTTTCGTAAGGAATTCATTCAAGTGACATAACTTTTTTTCAATCACTTAAATGACATATCAGAGTAAAATTGATGAGTTGAGTGCCATTTTCAACAAATCATCCCGCTCCGATTTTTTTTATTAATTTCCCATCCAACGTGGATTGTTTAATGCTTTTTAAATCTTTTAAGTTTTAAATTTTGATTTTAAATTTTAATTTTTGTTTTTGTTTTTGTTTTTTTCCTTTTTTTTTAGAGTCGGTGAGGTCACTCGAGACTCACGTCAGCTGTGAAAGCCTTGTCAACCACACGCAAGGCCACGGAGTTCCTTACTAGATCTAGACAAGGTGACCTAGGACTTTCGTAGCCAATGAGGATTGCCAACCCTAGAAAGGGCAAAAAACGGAAAATTGAAAATTGAAAAATTATTAAAAATTTGTCCATGTTGATGTCAAGAAGCCATGTAGGATAACTAGTGTCTATGTTGAATTTTCTAGCAAGGCAAATTACTAATGGCATTTAAATGATGTATTTTTCAAATTTGTGGTACTCAAGTGAGCGGAAAAAATAATTATGGCACTCAACTAAGTGTCATATGAAAGTTATGACATTTACGTTAGTCTTACCTCGAAAAATACACACCCATTACAACCATTATAGAGGAGAGTGGTCAAAATTCATATCCACAAGAAGATATAATCTCTCTCATTAGATCAATAATGACTTCATTTGATTTGAGTATGCTATATTTATTAATTTGATCTCATTCATGTGATTGAAAGATTCTATTAATCAAACATGTGGTATTGGAGCGTTGGTTTATTCAAAACATAAACATGGTTATAATATTTATTATGATCTTTCGGCTCTTTTAATGATTGATTCATAGTATTTCATTGATGATGGAATAGATATATGATAATCAACTTTTCAAATATCTTATGCAAATAATGAATTTGATTGGGATGTTTTTTGAATTTGTATCAACAAAATGTTTGAAATAGATAGACATTGTCATAAATTTTGCTTATTGTTTCATGATATGGCCATTGAATGGCCTAATTCTGTGTTGTTCCACTCTCTTTTACTTGGCAAACATATATATGGAAAGCAGGTATTGTTAATGGTGTGTGAATGTGGTGGTATCATATGTAATTGTTTTCTCAATACTTGCTTACTGGGTTGTATTAAACTTGTCAAGCATGACTCTATGATGTCGATTTTATTATTATTATTATTATTATTATTATTATTATTATTATTATTATTATTATTATTATTATTATTATTATTATTATTATTATTATTATTATTATTATTATTATTATTATTATTATTATTATTATTATTATTATTATTATTATTATATTTTTATTATGGTTCTAAACTATTTGATTTGGTAATCGGCCCAAAGGAAGATTATTGTTTTAAATAGATTTAGATGACGATAAAAACCATATCATGTTATGCTCATGATTAAATTCGTAACCTCACGAAAAATTAAGATATTTAATTTTGAGTATAATGATATTCCAATAAGCAAATAAATTGCTAATGGCTTGCTCAAATTAATTTTGCCCAATAGTGATTTAATTTGATCTATTATTGCCTCATGAAATTTGCTGGTATAGTATGAAAGAATCCATTTAAAGTGTTTAAAATCAGCCCGATGGAAGGCTATAGATGATTCTTGGATGTTTTTTTAGTAAGGTTTTTTGTATTTTACCTTTCTATGTAAGATGAGTGGTTCATTAGTTTATTGTGATGATGAATTAAATCATTTATTTATTTTTGTGGATTTCTTAAAGGTACTAATGTGTATGAATTTAATTATTCCGATCAAGCATACTATCTCGATGTTATTACAAGTTATCTTCCCTTTATTGAACAATTGAGTTGTGCAAATTTTAAGAAATGGATAGAGCAAATAATTCTCACTCTTAGGGTCATGGATTTGACCATGCATTATGAGTTGACACTGTAATGGAATCAATGGTATTCGTGAGCACATTATGCGGATGAATGATATCACTATTCAACTTAAATCCATAGATATGGAAATCTTTGAAGGCTTTCATGTTCTCTTCATCATGACATCTCTTCCTACATAGTTTGGTCCTTTTAAGATCAACTATAATATGCAAAGAGAGAAATGGAAGATGAGCAAGCTAATTTCTATGTGTGTCCAAAAAGAAGGCAGGCTGAAATCCAGACGACTTGACGGTGCTCACGTAATTATCTTTGTTTCAAATAAAGGAAAACAAAAGATGCACGGCAAGGGTCACAATTATGGAAATAATGATACTCTCAACCTTATGATTGACAAGGCAAATCCTTCTAGTTTGAAAAGACCAGGTGGTCCTACGTGTCATTTTTGTAGAACTAAAGGACACATGAGGAAAGAATATTCGAAATTCCAACAGTGGCTAGAGAAGAAATATAATACTTTATTAAGTCATGTTTCTTATGAGTCATATATTATTGATTCTTCTTTAAATAAATGATAGATTGATATTGGTAAGATTCTACACAACTAATTCATTACATGGATTCCTTTAAAAAAGGAAACCAATTGAAGTTATTGGCACTCTCCATTTGGTGTTGGAGGGTGGTTTAATTTGGATTTAGTTTATATCATGTACGTTTCCGATAGTATAGAAACTTAATTTTTGTTCTAAAACCTGACGCTTGTGACTATTCATTTAAATTTGAGAATAAATTTGTTCCATTTCTCGTTATGGTGAGACTATTGGTTATAGTTTGTTAGAGGGAAACATTTATAAATTGTGTTTAAATTCTTCATTTACCGAATCATTAGTTTCAATGAATGTGAATGATGAAGTTGCTAAAACTGATAAGAAATAGAAATTGGAAAAATGAGAATTCCTAAAAATCTCGACATAAGTATTTGGGCCATATATCACAAGGTAGAATAGAATATCTCATTAAGAATGGAGACCTACAATTTAGAAATTTCTTTGACTTTCACACCTATATTAAATGTATTAAAAGTAAATGGTGCCACAAGGAGTAGAGCACTTTTACAAATCATCCACACTGATATTTGTGGACCTTTCCCTAGTTAGTGGTCATAAGTATTTTATCACTTTCATTGACGACTACTCACATTATGGTTATGTCTATCTTATCCATAATAAATCTGAAGTATTAGATATGTTTAAGATCTACAAAGCTAAAGTTGAAAATCAACTCAACCTAAAAATTAAAATTGTAAGGTCTAACTAAATAGGAAAATATTAATGAATGTTATCTAAAATAAGTCATAATTCTTGTACTTTTACTTTACTTTTAAAGAGAAATGATATAGCTACTTATTAGGAATGTACAATGAGAACCTCTCGGATTGGACCGACCATTTATAAGAGGTACTGATCCAATCCTAGGTTCCTATTTTTGGAAGTAGTCACCATACTAATGTTGTATTAAGAGTTGTTTGAGCTTACGAAAGATCGCTTCTTGAAGGTGAAATAATTGCCTCTGTGTATTCTCAAAATAGTTTTGCCAGAAAAAATTTAGCTTGAAACTGGTTAGATTTATATGAAACAATTTTGTTTCTCCAGCTTTCTTCATCCGCATTGACGCTTTTGCTTATTTATCTAATTTTGTTATTCTCTCTTTTTTTATTTGCATTGTTCCAATTGGAATATATGTCTTATCTTCCAATGTGTTTTTTTTTTTGCATGAAATAGTGTGCTTAGCTCTCACTTGACGTTTAGTCTTAAATGGATGGCCTTAAAGCTTTTCTCACTCGACTTTTTGGATTTGGTAGCTGAATCCAGTGGTTGTTTTGGTTTGATGGCTCATTTCTATATTTTGCTTGATTCAAATGATCTATTTACATGTCAATGGAAGTGGATCAATCTAATGATATTATAAATTCAATGATGGACTCACCAAAACATAAAAGTGAAAGAAAAAATCTTGAAGAGGCATCCAAAACAAATAAGGTATCTAATACTTGTTCTCCTAGTTCTAATAAATGAACATTAGTGGTGTGGCTTCATTTTCATAACACAAAATTAAGAATGCGAAAATTGAGGTGAAATGCAATTATTGTAGGGCTACTTATATGTATTGTGTTGATAAAGGTACTTTTGCTATGTCGAAGCACTTGAAAAGATGCAATAAATATCCTCGCAACATAGACAAGAAGTAAAAATTATTTGCCGTATGTAGAGTAGATGTGACTCAAATGACAATAGGGCATACTAGCATTGGTAGTGATAGTGCTAACGTCTTATCAACATAACAACTTGATTAGGATCATTGTAGGCAAATGTTTGTTTAAACGATCATAATAGATGAACAACCTTTATTTATTTATTTATTTATGATAGAGCGTAACAGATTTTGTGATTTTATTAATTAGTTATAACATCTCTTCAATTGATAGTGGCTAGAGATTACATGAAATTGTATCTTTGTGAATAAACTAGTTTGAAGATTTACTTTCACAAGCTTAAGTCTAGGATTGCACTCACAATCAATACATAGAATTCCATTCAGAACTTGAATTATTTATGTCTCATCGTAAATTTTATTGATAACGGCTAGAAATTAAATTACACAAAAAGAATCATCAATTTTATTGTGATACCTAGTAAAAAAAGGTAAGGATATTGAGAAAATGATTGAGAAATACATTTACGAGTGAGGAATAAAGAAAAAAGTGTCCATAATCACTATGGATAATGCTAATTCGAATGATGTTGCCATTAGTTTTTTTAGAAAAAGAAATTATCAAGAGATAAGCTAGTGATCTTAGAGTGTAATGTTTTATACATGAGGTGCACGACTTATTTATGAAACTTAATTATAAGGGATGGCTTGATCGAGGTAAGTGATTTTATTGCACGTATTTGAAACATAGTTAGGTATGTGAAAAGTTTTCTCAAAACTAAAACATTCAAAGGTTGCATTAAAAGTGCAATAATCACTTATAATGAGTATAATTTGTCTTGATGTCACAATTAAGTGGAACTCCACTAACCCTATGTTGGACACTATCTTAAAGTTCAGAAAAACTTTTGAAATGATAGAAGAATGTGACCCTTTCTTTATTGAGCTTGGCTATAAACCTCATAAACATGAAGATTAGGAAAATGCCAGAGTTCTTTCTATATTTTTGAAAAAAATTTATAATACTACTAACAAGATGTACATGACTCTGTATATCACTTTGAATAATTAATTTAATAAGATAGCTACTTTATATAAAACTATGAAACAAGTGGAGAGGGCTTTGGATCCTAGTGTGTGTAAAGATGAAAGATAAGTTTGACATATATTGTGAGAGTTTCGAAAAAATAAATATAATGATATTGATTGCGATAATGTTGGATCCAAGAAAAAGATGAATTATATGCAGTATTATAGACTAATCTATGAAGATAATGCGAAAGTTGAAGAAATGTATGATAAAGTGAGGATTGCCCTGGAACAATTATTTTATTTTTATGAGAAATCTTATCTTGGTTCTTGTGATAGAAATTTGGGTGGTCAATTTTTTTTTTTGTTTTTTTTTGGTAAAAGGTAAGAATGGGTGGTCAATTTTTTTATTAATACTAGTAGTTGTTGGGATTGGGATCTTGATAGCTATGAAAAGGGTAAAAAGGATGACCTTGATTTGGTTAAGGATTTTAATTTGAAAAATGCATATGATATCTTTCTTCACGATGAGAGAACAATGTCTAAGTTATTTGAATTCGGTAAGCATCTTAAAGTCAAAGGTGAAGAAGGTCATGATCTTGACCGTTAGATGTGGTGGAAAACTGCTCGTCAAGAGTTTAAAATCCTCTCTTTAATTGCTCAGGATATTTTATTTATTCCCGTAACAACCATTACTTTAGGGTCAACTTCTGGTACATTTGGTTGTATGCTTGATAGCTTTCGAAGTTCTTTAACTCATAAAGTGGTGGAAGCTTTGATTTGCACTCAAAATTGGTTAAGAGTAATTACTATGTCGATTAACGTTTTTTTTTTTTGGTCATACGATTAATGTTGAAAAATGCATCGAAAATGTAGAAAGGTTTGAATAGGGTAAGTCATTAATGTATCTTTTTATCTTGTAATTCTTTTGTATACCTAATAAATGACTGCTTTATTTCATATTTTGTTTTTGTTAGCTATGAATGATGTTCACTCAAGCTTATCAGTAAATAGAGTTTGCAAGTTCAAGTGGAAGAAATATATGTGGTGAGATTTTTTAATAATTATTTGAGTTCAATTTCTAGTAATTCTCATTTAAAACTAATGTTGAGTGATCATATATACTTGTTGTAGGACTGTCAGCAAGTTTAGCTGTGGTTTTTTGGCTCTTGGGTTTGATTATATTTTGCTTACTTGATCAATGAATTTATTCCCCTTGAGGCATGCAACATTAAGTGATTCGATGAGATGTGTGGAGTTTGGCTGTTTAAAGTTGAACGTCTCTCTCATGCTAATTGTGGGATTTGATTTCAGTTTTTGTTCCACAAAAATTTTGTTCTGAATTAGTATGACCATGTTTTTTTTTTTTTAAATTGTTTGTACTGGTCCTTTACTGTGCTTTTGCAAGAGTTATTGTAATTGGGCTAATCCTTTTAGGGTGGTAACTGTAGTGTTGGACATGAAAAGAGAACTTTTGTCAAATATAATTTTTGACTTCAATGGACTATATTGAACAATAGATGGAGTGTGTGTTAAACTTTTGTTGACCATGGGAGGTGAATGATATCGCTTTTGCCTCCCTAATAACAAAGAATAGACAAAAGGAACGCATATTTCTAGAAGCTTACATGGGACATCTATTTCTTTTTGTTCAGTTTAATGACAACAAGTGATTTGGTCCATTGGAATTGGTCCTCCCATTCTAGTTCCCGATTCTCGGGTAAGTTCAAATTAGATCAAGAAACAATCACATTTATTACTCAATATACAATGCTCGATACTCCCCTGCAAAATAGTATTAGTATGCTATGCAATAGCACTCTACCAAAGTGTCTTTGGTTGAAGCTCTCAAAATAGCTATGCATATCCTTAATCAGGTTCTTAGTAAATTTGTAATTAAAACACCCTACGAATTATGGAGAAAAAAGAAATTAATTTTGAGATATTTTCATGTATGGGTCTATTTGGCTAAGGCAAAAATATATAACCCATAAATGAATAAACTTGCCCCAAGAACCATTAAGTTGTTATTTCATTGGTTACCCTAAAAGATCAAAGGGTTTTAAATTTAATTGCCTTTCACATACCACTAAAATTGTTGAAACTAGAAATGCGGTGTTTTTGGAAATGTTGATTATAGTACCATCAAAATAGTAGACCTTGAGGAAACCTAAGAACAAGTTTCTACTCAGGATCATGTTTTGGTTCCCATTATTCAAGGATCTAGAATACCATTATTTTCACAAGAAGTTTCTGGTCCACCAAAGGAAGTACCTAATAAAGAACTTCACAATATAGCCTATTATTTTTTCCTGTTAATGAACAACTTTTTAGGAGATTAAGACAAGAAAGAAAATTAGCTATATCTGATTATTACGTTGTGTATCTAGATGAGTCAAACTATAATGTTGGATCTTATTTCTTTTGATGAAGCCACTACAAGCAATCATTCAACTAAGTGGCTTGAAGCCATGAAGATGAGTTGAATGCAATGAAAACTTATAATGTTTTGGACCTAGTAGACTTGCTTAAAGGGGCTGAAATTGTAGATTGTAAATGAGTCTACAAAACTAAGCTAAACCTTAAAGATAGGAAGAAATACACCCAAGTGCCAAAATTTGGCACAAATGGATACTTAAGTGCCAAAAGTTAAGAACGTGACACTTAAGTGCCACTTTTGGCAAACTCCGCCGGAAATCTTACGTGGCAATTTTTTATTATTTTTCTCGCCTATGTGGCTCGCCGAAGAGTTGACTCAGTAAAAAAATGCAAAAACGATGTTGTTTTAGCGCGGATTTGAATTTTAATATAAAAATTAATTAAACTAAATAATAAAAATTAATAAAAAATTAATTAATTAATTAAAAAAGGGAGGGAGGAAGAAGGCGGCAAAGGCTCAGCCCTCAACTGCCTTATTCCTCCCTCCCTCCTTTTAAAAAAAAATTAAATGTTTTAAATAAATTTAGTTTTAAATTTAATTTAATTAATTTTTATATTAATTATTTACCACATCAACAACAAAATGATGTTGTTTTTGCATTTTTCTAGCCACTTTAGCGTGCAAAATGATGTCTTTTTGCACTTACCTTACCGGAAAATCGCCACATCAGCATTTTAGCCATTTTCTCACCGTTGGCATTTAAGTGATCTATTTTACTTTGATTTTGCCACTTAAGTGTCACTTTTCTAACATTTTACATTTAAATGTCTCATCGTGCCAAGTTTTAACACTCCAAGTGTTCGGCACTCCTTAAAGATAATATTGAAAGTTATAAAGCCAAACTGGTAGAGTAGATTATAGTGATGTTTTTCTCCCTATGTCAAAGAATGACTCTTTCAAAATACTCATGGTTCAAGTTGCTTAAAGACGATCCACTAATTCTTGATAGATGTATCGTGTGGTCTTACAATGAGACTCCATTACATATAGCAACAATGCTTGGACATGAGAAGTTCATTAACAAGATACTAGATCGAAATTCTGAGCTTGTAGGAGAGCTAGATTCTTGAAAATTATCACCCTTGCACCTTGTTATAGTGAAAGGTTATCTTGGAGTAATGAAGAAATTATTGAGCGTTAATGTGAATATGTTCCACGCTTGTGACAATTATGGTAGAAACCCTCTTCATATTGCAGCAGATAAAGACCGAGTTGATGTTATAAAGGAACTAGTTCAAGAGAGTCCAGATGTGGCACATCATAAGATAAAGCATGGCGAAACTATACTGCATTCATGCGTGAATCATAGTAATTTGGAAGCTTTGAAGCTTTCGGTGGAGACTATTGCAAATCATGAGTTTGTCGATTTGAAGAATGATGATGGCAACACTATATTGCACCTAATTGCTGCTAATAAGCAAACTAAGGTAAGTAGAAATGCACAATTCCCAACCTATAATATAAAGTACCTATAAATGTCTTTGATTCCCATCCCATAATATAAAGTCCCTTGATGCATCCTATCATCGATCAGTGCAAACAATAAATTTCTTGATGTCCAGTATAAAAGTAAAAGTGAACTCTCTGAACTGAAACAATCAAACGGCACATGACATTTTAGTTTTAGAGTGGAAAACCCAAAAGGCACATCGACAAAATGGACAACTTTTGTGAGCCGGAGTGAAGATTGCAAATGTTAATGCTCTCATTAGGAGTGAAATCAAATCCATGATTACGAATGTCTTACATCCAAATGCAAATGATCAAAGTACCACATTCCCCGTGCAGTAAAAAGATTGAAAGAGGAGTATCAAGAAACAATATGATTGGCTCGAAAGAAAAAAGGGGTGAGCTAATGGTTGTAGAATCTTTAATCGTGACAATGGCATATCAAGTTGGTGTCTACCCTCTGGGTGGTTTCTTGCAAGACATTAGCCAAGATGACAGTCCAACAAATCCACACACCGCAAGATTTTCCATCATGGTCGATAATTACCTAATAATATACTTGCATTTCTTGGTAAAGGCTTTCTCGTGTCCATCGGCATCATCTTGTTACTCGTGCGTAGCCTCCCTTTGAGACGTATGTTCTTCATGTTGATTCTGATGGTGATCATGTGGATTGCCATCACATTTATAGCTTATGCACAAAACCTAATGAGGATGCTTAGACCATATCAGTGTATGTATAGTTGCCGAAGATGCTCAGACTTCTTGAATTTATAAATTTTGTGACCACACTCTTGTTTTCAAGGTTGATCTCCCTGGAGAATATGGCGCCTCAGCAACTTTCAATGTTGAAGACCTTTCTCCATATATTGAAAATGAAAAACTATTAGATTTGAGGGTAAATCTCAAACAACCTGGGGAGTTTGAAGTGAGAGCATTGGGCTCTATTGATCAACCCTTAAGCTCTACGCAAATTTCATCAATTGAACCAATCCATTTGCTATTCATGCAAGAAAAGTCAATTTTTGTTGCAATATAATTATGTAGCTTTAAGGATGAAGTTATGAAGTTGCTGATTATACGACATAGTTGTTGATTTGCAAGACTTGTTGTTGATTTTGAGATCCTCCATCGGCAACCTAATGATTGGATGTTGTTTTGGTTGATTTATACTGCTCTATGATGACTTTTGCAATGACTGTTCGACTTTCAAGATTAGTGCACAAATTTAGAGAGTCTTATGAAGTTTCAATGCATCTAATAATTAAGCATTTAAGTCTCTTAATTCATAACTTTTTATAAATCTTTAATTGTGGTATTGCTTTCAAGAATCATAATTAGGTGATTTCCCCCAAGAATTTGGTCGGTTTTCGGGAACTTGATCTCTCTCTATAAATAGAGGTGTAATCTCATTGAAAAAACACCCAATTTGAGTATATGAACATATGAGATTTTCCTCCATATGAGCGAAAATCTTTGGAAAGTGGATTACTACTATCCCAATTTCTTTATCATTCGAAAGTGGGAAAGTGGATTACTCTTTAGAGGTAAGCCAACAAACTCTTTATCATTGGCTAGTGGTGAGTTTCTCATATCCTTTATCCTTAACTAGTGGTATGTCCTTTAAGCTTTGGTGGTGAACTTTATTAATCCCGATCTCATTCCTCAATTGGTGGTGTGACCTTTAAGCCTTGGTGGTGATCATGCTCTATCTTGTATTTACGTTTATCCATTGACATCCATCTCCACACACTCAGATCTATCCATACATCCTTTAACATCACTTAAAACACACTCGCTCCCCTTACAATCGCATCAGTTGTGCACACAAATCATCACCACTTATCTGAAAACAGATCAACAGGGGCTCGGTAGATAAATGGATAGGCTTGGAGAATGCTCTTACATGAGAAAGTCTAGCCCTTGTATCTTTGGCCCGAGCTTAGCCTGATTAAAAAGTTTACTATGTAAATTCCATATAATGTGCTAGTCTGGATAACATGTTAGGCCAAATTTGGGCCTTAACCCACCAAATGAGCAAATCCATATGGTATTCCAAAAACCCAAACACTTCATTGATACTAAAACTCCAATAGACGAGGGATTGAAGAAGTACAAGAAAAAGGAGAAAGCATTTGTGACTGGGCTCCACAACTAAAGCAAAGTTGCACAATTTAGTCTTCAGCCCATAAAAAGTCCATAGAACATAGGCTTGATTTTTCCCTTTTTTTTGTTCTTTTGGCTAACAAGGTAGGCTTGAATTCAATTGTCCCCATTATCTCCAAACAAGACCGACAAGGGTCGTCGAGGCCAATGATGACCGACAGTCTGGAGTAGGTCGTGGTTCACAAGCAATTGAGCTCCAATGGGGAGTTTTTCTCCATCATTGATCGGAAAGCAGCACTCACTACTACAATTTCTCTTTAATTTACTAATGAATTATAGGTGAAGGCTGTTAGCATGGGAAAGTGGACGTAGGCATATTTTAAGCCATGCTACTATAAATGTTCTGTGTGCAAAGTCTTCTATGTTTATACTTATGTTCACTTATTACTTTATAGGAGCTTTCACACTACTGAATATTACCTGAAATCTAATCATATTAATATTCTGATTCTCATAGTTATAGTTACACTTTTATCAAGAATGTTTCCTCGATTTTACATACTCTCGACCAAGTTTAGAACTTGGATTGGTTTACCAATGCTCTAAAGAACGAGTGCTCTGCTGCAATTGGCTTTAAGTGGATGCTTGATTAGGTAAGTATCATGGACATCATTATAGATTTTATATAATTTGAATCATATTTTCAATCCAAACAGATCATGAAACTTTACTATACTTTTGGGTTATGATTCATTAAACATAAAATGCACACAAAAAAAGTGTAGATGGATTATTTTGTTTTTACAAATTGAGAAAATGAAATAAATGGTTTTAGGACTTACGTTCAATGTACAATGTTATTCCTGGAATTTTAATCCCGAACAATTAGTATATATTCAATATGGTCTTTAGATTATATGAAGATATTCAATGTTGTCATTTTGTTAATTCAAGTAAATATAGTTTGTTGATATTACTTCCCATCCGATAAGTTTAGATGGTGGACGACAAAATAAAGTTATATATGGATTATCAAAGTAAGATATTCATTTCAAATTGATATATAATAATCCATGTAATCAAATAATGATTGACATGATCGCACCTTCGTTTTTCTTTTTTACTTTTCTAAAGCGGATAAAAAAAAAGATAGACATGTTGACTTGTCATTTTTAAAAATCCGACTTTGAGTTCAAGAATTCATGTCATCAAATAATATTTAATTTGTCGTTTGAGCAAATGAAAATACTACGTTGGGTATTAGTTTAATGACCACATCAAAAGATTAAAAGTCTAGGGATGGTTTTGCATATTGGGCTAAAATTCGCACCCTCCCCTAGATTTGGACAAGGTAGGTCCTCATATGTAGTTAGCAAGAGTCGCTAGTCATTGCTGAGGCCTCAGTGATCCCCGATGGCCCAATCAGGCAACCTCCTTGACCCATCCAAACCCTTCATCGCCCAATAGGTGAGGCCTTGAAGGCCTAACCTATTAGCCTTTCTTTGTTTTTTAAATTTGTGTTTTAATATAATTTAAGTAACATTTGGGGTAAAAAATTAGGATTTGGATCGAAACAACATGGTTTCAGTGTTATGCTTCATGCTGTGGTTAAAGTTAATGCCATGAAAGAGAAAGAAAATCATAAAAAGAATGTCACATTAGCATTTCCCATTAGCCAAATTGATGGAATCAATAGACTGTAAGACTTAATTACACTTTTTAAAAACTCAAGGATGCAATTGCACTTTTGTGACAAGCTATAGGACTTTTAGTACATTTTATCTTTAAAAATTTTAAGATTCCTTCAAAGACCATAAAGGCAAATTTACTATTATTCAGATAAATTTTCTTTTTTTTTTTCCCTTGCTTTTTTTGGCTAAATAAGACATGTGTAACCCTCGGGGTTGCATTTCCTGGGGAAGAAGTACACCCCAAGTGCTAAAACTTAGCACGAATGGACACTTAAGTAACCAAAGTTAGAAAAGTGACACTTGAGTGTCACTTTTTTTGAAAAGTGAGACACTTAAGTGCCATCTCTATTGAACCCCATTAAAATCCTACGTGGTAATTTTTTATTATTTTTTTTGTCTACATGGCTCGCTAGAATACTGACTTAACAAAAAAAAAAGGCAAAAACAACATCGTTTTTGCCCGGATTTGAATTTTAATAAAAATTAATTTAATTTAATTATAAAAATAATTAATAATAATTATTTAAAATTTAATTAAAAATGAGGGAGAGAGGAGGCAGCAGCAGCAAGGGCTGAGCCCTAGGCACCTATTTTTTGAAAAAAATTTAAATAATAATTATTTTTTATAATTTAATTAAATTAATTTTTATATTAATTATTTATTATGTCGAAAACAAAACTACGCCGTTTTTGCTTTTATTTAGTCACGTCGCGTGGCAAATGACGTTGTTTTGCACTTATTTCGCCAGAAAATCGCTACGTTAGCATTTTGGCTGGATTTTGGCTAGATTGGCACTTAAGTATCACTTTCCTAACTTTTGGCACTTAAGGGGGTGCATGACAACATATGATTTCTGTTCTAGAAACAATTTTTCTATTCTGAACTTATTTCTGGAATAGAAATCCGTTTGGTAAATTTTTTTCATTTTTCTATTTTTGAAATAGATTCTTGTTTCGAAAATAGGTTTGGAATAAAAATCAGAAGTAAAAATTTTATACTTCTCTATTTTTGGAACAAAAATGAGAAATAAAAATTCTTCTCATTATGTCCTCCATCCGTCGCCGTCGACCACCATCTGTTGGTTACTGGCCGCTGCCATTGGTCACCGACTACCACCATCGGTTGCCGGCTGCCGGTTGCCGGTCGCTGGCGGCGGCGGCCGACGGTCGGCGACCGATCGCTGACTACCACCATTGGTTGCTGGCCGTCGGACTGCCACCATTCGAAAGGAAGAAATTTTGTGTTGTTATTAAACGAATTTCTATTTTTAGAGTAAAAATTTTATATCTTTATCAAACGGTTATTTTTGCTTATAAACTCATCTATAAATAGAAATAGAAAAATCTTTTTTTCTTCCAGAAATCAATTTCTAGTTAGAATGGTTATCATTCGCGCCCTAAGTATCCTTCTGTACCAAGTTTTGGCACTCCGGGTGTTTGGACACTTCATTTCCTAAAAATGAACCGAGACCTCATCTTCTCAGATTTATATGTAGCGTTCAAGAAACATCTCTAAAGATAAATAACCTCATAAGCAGCAACTATTGACTTTATCGTATTGTATCATCCTACTTAATTACAATACATAAAATCATACAAATTCAAACTTTTCTGCATAGCACGCCTGTGGGCTCCTCGCCTGAAAGGAGATTTTTAGTTATACGTTGAGATTATTAAACGGATCAAGGATCCATATTTTCACTCATATCAAATGGATCGTGCAAAATGGAGATTATTTGAAATTTTAGTAAGAGTTCGAAATGGATTTATCGTCATAGAAGTTTATGTCATGTAGATCTTTACAAGCATGTTATCTTCTGTTAAATTAGATTGAATTTATAATATTAGGAGAACTAATAGAATATAAGTTCTAATAGCTTGATTTGTCATTTTTTAATAATTTCTTATTTGCTAATTATTTTCACTTTTAATTTGTTGTTAATTAGTTAGTTTTTTTTTTCAATATTTAGTTTTCCATATTTAAGGGGAAAAATTGCTAAGGATCAAAGAGGTTTTAGTTAGATTTGAGTTGAGTCAGGTATGGCTTGTTAAAATGATATTACATAAAAATGAGTAGGACTCATTTTTTTATTCAATCTAATCCAGCTCGTTTGACAAATCTAATCGTAGGTTACAGAGGTAGGTTATTTTCACCTGCAAAAAGATAAGAGTTGGTCAATGATGAAGCTGAGTGCATTGAATAATTGGATCAAGGGGCTGCCAAGTGGAATATTCGTATGTGACAATTCAAATCATCCGAGTATTCCCATGGCTGATTTTAATATGGCAGGATATCATTTGAAGGTATTGTTTCATCGAATAAATATAAATCGTTAATGATGACAGGATTGGTCGAGTCAGATAGATTGTGAGCTGCAATTAAGCTTTCACACTAACAACGAGCTGAAGTTCCCCTTAATACCAACGGGCACCTTGCGATGGTCAAGCCAATGCGAGAATCTTGATCAGAAGAGAGATTTTTTTTCCTTGTTTGGTTCCAGGCAGCCTCAATGAAATTTAAGAATAATGTCGAGAGTTTATACATGCCTTCTCTCTTTTCATAGAAAAAAAAAAAAAAAAACAATTGAAATAAAAATACATAAAAAGGGGGTGATGCTATGATCCTCAGAAAGTATCGTGCCCTAGTAATCAACATATCTTAACTTGGACAATTGTTGTTCTCTGCTCTTCGATCGAACGTCGAAAAGCCTAAGCAGGGTGTCTCCCGATATCATAGAGAATCATTCTAGGGAAGGGCAAGGAAAGGGAAAAAAATGAAGAAGGAAAAAAAAAAAAAGGTCAAAAGGGAAAAGAACAAGGATAAGGAAAAGAGTAGGTAGCACGGCACAAGAAGCATCCGCCAGGCTGGAGGAGGTCCGAGGCCGGTCAATGAAGTGACCTATCGAGTTCGAGGACGACGATGATGGAAAAGTAGATTTGACCGAATTATTGTTGCAGGACTTCCTCGCCCGTTAGTTTCGATAATCTTTTCACGGTATTGAAATGATGTGAATATCACGATGTTAGATCCAAAGAATGTCGGACGGGTCATAATTTCTCAATTAATATTTAGGCTGTGTTTCTAACAAAACGATATATCAACATAAAAAATTGTTGCGAGATTTTACTCGACGCTCTTAGATGATGTCAAACATTTAATTCCAATTACAATCTTTTCCCTACTACATTATTACATAATCAATCATAAATTTATTATATAGGATATTAATTTAATTCTAACTTTTTTGATTTTATTAATTTAATCTTAAACATTTGTATGAAATTTAATATCATATTATTATTAAGGAAAAGGTTCAATCTCCTGTGCAGCACTGGTATTTGCATAAAACCCGCTTTTTTGTTAATTAACGAATATTACTTAGGGAATCCAGTGAAACCTACTTCAAGATCTCTAACAAAAATTAAGGGGTTGTAACCTTTTCCCCTCTTAATATTAAGTTATGTTTCCGACCAAAAAAAAAAAAGAAGAGCACTATATGAACTGACTGAGCAAATTAACCACCCGGTGCTGAGCATCGCCAAAATATCTTTCTTTGGAAAATAATTGAAATTCACACCAGTTAAGACTTGGAGCACCTAATTATTTTCAGAATTTTCGACTCAATGATACTCGATATTCTTATTTGGGATATATTTCCATGTTGTTCTATAGTGCTCCTTCAATCCGTAATCAAATGCTAAAATGCTATTCACTTGTAAGACTGTTTGGTTGAGAGGGAATAAGAAAACATTCAAATATAAAGACTCGGGCAGCGCTAATTCCATGTCCAAAATAGCTTAACAAGTCAACGATGTTTTTATTTGAGTAAAAGAATTTTATGCGAATCAATTTTCTGGGCTTTCACATGTCTAGTTTGCTGAAAATAATTAGTCAACGGAAAACCATTTACGGTTAAAGAAAATGTGTGTGCTTAAAATTAGGAAAACGAATTCTCTAATATGAAAAGGGGAAAACATTTTTCAGGAAAATGATTTCCTAGAAGGCCTTTTTCCTCTATTAGGAAGTTTTCCACAAAGCAAACACCCCCTAAATGAAAATCAATACTCTTTTAACGTTGTTTCTCTACTGAAAGAAAACACAAACAAACTTAATGTTCACATTTATCCCCTTTAACTTAAAGATCTCCAACTTGGCATCAGACATACTAATTAATATTTTTTCAGTCGTCTTCATAAATATGAAAGAATCAAAGTGGCTGTGTAAATGCATTTTATGCAAAAGTGAGTTGAGGGGAAAGAGACTTTAAACAAAATCGGAACATGGTATATAAGTTAGCCAAACTCTTCAAGTGAAAGCACGGTGGATATATGTTTAAAAGTGATAATTAAATGAATGTTTGTATGAGATTTGCGTTTGAATATTTGTGTGGATCAAGCTGGTGTCGTCTTGTGACAGTTATATTTTTGTGGTGATGTGATCTTGCATTAGGCATTTCTTTTGTAATTTTTAATTACATTTTCACATTAGCTGGTGAACTGTTGTCAAATTAACATGCACGAGAGACTTCCTTTCTGATGTTCTTATTAAATGATTAGTACTTTTAAAATTCTGGACTTCTACTGGTCATTTATAAATTGGTGCTTCGAAATTATTAGTCGATCCCCAATATTTGTTTATTGGAAAGAGAAATTAATGGAATATGGTGCCTTGGAATTTCTTTTAGGACGAAGAGGATGAAGAGGAGGCCCCTATGACCACTCTTCCTACCTAAGAATGAGAAAGTGGGGCTCAGGATGGCTAGTGTGGAAACACGTGAGTGAAGGAATGGGATTTTGCCCACTTAATGACTTATAAAATAGATATAGGATAGGATTAAAAAAAAATGTTTAAATCTGTATAAGCACGTTGCCGATAATGTAAATTTCTTTTTCCCCCTTGATACATACATTGAATTATTTCTTATCACATTAGTACGATATTGAATTATCCTCACGTCACCTTTTTCCAAAAGCCGCCATCGGATATATCTCAATCACAAATACTTATTTATTAAAATTTAGGAATTTAATATCTATTTGAAGCAAATGGCATTTGCTTTCTATTGAACCATTCTCATGTTTGGCCTTTTATTGGATGAGGACTCGCGACTTGCAAAATGCAGGAAGGACGGCAGCTGGTTTTCGAAATTATGTTGTGTAGAAAGATAGAGGAAATGAGGCTCAAGATTGATTGACTAGCGAGAAAAATTAATGGAAGAAGGGTTTTCGGATGGATATGTCTCTTTAATGGATATTTGCGTCAATTAAACTAAAAAAGGGTGAATTAAGTCATTTAAGGTGCGGAATTAGCAGCACCTAAAACGGTTGGGACAATGGTTCTAACTAAAGGTGAACGGCTTTAGGGTTCATTCAGGTTTCACATGGAACCTCGAACCTTACATATCTCGGGACTTGAAATCTTTCCTGTCATAGATTATAGGGTCTATCCAGAAACTGGCTATTTTTTTTTTTTTCATTTTTAGTTAAACAAAATAAAAGTGAACACAACAACAAAAATGAAGTTTCTAATTTGCCAATAGCAATAATCCATATACATGAAAAATCGCTCTTAATTACAACCACCTAAAATCAAAAGAAACAACAAACATAGTTAATCACTTAATAACAATTTTAAATTAAAATTACTATTAATTAAACTAAAATAATTATTAGAAAGCCTTAGCAAATATATTCATTCCCCTTCAACTTGTAAACTCTATTTGCAAATGATGATGTCCTCATTAGTACAATCCATATCTAAAATAAAGAAGAGATTAAATAAAATATTCACTTATTAAATATACAAAGAAATTACAATATAAAAGATATAAACATCACATACCCAACTCAAATGTCTGATCACTTGAACAATGCATACTAGGTTCCTGGTCTGGTTCCTAATTCGGTTCTCCTAGGATTCAAACCACATATTCTCCTGTTCCTAAAACTATGGAATTGGAAATCGGACTAAGTCTCACTAGATCCTAGAATTAGATCGATGGGAATTGATCTAGTCCTCTAATTCTAGAAGAAGAAGAAGAAGAAGAAGAAAATTTTGCTATGTCACGCCGAAAAAAATTATTATGAGAAAGCCTTAAACGAGCTTGTTGCTCCCAGGCAACTTGATAAAACTAATTAGGGAATGATATTTTTAATATTCTGCAAAAAGATTAGGTTTGGATGCCGCCAGTATAAAGAGTCGGATGGCTTATGGTTAGGATAAGTATAAGAAATTCTGCCGTATGCCATCTTTCACTGGGGACGACGCCACCAGACATAAATAATGGGCATGGATACAATCTTATGCAATAAATAAGTTAGTTAAATAAATCACTTACAAGGAAAACAGAGAAACTTAGATTTGCCGTGAAGTCGCAGGTGTTGACGATAACCTTCCTTGTAAGACCACCCACCGGAATCACGGTAGCATCCATTGACGACCAAACAAAATTTATATTTTGCATATATAAGGAGCGCACTTGTTACGCGTGAATAGAGATAGTTGAAATTTTTTATTTTAGTAAAGACAAAGAAGCTTGTAAAGAATTCATCCTTTTTTTTTTTTTTAAATATAATTTCAAAATGTCACAAAAAGAAAGATGATAGAGATTTGCGAAGTGCTCCACAACTTTTTTTGACATTAAGCATGATGCATATTCCGGATGTTGATAAGGCAATGGTTTCAAAATGATGTTCCTGCTGCAGCTAAAATTTCAATCCAGTTCCTTGTGCCAGCTCTTTGTCTCTTTTGGCTGCTATTTCTACCACTGGAACAAGAGTTAGATGGCGCCATGGGTATGAATTTGGTTCGCGTCAAGGCTAGCCGGTCTCACAAGTAGTCAACGAGATTTTTCTAACCCTATTTTTCCGATCTCAGTCATCCGTTCACACCCCACTTAAGCATTCCTTTCGATCTTCCAAGGTTGTTTTCAAAAATCAGCGTCACAAATCAATAAGAGCCGCATAAGTTCTATCGGAGTCATAATTACTTCGCATGATTCACGTTTCAGATTGGAGACAGGTGAAACTCATCGTCAATGCAGCCTCGTTGGCATTATCAAACGATCCAATAAGAGGTTCGCTGATAACGTGACCCACACACGCGATTTCTAGGAAGTCGAAAGGGACGTCCCTGTTTTCAGACAAGGAAGTACGTGTGATTGCTGTTTTCTATTTTAACTTTCTTCTTTCTTCTTCTTCTTAAAAGGGGAAGGATGGGAGAATGGAAGGGTGGCGTGAAGGCATTCAAAAGGGGACAGAAATAGTACACGAGGGTATCATTCAAAGCCAATGCCCCCCTCCTTCTCCTCGTCAACTTGTCTGCAACTTGCGCAATCTCCCTCATATTCATATTCAATTCAAACTCACATACACTCACCCCCACCTTCCTTCCTTACAACACCTTCCTTCACCACATATATATCTATATAATATTATATATATATATATATATAGAGAGAGAGAGAGAGAGAGAGAGAGAGAGAGAGAGAGAGAGAGAGAGGTGCACTTCTTTTTATCTGACAGAGAGAGAGAGAGAAGAGGCAGAAGAAAACAAGGTGCAACTTGCAAGATATACCCTCACTTTAAAAACAGCCACTTGCAAAGCTTGATTGATTAATCACACAAAAGAGGCCCAAGCAAGTTGCAGCGCTTTGCTCTGATCTAGCTGTTGGATTCCCATCACCTCTTATTTTTCTCAATTCCTTTTTCTTTTTTGCAATTACACCCCCCCACATGTCCGCCCTCAGAAAGACACTGCACCCAAAAATGCGTTCATCAATTCTTCTTGAGAAAATTACCCGGTATGATTTCCCACTGGCCGTTATCAAATTATTTCCTGACGAACCCATCTATTCATTTAATGAGAAGAAGATATTTGCGAGAATCATTTATACAGGGGGTGGTTTTGTAAATATCTCTAGCCTTTCTTGCCCACAGGAAGAGGGCAATCCGGCTTAACTTCTGGAAGTTCAGAGCATGGCATGCCCACCTTTTCGCCTAGTCGTTTGTTCTTTCTTCTCTCTTCCTTTTTTTTTTACACCCGAAATTGTACAAAAGCTAGCAATCCAGTCCTACATTTTCGCGATTTCAAAAAAAAAAAAAAAGAAAAGGTCCTACATTTTCGCTCGCTTCCTCTTGGATTCCCATTTTAAGTGAAAATAATAAAAGCACCAACGAAAAAAATATAAGAGAGTTTTCTCCCAAATGGCATTGCATGCAATTATAGAACACAAGGAAAAAAAGGGACAGAAATTCCAGAAATGCAGTATGTCATTGCGGTTGCTGATAACTTGTGATAAAAATTCACAAGAAAGGATGGGAAAAAAATAATTCAGATCAAGAATAGAAAAACCCTAGAAGACCAACAGCAAGTAAATTCATGTAATAATAGTATATTAAACAAGATTCGGATTGGACTGAAAGGTTTCTTTGCTCGGCGACGGGGCAACACACATCGGGCTTACTCACGGAAAACGACGGGCGTATCGACAGGGGAGGCCGGAACACCGGAAGAACACATTGATAATATCTAAATAATAATAAATCGAAAGAGAGAGAAAAATAAAGGGGAGAAAAGGTCAAAAATTACAGGAACAAGAACGGACATGGAAAAAATCGGTCGCTCACGGAGAGAAGGGTTTGCCGCTGCTGTTGTTGTTGCCGTCGTTGATGTTTCTGGCCAGGTTGCGTGAGATCTGAGAGAGGGACTGGAGGTTGCAGCGGACGATGGTGTCCACGAAGACGCAGGTCTCTTCCTTGGTGTTCCCCGGGGGCACGTCGACGACGTAGGACTCGACGACGACGGTGCCCTCCCCGTCCCCGTGGCCGTCGCCGTCGGCGGCGGGGTGGAGGGTCGTGACGGACCTGTAGTTGGCGAGGCGGTGGTCGCCGCCCACGACGCTGAAGCTGATGACGTGGCGCTCGTCGTCGAGGATCTCGAGGCGCTCGGTGCTGTTGGCGGCGGGGAGGCCGGAGACGACGCGGATCTCGCGGAGGGTGCCGACGTCGCCGTCGCCGGCGAGGACGTGGCAGCTCTTGACGAAGTGCTTGTAGGCCTGGGGGTGGTCGAAGCGGCGGACGAAGGACCAGACGGTGGGGAGCGGGGCGTCGATGCGCTGCACCACGGCGGAGCAGCACTGGTCGGGGCCGACGGCGTAGGTGTGGTAGAGGGCGGCGGCCTCGGGGACGGGGCACCCGGCGAGGGGGTGCGCTTCGGGTAGTCGTGGCACGTGGTGGCGGTCGTGGCGGGGGCGGCGGCCGGGTTGGGGTTAGGGTTGATGCGGTGGAGGAGGACGGAGGATTGAGGGGCGTTGGAGGGCATGGCGTCAGGATTGGGGGAAACCAGAATGGTTGCTTCTTCAATTTCTGCTAGAGAGAAAGAGAAAAATAGAGAGAGAGAGAGAGAGAGAGAGAGAGAGAGAAGGGGATGGTGTAGGTGGAGGTGGAGGTGGTGGTAATGGAGAGAGAGAGAGAGGGAGAGATTGGCTGGGGAACTTTGAGAGGTTGATGAATGAATTTGAAGGTTGGTGGGTAAAATAAGCACACTTTTTTCTGGGCTAGTTGTGTGTGTGTGTGTATATATATATATGTATATAATATAATATTATATATATATGGGATTGTGTGTGTGTGTGAGTCACTTTCCAACTGCCTCAGAGGTGGCTGCGTTTGTTCTTTCTTCCAAGTGGGTGATGTTGAGAGAGAGAGAGAGAGAGAGGGAGGGAGAAGAGGACTTCAATGAGAGGCCGTGGAAGAGGGAGGTAACAAATACGAGGAATGTTGTTTCGTTTCACGGTCACTTTACGTGACTAATGTACGGCTTATAAAGAAGAAAAGAACCCCAAATTTTTACTCACGTGGTCCATTTATCCTAAATTTTGAGGTAAATATGTTAGGCAGATACAGATCTAGGGTTTTTGATGAAATTTTTTTGAGTAATTGTATTACACTAGTACAAGCTTTGGGTAAATGTATCTTATGGGTAGAAGTTTGGGGTTTTTTGTATCATAAAAAAAGTTTAAAGTAAATATTTCACGGTAGGCATAGTTTATAGTTTTTAGTAGTTTTTTCCTATAAAAATATAAGAGAGTTAAATTTAAATATAATTTGATTGAACACATATCATGTGAGCAATATGATAGTCGCCTATGCCATATTAGCCGCTAAATGGTAATCAAAGATAAACTTGTGCCATATTAGCCGCTAAATGGTAATCAAAGATAAGTTTTTCTGTGGAAGTACTTATGAAAAAGTAAAGAGATTTAAATTTAAATATAAAAAAGTTCGGTCGAACGCATATAATGTGATAGTCGCTTATGCCATATCAGTCGCTAAATGGAGATCAAAGATAATTTTTTCTATGCAAGTACAATACAAGAGGGCACTTCTTTTTATCCCTATCCAGTAAAGGTTTTCAACCTATCTTTTATTGTCACTTTTCTTTTCACCATACTCTAGTTCGATATAATCAATAGGCTTACCTGTTGATGGCGATATGTTCACTAACCAACAGGCAATATTCTCTACTTTAGCTAAAAATCCACATCTATTTTGGAATTAGAGAGTAAATAGGAAGTCCTTTTAGTTACATTTTGTTTTTGAGTTTTGCAAATGCATTGGTAGAAGTGTAATGTTTCACTATGTCTTTTTTTCTTTTTTTTTTTCGTTAACCGAGGATCTGCCGAGCACCCTTGTTGGTTTACGCCGATTTGGAGTCCACGAGCCTCCGAGAGGCCCTCAGCAACTATACTTTGGGGGAGACAGGCCCAAAGAACCCACCGCCGGGCCCGCCGCTTCAATCGCTACCGTAGGGTTTCAACCTCAACCTCCATCGAAGGAAGGAGAGCTCTTAACCAACTGCACTATCCACGGGTGGGTATGTTTCACTATTTCTTTCTCTATGTAAAATAGGCTAAGTTTATTAGAACATAATTTCAACCCTTTGTCGATTCTCATGAACATGATCTTCATTCTGAGATGCTTTTCAAATATCACCTTCCATGACTTGAAACAACTAGGTACCTTGCTCTTATGCTAAATCCACGTATAAGACATAAATGGTTCATGAGCTTTGGCTTAATGTACAATGTGATTCTTAAACTTTTTAATTTGTTCAATGTGGTCCCTGAGCTTTAGCTCAATATGTAATGTGAACCCTAAGTTCTCATTGTATTCAATGTGTTCCTTGAGCTTTTGATATATATTCAATTTAATCCCTGAACTTTATAAAAATGTTCAATATTGTCTTTTCATTAATTCAAATTTAAGGACAACATTGAATATTATAGTATATTATTCACGGACTAAATTGAATATGTACCAAAGTTTAGGGATCACATTGAACAATTTAAAAATTCAGAGATCACATTGTACATTAAACTAAAATTCAGGTGTTTTCCTTTTTTTTAAACATCATAAAAAATGACAGCACATATTAGGCACCTCCCTTAGATGAAAACTAAAGTCACCATAAATCTAAGTGAACGCAGCATACAATCTCCTCAGTCATTTGAATTATCGCATCAAATTTCACTCTCCCACAACCACTATTGTCACCATCTTCACGTAAATTTAGCTTCTCAATCCCGTGACCTCTCAATAAACTCCTCTAACTCAAAATCATCATCTCTCTTTCACTCATGTGTATGAGCCTTATGTGTGATCAATACATCGTGTCCTAATTAGAAGCCTTACAGAATCTTGTAGACAAGTCCATTATTGTCATTCATTGGAAGAGAAATAACTTGCACTCTATCTTCCCTGGGGTCATAGTCTACGCACCTCAAGAGACATCCAAAACTCCACCTTCAAGGGAGATCTAGTATTTGACCCTATCAAGAGTACACGGCCAAATAAAGTTCTTCCTCAGCATTGGCACATGCCTTACAATAGTCAATGTCCTCATAACGCCATCATGTATCCTAATCTGGATTCTTCCTATTACCACTACTTCACAAGCAATACCATTTCCCATAGGCACTTTATTACCCTCTATGCAACGGTAAGTAGTAAACTTCAATATCCATGAGAAGCCACGTTATGTAAACATCCAATCATTACTTGATGAGTCATGGTAATCACTAAGACATCATCAATATCAATTGAACTATTGTTTGTTGTAACAACAACATTATAATTGCATGCAGACTCCACCTTAACTCCTTTATCTCTCGTACTTCAGACAATATCTCCTATAATATCCTACATCATCATTGTGACAACACCAAAGATTCCAAAAATTGGACCTTGATTTAGAATGACTAATCTATTTGCTACTTCCAAACCCTCCATGGTTAACCAAATCTTGTGCTATATCTTGTGCCAAGTTATATTCTTGTAAACCTCTTTATAGGTGCATCAATGTTTTCAAAAGGAGCCGGTAGGTGCACCAGTAACATCATGCCTTGTATCTCATCAAGAAAAGCCTAAGTAACGTCCTTTAAGTTCGTCATAAATTTGTTTAACTCATCTAAATGGGTTTTGATGCCTTCAATCATTGGAATTGAAACATCATTTTTAGCATATACAAGTAATTCTTTGAACCCTTCATCAAATAAAGGGTCTCGAGTTTTCCCCACAACAGTAAGACATCATTCTCTTTAGCCTTCTAATAACAGCTTATTTAACAAATTCAACAACATTATGCTCTTTGTCTTCCCCATTAGCTCAACCTTATCAGTATGTTTCATCATTTCCGATAATTTATTTTTGCCATCCAATGCCTTTGCCAAACTCTTGGTTGTTAATAGGCATGCATGTTAATACTCTACAACCCAAAGTTGTTCCTTCTCAATTTCAATCTTCGCTCTAGACACAATTGCAAACATAACATTCTAGATAGTGAGACAAGCAAAGGCCCCAAATCAATTTTAGAAATAGTAACCTTAGCTCTCATATAATTGTTGCAAAATTACAAAAAGCTATCAGATCTTGAAATTAGGCATCAAATGCGAGAGAACACAATTGCCAAATAAAGCAACAAGGACAATATAAGAGATTTACATGATTTGATTTGAGGATCGGTACCTATTCCACAGAGAGAGCTAGCCACAAAGAAATCCACTTTGAATCTAGAGTATTATACTCAATTGCTCTAGTGTTTTCCATCTCTTGATCACATCAATAGCATACTCATAAGTGTTATTTCATATTCTTTTACAAGTTACTCACTTAGAAAACTCACTAAAAGATAACCTTATCTCTTTTCTTGGTTGCTCCAAAGTATAAGTTATGAAACTAGGTTAAAAACAAGCTTTAAATCCCGAGTTTCCCCAAGTCAAATTGCCTTCAGGCACCCGCTACATGGGCAGAATCAAGAGCCCTTACGGGTTCCAAGCCGGCTGCCCGACCAATGCCTAGAATGGCCTACTAGGCGGGGCCCAGGCTTTCCTGACTGCCTAGCCTATACTTTTGGTTCGGGCACGCCTCGTAAACGTCGTAGTTTGGTTAAACTGATCTCCTCCTCTCGTTTTGTCGAGTTCCTCTCTATCGTCTGGGTAGAGTTTCTTCGCTGCTCCTTTCCCCTCTGTTTTCTTCGTCCGATTTTCTGGATATGCGGATGTCAATCCTTCCAAACTTAGTCCTCCTTCCCTCTTACAAAGATCTGGATCGGTAACCCTCATCGCATCACCTTCCTTTCCCCTCCTCTCATTTCCGCTTTTCTGCTCTCCCTTCACTTTCCTTATTTCTCCATCTCGCATGTCGATAATTCCGACGACTCCGACCTTGCTCCTTTAAGTCGAACATTTCTTTCGTCAATGGCTACCGACGATGACCCCGATGCATCACGGATTGCCGCAATTTGTCAAAAATCGGGCGATTATCAACAGGAAAAGAAATTGAAGCATTGCGAGTTGAACCTTCACCTGGTGCGGTTGAGGAATGCAAGCTACGTTAGTTGGTAAAGTCCACTCCAACCCTTCCTTTAATTTCCAAGCTTTTCGCCCGCCTTGAAGCGTGCATGGCGGTTGGACCAAGCTGAAATCATTCAGAGAGAAGCTGGAATTTATCTAGCCAAATTTAAAACCCAGGCCGACAAACAGAGAATTCTTGACACCGGACCTTGGCAATTTTCGGGACATCTCATCAATTTTAAACCATGGGTAGCCAATACCCCTCTACACTACTATAACTTTACTACCTGTGCGTTTTGGGTCCAGGTGATAGGGTTACCTTTGGAATGCAGTACTGCTGAAATGATCCGTAAGGCTGTTAGCACGGTAGGCACTGTTTTGCAAGTAAAATCTGAGTTCGCCACTGGTTCCACTCTGAAAGCCTGTCGAGCTCGTGTTGAGTTGGATTTATCTGAACCTTTACAAGTAGGACGACTCATAAAACTCACAAATCGAACTCTGTGGCTGGACTTTCGGTACGAAAGGTTACCTCATTACTGCTATTCTTGCGGACGACTTGGCCATTATACGGATTCTTGTCCATCCATCCCTTTTGAGGAGAAAATGATTACTGCACCTGACTCCACTCCTTACGGTCCCTGGTTAAAAGCCGAAGTTCAGAAGTATAGCCCTTATTGGCAGTGTTATTATGGCCAATCTAATTTGGAGGAGGACAGAGAAGAAACTGTACCCGAAACTCCTCCAACTGAGATCCGCACTCTTCCTCTTCTTCTACCACCAACTCCTGTAACAACCTCTCAGCCACAGATTATTGCTCCCACCGCTATACAGACACGAACTGATACATCTACAATCCCTCTCTCAGAGCCACACACCTTAACAACAGCTTTAATCCCAGCAACAGAGAAGATGAAAGGAGTGCAATGGCCAACATCACCTAGTCAGGCAAAAAAAGGCCTCAGTATTCGACCAGCAAGTAAGATTAGTCCCGCAAAGAAACCAAGGTGCTATAATCCCTATGACTTACCAGGAGGGTATCAAGGGGCCTATGATGATTCTCTCTTGTTGGATGCGCCAATCATGGTGGCGTCGGGAGCAACTCTACGGGCGACGGTGGCTGGCCCTAAACAAATCACCAAATCGAGATGAAACTTATAGGTTGGAACCGTCGGGGTTTGGGCAATCCCCTGACAGTCCTATCCTTAAAAGCCCTCTTGGCTAAGGAAAAGCCTGACCTCTGTTTTTTGATGGAGACGAAGAACGTGGATGAAGTTCTCCTCCGGTTGAAACGTTCTTCTGGTTTTTTGCATCACAGACTAGTCACCCCGTGGGTTCCGCCGGTGGCTTAGCTCTTTTTTGGAATGCAGGGATCTCTCTGTCAGACTTCTCCTCCTCTCCGCATTATTTGGATTTCACCTGTCTTGATATCTCAGAGTCGAGATCCATGCGGATTTCTTGTATTCATGCTCCTGCAGTTTATCAAGACCGTCAGTATTTTTGGCAGACCTTGCGTCATATTAGTAACCTTAATGCCTTACCTTGGATATGCTTCGGCGACTTTAATGAAGTTTTGCACCGATGGGAGAAAGTAGGCTCTCGACCAGCGGATTCTTATCGCCTATCTTCTTTCAGAGAAGTTCTCAATGACTGCAGTTTGTTAGATCTACCCTCTCATGGCTGCGCCTATACTTGGTCCAACAATAGAGATGCTGAAGCTTTGGTGAAGGAGCGTTTGGATCGAGCTGTCTGCACTGCTGAATGGCGTATCTCTTATCCCAAAGCTCAAGTGATAGCTCTACCTGCAGTTGGTTCAGATCACAGTCCACTGGTTATTCATACAAATCCCCGCTTGGCTCGACGAAAGAGATGCTTTACCTTTGAAGCTTACTGGAACCAGGATCCTGGCTATCAATCCGTGATAGAGTCCTCCTGGAACTCGCTCTCCCGAAGGAACTCTCCTCTCTCGGTTAAGCTTCGTGCAGTGGCCATAGCTTTATCGCGCTGGAGTCGCCAGGTTTTCTCGCATAACAAGCAAAAGGCAATGGAATTAGAGCATCAGTTAGAAAATTTAACGAACCAGCATTCTACTTCTCTAAACCTATCTCAGCAACAGAGGATCAAAACAGAACTTCATCAAGCATGGCAGAGGGAAGAGCAATATTGGGCAATGTGCTCAAGAATCAACTGGTTACAATGGGGAGATCGCAATACTAAATTTTTCCATGCTACCACACTTCAACGACGACAACGTAATCAGATCACTATCTTGAAAGACGAAAATCAGCAATGGGTTAGGGATCAGGATCAAATAAAACAATTGATTTTCAACTACTACTCTCAGCTTTACTCTACTTCAGGGCCTAGACCTTATACGCAGATATTAGAGCAATGTCCACAGCTAGTGGATGCAGACATGAACGCAGACCTTCTGGCTCAACCCACTCTTGAAGAAGTTCGCGTTGCCACTTTCCAACTAGGTGCGTCCAAGGCACCAGGAATCGATGGTCTGAATGGCTTGTTTTATCGATCGCATTGGGAAATCATTAAAGTGGACATTCACAGAGCAGTACAGCAATTTTTTCAGCATGGTATATTACCCCCATCTCTCAACAGCACTGCTATCACCCTCATTCCCAAAACTCCTAACCCGGAAAGCTTGGATCAGTACCGCCCTATCAGCTTATGCAACTATGGCTATAAAATTTTCGCTAAAGTGCTTGCTAATCAATTGAAACCCTTACTGCCTATTCTGATTACTGAGGAGCAGAGTGCTTTTGTTGCTGGAAGACAAATTCAGGATAATGTTCTAGTTGTTCAGGAGATCATCCATCAACTCAAAACAAGGAAACGGAAAAGTCATTTTCAAGCCATTCTCAAGGTAGATATGCAGAAAGCCTATGACCGTGTCGAGTGGGACTTTCTCCGAGACTACTTACTCCGCCTGGGATTTCACTCTCATTGGGTCTATCTAATCATGCAGTGTGTCTCAACGCCATCTTTCTCTATTAAAATGAATGGGGAGTTTTTACCGACTTTCAAACCAACTTGTGGGCTAAGGCAGGGAGATCCATTATCCCCCTACTTGTTTATTATCATTGCAAATCTATTATCCCTTCAACTGAGAAATGCTATGCATATGGGCTCTATCAAAGGTATCAAGCTGAACCCAAGGTGCCCTACTCTATCGCATCTGTTTTTCGCCGACGATGCTGTATTTTTTCTGAATGGTACCTTATTGGAGTGTCAGAATTTGTCTAACATCTTAAACCAATATTGCTTAGCATCAGGACAAAAAATCAATCGTAACAAATCAGGAGTTTTCTTTAGTCCCTCTTGTCCTATTGAACTTCAGGAAAATCTAGCTGCTGAACTACAGGTACCAGTTTTACAGCGTTGTGGGAAGTATCTCGGGATACCTACTGACTGGGGACGATCAAAAAAAGATATGTTTTCTTGGCTGCTGAGTAGAGTTCAATCGAAACTAGAAGGTTGGAAGGAGAAACTGATCTCTAAGGGAGGGAAAGAAGTTCTATTAAAGGCAGTCATCCAATCTATCCCTCAGTATGCAATGTCTGTGTTTAAAATCCCTATCTCTTTATGTAAGGTTATTGAAAAAAGAATGGCCAAATTCTGGTGGAACAACGATACAAGCGGAGATCTGGTGTACATTGGCAGAGTTGGAGACATCTACAGGACCGAAAAGATAATGGTGGATTGGGATTCAGGAATTTAGTGAGTTTTAATCATGCCATGCTCGGTAAGCAAGCATGGCGTCTAATGAATCAGCCTTTATCTTTGTGGAGTAAGCTTTTTAAGGGCCTTTACTTCCCTTCTTCTACATTTTTACAAGCCAACAAAGGCTCTCGCCCATCATGGGGCTGGCAGAGCTTACTTTGTGGAAGAAACTCAATTGATCCACACGTTAGTTGGTCAGTAGGGGATGGAAAAAGCATCAAGATAAGAGAAGACAGATGGCTTCCCATGGGTGTTCTAGCTGGACCTAAAGCCCCTGAAGAACCTACACTAGTAGCTGATCTTATTGACCCTGCTACCAGTTCATGGAAAGTTGATTTATTATCCAGGTTTTTCAATATGCCAATCATTCAACAGATCACAAGCATCCAACTTAGACCAAATTTCACCACAGATGCACTTATCTGGACAGCAACCAAGAACGGCACATTTACAGTCAAGTCCGCATACCATTCAATTACTCACTCACAATCAGATATCTCAACCTTAAAAGCGTCATCTTCACACCAAATTCCTACCTGGTTATGGCGTTCTATATGGAAAATGCCTGCTGCTCCCAAGATCCGAGCCTTCCTTTGGTCCATCTGCAACAATGCTTTGGCGACGAGAGAGAATCTCGCACCGCAGACACATATTGGACAGTCCTTGCTGTACTTTGTGTAAAGAAAAGACACCAGAAACTTTAGAGCACTTACTCTTACTCTGCTCATGGACTCAACACGTTTGGACGCATCCCCGCATTCGGGTTTCCATCGATCCCATCAACATCCATCGTCTGGATTCCTGGCTCACCTCTACGATCGAAACAGGGAATCGATTACCTCGGCTGGCCATAATCTCATCATTCTCGTGGCGATCCGGCGGGCTCGGAATGCTTTCGTCTTCTGCGGTACTATTCCTAATCCCGATTAGGTTGTAGACATAGCTCTGACTGGCGCCCAAGCGGATCGGCTTTCTTCCCCCTCGAACCTGCATCAAAACAAATCGGTCACACATAGCTCCCACCTATGGCGTCCTCCAGATCTCGGGGTTTTGAAAGCTAACGTTGATGGCTCTTATCATCAAGGCAAGAATAACGGAACGATAGCTTGTATCTGCAGGGACCATCAAGGCCGACTTATCGATGGGTTTTCCTTAGGAGTTGTCGCTGCCTCTGCTCTTCAGGTTGAGATCCAAGCTTTATCTTTCTCGCTTCGCCATCTTCTGCATCAAGGCCTTCGGTACCGCAAAATCGTGGTTGAATCCGACAATCTCTCTCGGTCGACACCTTGAACGATCACTCACAGCCGCCATGGTCGGATCGCTCTCTTTCGCTGAAGCCGCTTTCCTCCTAACCCTATTTCCCAATCTCACTCTAGGGTTCTCGCCGAAGAGAAGCGACTGTCGCCGACCGGGCTTGCAAGGCCCATAATCGTAAATCTTTGTCTTGTAATTGGGCCCTCAATCCCCCCTCTGCTCTCTTGAACTTGCTATGCGCGGACGCTCTAGCCGCGGGTTGTATGTGCTATTCATCTTAATGCGATGAGGGTTTCTGTTAAAAAAAAAAAAAAACGTCGTAGTTTGGCTCCAATCCAACCTCGAATTCGGCTGGAAATTGAGAAACGCTTTTAACAAGATCAACCCCTTCTGGTCGTTAAAAAAATCCCAAAGGAAATGCCATGAGAGAGTGATCCTAAAGTTCTTGTCTTGAAAGTCGACCGTAAGTTTACTAAAAGTATTCCAAAGCCCAGGGGATTGGGCTAAAGGAATTCAACGACTTTGAAATGGATTTTTCTCCAAGAAAGAGAGGAACACCAAACGGTTTGTCTAGAGGAGGCATTACCTTACATGTCATACACGAACCATTGCAATTCAACCTGCACGACTCGACATAAACATCTCGAAACGGTCCCGAAGTCATTGTCCATTTAAGAAGGGGTCTTGGTCAGATTCCCTATCGCGGGTACGAAGACTTCTCATATAAGTAATGTTTATTTATAACAGATGGTGCAACTGAGCAAGATAAATGCGATAACAGTATTTCTATACATTTAAGAAATAAAAGAAAAAATGTACAGCGAGAATAAATCAATGATTTTCGAGAACTAGTCAATACGGTAATGGCACGGGCGAAATTCAAAAAACCAGTGCCAGCTTGTCCGTTGAAGAAAGGATAAATAAGTGGTCATGGCCTGAATTCTATTACTACTGTGGCAGATTTTCATTATTAGTGTTTTCTATTTCAAATTAAGCTCGAGTGTGTGTATTAATTTGTAGTCTTTAATACTGTACAGGGCTTTTTTTTTTTTTTTTTTCAAAAGTAAAGAAAATTAGGGACCCTCAGACATAGAGGCACGGTACTTTCTCAAGAGCAGATGGTCCCGGTTTTATTTCAAATTTAAAGGGCGGTCCTATCAGTTCCTATTGTTTACGAGCCTTATATCTCAAGTTGGAAAATACAATAATAATTGCTATTAAATAAGAAAAATAAAAAGTGACAAGTGGTCCATGGCTCAACCTTGATCATTGGGAAAGAAAAATAATTATCGATCTATCTTAATCATCCCCTCCCAACGATTGCACCCCCTCAATTTGCAACTTGATCTTTTTATAATTAATTGCTTTGTTGATACCTAAAATTCCAACCTTGGCCTCCCCATGTCAACTCAACGCCTCCCATTCTTTTAATGTTTATTGCATGTTGCATCACCAAATTTCATTATTTTTCTCGTGCTCTCATATGTTTCAAGGATAAAAGTATAAAAGGCTCTTCGATTCTCCCACGGAACTCTGTACGTGGTCATAAAGAGTGTCTAGAATTTGGTACCCAGCCTTATACCCGGCCTCTGTCTTACATAAGTTTAGAAAATAATGAGATAAATTATATTAAATCCTAGGTACTAACTGGGCTAACTTCTATGACCATTGACTTCAGGACCTATATACTAACAAACACCCCACCCCCCCCGGAAAAAAAAGTTGAACTATTGTTTGCAAAATCATAGGAACATAAGAGGACGCTTCTCAAATGAGACTGCTCAATAAATCATACATGACAAAGCTCACTATCTCTGTAGAAAGTAGCACAGCTTGTCCGTTGGTATCGAGTGCACTTAGAGGTGACATGGGGAAAGGAAAGGGAGAAAATTATTGATCAGTTCTAAACTTATCATACGAATGTTGATTTAGTCTTAAATTTTTTATTTTGTCGATTTAGTCATTAATAATTGCGTGAAATTCCAACATAGTCTTTATAGTCAATTTTTGTTAGAAATTATTGATATAACGGTCCAATCATAGTCAAGCGTCTTACGTGGCACACCACTAGGTTTAACAATTTTTAAGCAAAAGTTGATCAAAATGACTATATTGAAATTTTATGCAATTTGGGATTAAGTTGGCAAAATTTGAAAATTTAAAACTGAATTGACATCCTAAAATAGATTTTTAACTAATTAGATTATTTCCCTGAAAGAAAACTGTATGTGTGGAGTGAAAAAGGAGCACTTAAATATTCAGTTACTTAATTGTCTTATGAAAATTAGCGTTAGTGAAAATGGTAAAGGATATTATTAACAAATGTTCCAAAATACCTTTGAAAACCCAAATAAAGAAATTTTATCATTTCTGTTTTCCAAAGCACTGGGTTTCTCGTGTTATGTTCAATCAACATATTGAAAAAGAACATCTTTCTTTTAGGTACGATTAACACATGTCTCGTGTGCACTTGTGCCAAAACCTTCAACTCGAACTCGTTTTTGCAATCTTCCACCATGAGGTGCTACTCTAGTATCAAATGCATTTGTTTATTGCAACGAAGGACGTGCCAATTATTGCCCATTCCATTTTGACTTAGGGTCAATTAGTCAACACGAAGCACTCCCAAAAAATCAATCCTCAAATTGATTGGGGTCTCAACTTGAGGAAGGAAATAGGAACATGGACGAAAGGATAAAGAAAGTGCTTCGAGCCTGACCCAGTTGCGAACTCTTCATGAACTAATTTAGGGAAACAAAAGGACCCAATTGAGAAATTTCTCTCTATTATAGTGGGATTGGAAGGGACGTTCACTCCCCCACGCGATGCCAAAGCAGGCCTCTCTCCGTTTCTCCATGTTCCTCCGATTAAATCTTCGTCTTTCCCTCTGCCTTGACGTGATCCGCTTGTGTTGCTCCTATCTTGTTCTATGGCCACATGATTCAACAGCCATATCGGGGTTGGCTTTCATGCTTGCTGACGAGCAAATTTTATTTAGGGAAAAAGTAATACCTGACGTGACATGTTGATGTGCTAAGATAACTCCATTGATTGGTGATTGCATGCACGCTTTTTCACGATAATTTTGCCACGACGTTATCTCTACAATGGACCGATCAAGCTCGTTTTCAATGCAAGTTCCAAAATTTTAACGATTGAAAACATGTGCCTTACACTTTCCTTCCTGATAATATGGTTTTTTGCCTCTTAGGAAACTGTAAGAGATAAGCAATGATATTTAACTAGCTATCATCGTCATGCTAATTTATCATGCAAAATAGGCGTTACGCATTGAAATATATATGGTTCGATGAATGTGATCTGACCATTTTAACTTTGCTTCCACCCTTTTTAAGTTACCTTTCTTCAGTACATATACTCCCACTTGCACATATATTATCGTATAGAAAATCATTCCTCATCTTTAATTTGATTCTCCATTTCTCCCTCATATTGCAGGCTGCATCCTCCCACTTGGGTTTGAATACAAACCCCACACTCATGTATATATGGCCAAGTGCACAGAGCATTGACATCATCGCATACGTATCAATCTAGTGTTCCTCAGGACAAATCCCAAGATTATTACCTTACCTATTAAAAAAATCCTGCATTGCAAAAATTCTAAAAAAGATTTGTGGAAACTATAAGAGATAAACAATGACATTTATCTAGCTGTTATTGTCATGCTAATTTATCATGCAGAATAGGCGTTACGTACTGAAGTGTGTATGGTTTGACGAATGTGGTCCGACCATTTTAACTTTGCTTCCATCCTTTTTAAGTTATCTTTCTTCAATACATATACCCCCACTTGTACATATATTATCTTCTAGAAAACCATTCCTTGTCTTTAGTTTGATTCTCCATTTCTCCCTCATATTGCTGGCTGCATCCTCCCACCTTGGTTTGAATACAAACCCCACAATCATGTATATATGGTCAAGTGCACAGAGCATTGACATCATCGCATACGTATCAATCTAGTGTTCCTCAGGACAAATCCCAAGATTATTACTATACCTATTAAAAAATCCTGCGTTGCAAAAATTCTAAAAAGATTTGTGGAAATATTATTCTGCTGATATTATATAACAAAATAATATAAACCATGGTAGAAAATTTGAGTAATTCTGCGTCGACACACATGGGCATGCGAGCACACATGATTTGATATATATACATCAACTAGGAGGGTGTTACAAGATGGTACTATACGTATTAGATAGCTAATGGAAATCAAAGGTTACCCTCAAGGGCAGAGGTCAGTTACTGATTGACAAATATTTTATGAGATTTTGCAGGACCGGTGTTAAACTATTGTAAAAGTTTAAAATTCGTAGTTTCATATTTGATTATTCTATTCCTTTAATAATTGAGGTAAAAAGTGAAAGCTAGTTCCTTCCTTCCGAAAGGCAGTTTCATCAACTTAAAGGAAGGGGTGGGAAGTCAAACAGTCGGCACTTGAGCCGGACAAAGATGAGCATCAAAAAGAGAAAACAAATATTGACCAGGAAAAGAAAAAAATAGGGGAAAAAGTCGAGTCTTACCGCATTTTGCGCAATCAGTTTTGGAGTCTATTTTAAAATTGGTCTTTGAAATCAATGAAAGCTTTGATCTTTGAAATTAATTTATTTTTTCACTGTGCTGCTAACTATAGCCTTACAATATTGTTTTTTTTTCCAATATGAAGCAATAAGATTCTCTATGTGATAGTAAATGCAGGAATTGAATCAACACTTTTGTTCGGAAAGATGAACAACGCCAATAGTTATTTAATTTTCAAAAATTCCATGCAATAATTGAAGTGCGTAACTTCGCTTATACAATGAAAAAGAAAGTTTAGATTAAAATTGCAACTTGCATTATTTTGGTGATAGTTATCGACATAGCTAAGAAGCTTCATAAAATGATATGTCACGGTTATCTTATAATTTATTAAGTTGAAGCATACATGTTTGGTTGGTGAGGAAATCATGTATGCACTTTATTTCATCTATGGATTTAATTTACAACCAAAAGAAATCTGTATTACTAATATGTCATAAACAAATGTTGCTGCTGTGCATTTATTTACAATATAATTAAATGAAATGGCTTTGTTTTCTATATTATACACTCCATTGAAATTACTTTATATAATTAATATTGAAAAAATGTGTCTAATGTGCATTTATAGTAGAGTAAGTGAGATAACTGAGATTTTTTTCTTCTAATCAGTCTAAAGAGTATTGAGATATGGGATGATGTAGCTCGACGACAAAACTCCGTTCTTAACCATAAATCCAATTTACACAATTTTCTATCTTTATACGAGATTGGATCTGATAGAGGTAAATAGAAAAGAAAGGAAGATTATTAATTACAGAAAAAAAAAAAGGGAGGGAGTTGGAGGGATTTGATTACAGCGTTGTTTACATGTTAATTACATGAGAAAATGAATATACTATTTAGGACTAATATAAGATAAGTTTATAAATATACAAGAATGAAAAGTGTGTTTACTAGTCACCACACCTCTCCCAACTGCTGAACATCGATGGATTTCTAGGATTTTAAGAGCCGTAAAAAGTTACCCTGGGTATGTCTATTTTGGCAAAAATGAATGATTTGTAAAACAATTTACTAAAAATAATTGTTTGTATTGCTTATAAAAATAAATTAATAAAAAAATATTTTTACTGTCATTGTGAATATCTAAACATAAATTGTTGCCGATAATGTAAATATTTTTATTGACTAACTGTCTCAAGCAACATAAACAATAATTTTTAGGAAAATATTTTTTAAATTATTCATTTTTTGAAAAATAAACGGAGCGAAAAAAATGTAAATCCCTTCTAATTCTCCCCTTCATTCTCCCTTAGTTTATCCAACCTAGTGACCATTTTAGAATGACTGCTCTTCTTTCCTAGTCTCTTCTACCGAAACACCATTATTTTGCGTGGCCACGACTTCCTTGAAAGTTGAATTTTCGAGAATTATATTGCGCATAGGCTGTGTAAAAATGGCTTTCTATTATTACTGTCTCGGTTAGATGATGTATCGTTGCGCGTACTTTGTATGTTCTATCAGCAACTAAAAACAAAATACCTTTTCAAGTCCACATTCAGTCAGATTGCGGGGCTGGCCATGAGCCATGTTGAAATTGCGGTGACTACACGAGAAAAGGCAAAGGCCAAGCAGCGATTTGAGCACCGGCAGCGACCACAAGAGAGAGGCAAAGGCCAGACAGAGATCGAACACCGCCCTTGTTAACAGATATACCACCGATTTTTCTTTTCCCATGTTGTCAAATTTCCGCTGTTTCTACCCATTGGAAAAACGGCGTTTCGAGCTCTCTCCGATGGATTATTATAGTTTTGGCATTCATTATGGTGGCCATATGTTAGTTGAGTGCTTCATATGCTAGTTGTTAGAAGCTTGGTACGGGAATCACGGACTCTATCTGAAACTCCACTGGGGATTTGACCTGGCACCAGAAATTAGAGCTGAGGGTTCCGGGGTTCTGTGGTTGGATTGACCTTTCGATACTTAACTTAGCATTGGAAATGAGAGAAAATTCAGAGGGAAAAAGGGGAGTATATGGGCTTAAGGATGGGAAAGACATTTTTCTAGAGAGAGAGAGAGTCGGATGGAGAGAGATCATGCCTGAGTGTCCAAGTAATTGTTTATATGTTACTATGGACAGGTTGTCGATAGTGTCAAATGACAGTTTATAGATGACAAGTAGTAAAAGAATATGATAAATTGCATTCTCATTATGTGGATCAATGTATGTCTAACTTTTCAGATAATATTAGCATCATTACATGCTCGAATGAAATAAGATTAAAGTGATGTCTAGTCAAGATCAATCTATCCAATACTTAACTATAATTGCTAGGTTAAATACTCGATATGCCAACGTATCAAAAATATCTTGACAACGATGGATTGGCTAGTCAAACCACACCCGCCCGGTCAAATAGCTGGTTCAAGCTCCCAACCCAATGTCACTCTCCCCACAGGTCAGTCTTCCTCCTCACGTTTGAAATTCTCAAATCCAAGAATGATAAAGATTCTTCTATGTAATATCTACTTTTTCTTTTTACACTAGCGATATATGATCTACTTTTCCATAAAAGGTTATGAGAAATTAATATGATACCTCACAACTAGACTTAATATATGAAATTGTTAAGTGATTAAGCGATTAAGCAATTGATTTGAATACATTACATTATAATTTAAATACAATATCTTAAAATTTAAATCACAGCACTTCCAAATAGAGCAACCTGATATCTGACCCTCACTATTGTGTGAGCAGAGTGAACCTTAGACGAGACAGTTTGCCCACATCCTTGAATATCAGTAAAAAGAAATGCTTCCAGATACGAATGGTTATCAAAGGTTTGCATCTTTACTGGAAAACATCCTTGCTTTTGTCTCCTTTTCAGTTTTGATAACGTAGTCTTTTCTTCAAGTACTCTACGGGACTCAATAGGCATATGATAAGATTGGAAGAATTCAGAGTACTCAAATAGAATATTCTCATAAACGTGCCATATCAATCGTTCCTATCCTACCAAAAAAAAACAACGAACTTGACATATGCACATGCGACATGTTTAAACAATGCATGCCGAAGGACGAACGCAAAGAAAAAATAATAGGCCAATCCGAACGCAAGCGCATGCAGTTCCATGATTCTTGAGTTGCATGGTCTCGTGACGAACTGGGGTAGTAGGAACCCGCAATTTTGTACTGAAAGTCTTCTAGATGTTCCGTAGACCGAAAGCAAGGACAGGAAATATCTAACGCGCTCCTTAAGATTTAACATACGGATGTCGAGAAACTATTCATGCTCTGGGAGTTCTGTTTTTCCTCGACAGTGCATCTCAACCCTCGAATGCGTGGATGTCATGCCCTGAACGCCTACGCCTTGAATCTAAGGATCGAGATGCTGATAAGCAATGCTCCCTGTTCAGATGATGAATACTCGAAAATTTAAGGCATCTCAACGTGCCTTTGTGGAAATCAACTTCCGTGAAATCAATTCCCGTCATATGTTTGCTATTTTGGCGATGGGCATGAATTCCTGCGCAATGTTTCAGCCCTATAAAACGAACGTTGGAGGATTGAACAGGCATGTGATGAAGGGTCAAAGGGTTGTTGTTGGGTTTGATCAGAAGGTTTGGCTCACCGCAATCGCGGGGCCTCTCAGTTCTGGTCCCGTTCTACCGTCCGAGAAGAAGATGGGCACTTGACCTTTTGAAGATGGAAGAGGGCACTGTTCGAGAAGGAGATGGCGCTTGACCTTTGAGGTTGGAACGGGACACCTGATGTTGAGGAGTCGTCGTCGCCCCCATGTTCAAAGATTGATAAAATAAGACAGAGAGATGAAGACTACTTTTGAAGATTGCATTTTGCACTTAACCTAAGCCAAGCACGCGATGCCTCATGGGGATTATATTTTGCACTCTAGCACTAAATCATGAGGCCAAGAACACTAGGGGTGCACATGACAAAATTTATATTTCTCTATTTTTTTTGTTTTTTTTATTCCTTGAAACAGGTTTGGAATATAAATCCATTTGGTAATGTATTTCTG
The DNA here is from genome assembly GCA_014182375.1 of Eucalyptus virginea. NCBI lineage: Eukaryota > Viridiplantae > Streptophyta > Magnoliopsida > Myrtales > Myrtaceae > Eucalyptus > Eucalyptus virginea. The sequence goes on from CM024514.1 coordinate 11,701,844, forward strand.
AAATAGATTTCTATTTCAAAATGGATTTGGAATAAAATCGAAGTTAAAACTTTTAGCTTTTCTATTTCTAAAACAAAAGTGAGAAATGAAAAACTTCTTATTGTTTACTCGTCACTGCCCACCACCCATGGAACACTAGATGCCGCCGCGGCTGCCCGTTGCCGTGTTGGGCATCATACGTTAGGATGCCCGTCGCCGCCCGTTGCTGCGGTCTTTGTTTTTTGGTAAGGGTTGCCTGCGGTCTTGCCACCCCTGAAAATAGAATTTCTATTTTGTTATCAAACAAATTTCTATTCTGTAAATGAAATTTTAAGTTGTTATCAAACGTATTTCTTTGCTCGTAAAACTCATCTAGGAATAAAAATGAATTTTTTTTTCTAGAAATTTTATCATACGGATCATAAACTGTTCTCTCAGAAAATACAAGCTAAGCCCTAATTCCCAAATCACCAACTATAAACCTAACCTTGAATTGAACACCTCCATTTTGCCACCTCTAGATAGAATTGTGGTACGTCATCATAGTTGTTGACTAGACCTAATCAAATGGACGGGCTTGGCTACCTTTTAGTGGCCCATTGGCCCGCTTGGACAAAAATCCCAACATTGATCAATGGGGAAACCGAGCTTTGGATGGGACGTCGCCTTCCTTCATGAAGCATAGGAGAAATAATATAAATGATCTCTAAACTTTGACCCAAATACAATGTAATCCCTAAACTTATAACTCATTCAATATGCCCCAAACTTTTGGTGTATGTTCAATTTCGTTGTGAGATTATATGAAAATATTTAATATCGTTTTCAACTTGAATTAATAGAAGGAAAATATTGAACATTTTTATATAGTTCGGAGACTAAATTGAACAAATACTAAAGGTTTAGAGACCATATCGAATAAATGTTGATCACATTGCATATTGAGCCAAAGTTCATAAATCATTTATGTCATTATCCTCTAAGTATATAATAATTTAAATAAGCTAAGAGTAGGGAGGAAGCATGATGAGTATAATCGTAATCGACCCATCCAAACCCTAAGGCTGCGTTTGGCAGTTGGGATAAAATTCGGGATATGATATGATTTATCTTATCCTATGTTTGGTGATCACTCGGAGATGATAAAGTGGGATATAAGGGGGATGTAGACAATAAAATTATCCCATGGGGAGGTAGGATAAAGGTGGATAGGATTTCTAATGTCCATAATAGAAAAGTTATTTTTCTTAAATAACAAACTTATTAATTAACAAAATTGAAATTATATTTCAATATAAATAATATATGAATTCTAATTTAAGAAATTAAAATAAAAAATAAAAAATTATTTTTAATTAATCTTATTTTAATTTATATATTCAACTTCAATTCTATCTTATAATAAACGTTCAATCTATAAATTAAATATATATATTTATTATATATTTTAGGTATTTTTGTATTTTAGGTATGTTAGTACAATTTACTATTTGATAAAATTTTATTAAAGAATGATGAAAAGTGAAAACGTGATATGATATGACGTGAACATATCTGACTTTATGAAAGTAGAATTTTAAGGAATAGTGTTATGAGAGATTTTCACCATCTCCGTTTATGAACATTTAGGTTCATTTGTAACGATATGCCGTTTATATCAAAAATGTAAATGATATGATGTGAGTATATCCGACTTTAATATCAAGCGATTCACCAAACAACGGATGTAATATAAAAAATCTTAGACTTTCAAATTTTTATCATATCCACCCTATCCCGATTAAATTCGGATGACCAAACGTAGCCTAAGAAGATGTAAACAACTTTTGGGTTTTTGGTAGCAGGAAAACCCAAGGGTTTGGGACGGCTATAGAAGCTGACATGTAAGAATACTAAAATGCCTTTATTTCATTTATAGTCCTTAGGTTATGTAATAAATAAAAAAATATTATAGGCTTTGGGAACTTTTAAAGATGTACCTTTCGATCATACCCGAAAACCTCTATGTTTGATAAATTATTTTAAAGGAACGCGAGATTACTTACATAATTTTGTGAACCCCAGAAAAAGAATAATAAGCATGGCTTTTCATTTTAGGACAGTCAGATCTTAATTCTTTTCAGCCTTATATTCTGCAAATTGATGGGATTTATTATGTATTTAGTATAAGATCTTCATTTGACCAAAAGATTATGGTGGGGTGTGGGTTGCCGACGGAACCCGATTACTTTAGTGAGGCAGAGTTCAGATTTTATATCGAAGCCAAAAAAGATCCAGAATAAATTTAGATCTGTGTCTAACTCAGAAAATGAATAATTTATTATAAAAACAAACAAAAATAAATATTTTCACTCTACGAAATGCGTTGACATGAATTATTGTTGGTAATGAATATTAATGTGTAATTTATATATATTGTGGGACATTTCTATAATTATATTTCTATCGATATCCTTCTATAATTATTCACTCCTACAAATACATGCAACTCTCATTGGGGTTAAGCCATTATAAACACTTTATCATTATTTTCTCTTAATTCTAAACATCAACGATAAAAATATTTTTCATTGGCTAATTATTTTAGACAAAATAAATAATTATTTCTAAGGAATTTTTTTAAAAGGTGAATTTGTTGCGAAATAAATGGAGTTCGCAGAAAAACAAAAATTATTGGGACAAGTCTGGATGGGCCTGGAAAACAAAAGAAAATGACAGCATGCATCTCGTGCACTCTGTATTCCTTGGTCTTCGGTCTGAAAGTTCTTCAGGCCCCCTGAGCCAGCCAGCCAGAGAGAGAGAGAGAGAGAGAGAGAGAGAACGTGTTTGATCGTTTTGGATTGAGGGAACTCGGGAAGCTGATAGCTTGAGAGAGAGAGAGAGAGAGAGACGTGTTTGATCGTTTTGGATTGAGGGAACTCGGGAAGCTGATAGCTTGAGAGAGAGAGAGAGAGACGTGTTTGATCGTTTTGGATTGAGGGAACTCGGGAAGCTGATAGCTTGCGGCGTAATTCTCAGAAGGGTCGGATCATCAGGAGCGGGAGAAGGTCCGGGATGGATCAGATAATGAACAAGGTGGGGTCGTATTGGCTTAGCCAGAAAGCTAACAAGGAGATTGATTCCGTCTTTCACCGTGAGTTTACCACACCACCCAGGGGATTGTCTCTCTGTCCCACCCTTTGAATTTTTGCAATTCGTGGGTTCAGTTCATGTTGATCCGGTGATGAAGTTGCTTCTTTTAAGACCAAATTGACATGTTCGGGATAGCTTCTTTTGTGGGTTTTGTCGTCCTTGCCTGTAACGATTGGATTTCGGCAATAACATTATGGGTTCAGTTCATTGGGTCTCTGCATGTCTCCTGCCTTGTGACTCAATCTGACGTAAACCAATCTGTGTATGCTTGGCATCCCGTGCCCTTTCTCTTATATCGCCTTGCCTGGTTCTTGTAATCGGAGAAGAGATGGATTAACGTATTTTGCTCAATAAAATGATCCACTGCTGGTAGATGTTTTCTCTTCGGCTAAAATTTTCCATTGGCAGTTGTGGAGGAGTTAGAGAGTATGTTATTGATAATTGAGAATGAACATGCAACTAACAACTCCTAACGGAAATGGATACTGTAGTTTTGCTTTTATGCAGATACATCAGAGTGAAACCTCTCTAACACCGACATTTGATAGATTTTCTGTCCAACTATGCACATTTTAGGAATGAGAGCAGTTTGTTTGATGCACATTTCTGTAGTTAAAAGCACTGATAAAGTTTTGTTCAGTTGCAGCTGAAAGCTCATTGGTTTTAAGCTGCTCATGTCTTTTATTTAGGTGAATTTTTAAGGGATTCTGAAGTGCACTAATTAGTTTACCTATCCTTTAAGCGTGGTAATGGTGGATACCAATGAATGGTGATGACTTTGCCAATCAGAGCCTGATAGGTTGTAATCCTAAGTTAGGTCTTTGCCCCATGTACTTAGACGAGAAGCACGTGTTAAAAACTATAGGGCTTTTATTAATCAGTGTCATGGCTTGCTTAGTATATGGTTTTGAAGAAAAGAAGTCCTATTTTCTCAGGTCAAGGTAGGTCTTGACAAGCACGTGCAGCATATGCATGTGGTTTTGTAGATCAGTTATGAAGTTTCAAATTCTTTGTTGGTTGAAGTTAAATCTATTGGCATAGAAATCTACAAAATGTATGAGACATATCTCTCTCTACGTGCGCGCAAACACACGTGGGTATCTGCTCTTGCTTAGTGGTAGAAATCAGAGAAAAGAAATTAAATTTGTTGTCACCATCACATTCATAAGTTCATTAGCGTACAAATATGCATGATTGTGGAATATTTTTTTTCTGCTAACAGTTTTCTTTGAAAACAGTCAATGTCAAGCAGCCTCAAAGTGGAACTAAATGGTTGGTCAACAAACTGAAAGGTTTGCTCTTAACACATATCTTGTGTGCCACTATTTGCTTTCATGTGTTAATCATTAGGTAATGACACTCTTTACTCACCTGTTCTGCTTACTGGAATTTGAAGAGCATTCTTTGCATAACATAACCTGGCAGATTGTTTGTACACTGAGAAAAGTTGCCCTTATAGTAGTAATTTTATCGTGTTTTTTCCTTTGACAAAAGCTTCACATTGCCAATGTGCAGCCTGACTTTGATTTTTTTTCCCCTAGTAAAGGTTCATGATGACCTCATAAATGTCCAAATAGATGCTGATGCCCCAGCAGCAGAAACCTCCTTTGTTGAGTTCCGCAATGTGATATCATGGTCTGCCATTAGTTATCTCCTTGGGCATCTATTGCCACACAAAAAGATAACCTTGTGAAAGCCTCTTGTTTCCATGGGTCATTTGCAATGAATCTGATGGCATGGATAATTTGATCTAAACACCGATATAATGTGGTATTATAACTATAAATACACAACATGATTTTTTCTGTTTCATTAGAGATTGTGTAATTGCATCCCTTGCTTTATTGGAGCCTTGCCTTTCAATATATAAAAGAGTTGATGATATAGACCTGTCTTCATAATTTCATTGTCGTAGGCTGTGCCGAGGGTATTTACTTCTCCAATATTTTTACTTTTTATAGATAGATTTGAGATGCACTTCTGCAAACAAAACTTGTAAAGAATGAGCATTTTACATCAGGTTGAGGGTTGTTCGACTCTTTTTTTTTTTTTTGCATGAACCTCACTCATAACTTGGTTTTGCAGGAAAGATGCAAAAGCCATTGCCGGATCTTCTGAAGGAATATGATTTACCAATAGGGATCTTCCGTCGTGATGCTACCAATTATGAGTTCGATGAGGAGACCAGAAAGCTCGCTGTCTTCATTCCATCAGTTTGTGAAGTAACAGAGACTCCTCTGTTTTACGGTTTTTCACCACGTTGACCGGCATTTTGACTAAAGGGAAGCTGGCTGACGTAGAAGGGATGAAGACGAAGGTGATGATTTGGGTGAAGGTGACGTCAATTTCTTCTGAAGCATCGAAGCTTCACTTCACTGCCGGTTTGAAGAAAACGAGAAGCAGAGAAGCTTATGAAGTTATTAGGGCTGGATTTACAGTAGATAAGTTTTGAGGTCTTCTGCGTTTGTGTTGAAGATCTTGGCGACTTGGTCTTGTATTATAGAGCTTCTGACATAACACGCCGTGCACTTTATGATTGCTCGATGTAAGCATTCGAATCGTTCCTCATAGTTAGAGTCAATAATATCTGTGTGATCTGGAAGTTGCTATAGCTTCTGGAGTCCACTTGCTGTTCAAATCAATAACCATGTGTAAATGTCAGAGTTAACTCGCTGTTGATAATAGCTTCTGATGCTATGCAACTCCAGGATGTTATAAAAAGCTGGTTTCTCTGTAGATCTGGTTGGTCTTGCTAATGGGGTTTGTTGCCCCAGCAGTTAACCTCTGAATCTGTGTGAGGATCCAATTAATCTAATACTATTATACCATGTTGATGCTCCATGACGGGCCCTATGGGAATTGACATGTGGCCCATCTGGTGGCTGCCACGTCACTTCCCTTTGCTTTTATTCTTTTGTTTCATCTTCATTTATAAGAAATAATTTACCATCAATAAAGCCTTGAAAATAATCTTATATTGTTACCACCCCACCTCACATAATTATCATTTTTTTTTTTTGATAAAGGTAAGAATTATATCAACTTTAACCAAACTATACAAGAGGTGATCACAAGTAGTGCAAAACTTACACTTAAAATGACAAGGAGTCATAGCGGTGAAAGGGTGCGCGCTGGGACGAAAACAAAAGATTGCCAAACAGCGGCACAAATAGCCAACCGCAACGCCCACCAACAACAGCAAGGAAAAACAGCCAAAACAGTGGCGAGTACAAGCAAACAACATAACAAAGAGGAAATAACAGGGAAGGAACTGTTAGCAGCCGAGCACCCCTCAAGCAACCTTCAAAGACAGAGCTAACTCCAACTAACGTAACTCCCAGCCAACCGCAATAGCTACCAGCAAACATCCAAGGAGAATGTTGAAATAGCCCATCCGTCAGAACCAACGGCCACAAGGGGGACGGGCAACACAAGAGAAAAGCGAGACGCCCTCAGTAGGAGAGCCAGACAGCGTTAAGGATGAGAGGCTCAGACTCGTCCGTAGAGAAAATAACTGGGTCAATTCTCCAGTTGCGCTAGAACCTCCTATTCCTTGCAGTAGATGCAATGTTCCTAAAAGTCAAAGCCTTGTCTTTGATGACTTTAATGAGGTGGTTCTTCAATGCCGGAATCACTAGAGCTTGTTCTCTAAACAGAATGCTATTTCAATTCTTCCAAATGATATGGCAAAACGCATAAAAGAACCGGGCGATGCCATAATTATCAATTTTTTAATTCTTTTCTTCCCAAAATTTATTCTCAATGAAATTATATTGATTGAAATAATAAAATATATAGTTATCACTGAAACAATCCCCATACATGAAAATTCTCGAAGAACACATAGATATACTATCTTTCTTTCCTTTACCATCTCATATTGAAATATCAAATCAAAACCCATGATAAAGAAACTTAATCAATCTAATATATTTAGGCTACGCATGACAACGCTTCTTGGCGGGGGAAGAGTTTTTTTTTTTAGAAATAGTTCTTTTATATTTCTATTCCGGGGAACAATTTCTGAGTAAAATAAGGTGTTTGGTAACTACACAAAATTTATACTCTAATAGAAAGAATAGAAATGCGTTTGATAATGACAGTTTCTTTTTTGTATTTATTCGTTTTTATTCTAGCTCACGGACTGCCGACCGCTACCGTCGCTGGCGACCGTGACGGGCGGCGGCGACGGGCGATGGCGACCGGTGGTGGCGACGGCCGGGCGGCGGCAACGGGTAGCCGGCGACAGCGACATTAGCGACGAGAGCGGCGATCGGGTAACCGGCAGCAGCGACGGTAATGGCGATGGAGGCGGTTGGCGACCGTGGCGCACGACAACCTGGGCAATGGCGATGGGCGACCGGCGGCGTGGCGACCAGCGACCGGTGGTGGCGACGACGACCGGGCGGCGGTAGCGGAGGATCGCGGGGGCGCCGGTGGCGGCAATGACCGGCAACCAGCGGTGGCGAGCGACAACGGCGGCTAGCGGCGGTGGCAGCGGCGGGCAGCAACCGGCGGTGGCGACGGACGGTTGGAGGTGGCCGCAGCAGAGAGAAGAATAAAAGAAAAATAAAAAAGAAAATTGGCTTATTTTTAGAA